>UELW01000056.1:2180202-2577253 GCA_900490495.1 Danionella dracula
GCAAACATTATAATTCCCATGTAATACTTTAGTCTGTGTACACTCTTTGTTTAGAGATCATGCAGTACAGGCTGTTCACTCAAGGCAGGCATGCTTACCTAAAAAGCAGAAAACCTGAAGTAAACAAGAGAACTACATGAAGTGCCACACCTGTTAATAATGCCTAGGGTTCATGGTTAAGAGCTTTAAACTTGTGTAACATAGCAGCCATTGTTTTTACTACACTTGTAATAAGCAGGGCTTAGTTAATAGAGAAAAGTCTATGATCCCTAAACTATTTGGTTAAGTGTCTGTAAGGGTGTAGTCATGTCATCAGAGCATTCCACCCCCCTCCCCTCAGGATTCAAAATAAGAGGGAATTTACTTGTCAATGGCTGATGATTCACTGTCTTTGAATATCTACGTATGTTTTCTTGCAATCGTACTGATTATGTAATAAAAAGTGTTTAAATTGAACTATGATCAAAAGTTCTTTGATGGTGTAGAGAGGACAGAGTGTGATCTATTTACTGACAACACGAAGCTTGTGATGAAATCTCAATGAAAAATGCACCGTCCACGTCAGTGCTAAACAATGTGACTCTTTCAATGTCCTCCAAAATGTGAAAAGGTGAAAGAGTGGAGAACTGGCACACATATGGCCTGCAGGAAGGGAGACGCCCAAATGAGTGTGAAAGTGTTGCTCGTGTCTTAAAGCGTGATTCCAGAAATTTGTTTGTTCCAGAAATTCCCTTCAAGTGTTGGTGTATTTTAATTTTGTAAGTTCAAACATCCGGCCCACCTTGAAATCAAAAATTATGCAAATTAAACTTCATTTTTCAAACTGGTTGAGTGGACGGGGAGTGATTTGGAGTTTCATAGCAAAAGTATGAATCATTCTTGCCGTCAGTGCATGCCTGTGCAAAGAAGAGGAGAAAAAAAGTCTGTCTGAAAGCGTAGGGTTTTTCTGTTTTAAAACAAACCTTGAAAACATCTTTGGGAATGCAGAAGCAGCTGGAGGTGAGTGATGTGAATAAAAAGAGACATAGCAAAGATTTATTGAAACAAAACTTTGCAGTAAGGGCTTAATGTGAATGTGTGTGATTACAGCAACTGTTGTAGCATATTTTTTTAACTGTGTCTAATCAGCTGCATGTGCTCGCTCTAACATTTTCATGACTGAAAGAGGTATGTTTGTGTGATGCCAAGATGTTGTGCTCAGTTTGGGGCAGCTCATATCCGATAATTCTTCTGTGACTGGTCAAGATTTTAACATATTCATGACTCAGTGTAACCCGACTTACGCTTCAATCTTAAATCTAGAGTCTAAGGCTACTTTTAGACTGTAGACAAAAGTTACTAAATTCAAATATTTTTTGGCCTTTTGACTTGTTTTGGACTTTTTCAAAATTGCCCCTAAATTAGTACAAAAGTTAAATATAGGAAAAAAATTTAACCCTTCAGGGTACACCCCAGTGACGGCCATTGTACCTTTTCTGAGAGTGTAACTTTGCACAGATCATTAATATACACGAAACTAAGTCATAAATTTCCCTTTGCCCATTGTGTCTGTCTCACAGACAAAATGGTAACTACGAGTTAAAGCCTCACAGACTCAAAAGATACGGTGCAGAGCCAGAGCTTCCGCTCTCTTTCTTGGCTTGCGTTCATGCTAAACAGTGGATGATGGAAGTCAAACTTGTTGATAAAATAAATTACCTTCCTTTGTTATATGTGGTCTGTTTGTTGGCTTGTAGTTAGCTTTGTATCTAAATATTGGTGAGTTTTTGTTCTACAGCAGCAATGGATATATGTATTGAGTAGTTTTATGATATATAACAAGATAATATAACTTGTTTTCTTTGCATCGATATGTGTTGAGTAAGTAGTAGTTAACATTCTTGTCATGTAAATATAGATCAGAGTAAAGTCAGTACAAGCCGTAATCACAGCACAGAACTATAGATGCTCTTGATGAGAAATTGGCATGTATGTAGCCTTGCAAAAGACAATTCGCAAAGTTGACGCCACAAATACAAAACCCATCTTTATTCAGAGACGTGCATTGGGAATAAATGCACAGCCTTTGCAATTTAAAGCCGTGACACTTGACTATATACTAGACTTTATGCTCTGCGTGAGCAAGACTTCCCAGTGCTTTATGATGTTGCCTCACCTTGACTGTTGAACTATTTTGACCTATTACGGAGTTGAATAAACTGGTGATCTCTACCAAAGCTAGATAGGGAACATTATAACAGAACGTTTCAAAGGTGATCAAAAGTAAAAACCTTATTAATGTTTAAATAACATATTTACAGAAATAAAATATTTGTACAAGATAGATCTCTGAAGGCCGATGAAACATGAGAAAAAATGCAAGCTCAGAACAGGTTATGCTGTGGGCGAATGGCATCTGAGACATTCAAACTGTGTAATGAGAACTCTGTCTTTACACATAGTATTGGTGTAATGAGTTAAGGGGGGGGGTATTTTTTATTATAGTACCAGTTTGATCACACTCACACAAAATTGGATAATTAAATAGTCTGTGGTGCACTAATTTGTCTATACAGAGATGCCTTTTTAGCAGATGTTAAATATATATTTACCTCTTTTTAAAACCCAGACTTTCTGACTGAATGATGTGCCATCTTCTCAAGTGTTATTTAACAGTTGTTTTCATGTAAAACAGCCTTGCGTGTAGAGTAGAAAAAACAACTTAAATGAAACGACAAAGAAGGGCTTCCAATCCCATTATTATTTATTTATTTAAGTATTCATGAATAATGCATTTACAGAATTGTGTTGATCAGCCTTTCTTTTTGACAGCCGATCAGAAGCTTTCAAGATTTTGTCAGAAGCACATTATTGTTGGATTGTCTCTCCTCCAAATCTCAGAACAGATCCATATTTCATTTTAACATCTGTGAAGCTCAATGAGCGCATCTGAAATTTCTAACATTGCATCAAGGCTTCGTAGAGCATGAGCTCAGTGATTGAACGCAGTGAAGCAGAGCAAGTGCTTTCACTCGCTTTCTTGGCTTGCGTCCGTGTTAAATGCTTGATAATGAAGTAAAACTTTGGGGATAAATTAAATAACCTTTCATTGTTATCTGTGCTGAGTTTAGATAGCTAGAAGGTAGCATTGTCATCACGCCACACTGTGATATTGATCAGTTTAGAGACAGGGCTTCACAGCAGCAGCGGATGTATGTAAAAAGTTATATTTATATGATTTATAAAATAAATAAAAGCGTCTTTTGTTAGCATTTGTGTTGTTTTGGTTTTGTTTTTTTTTAGCAGTTGACATTCTTATCACAGCAACAAGTCCAAAGACATGAGGTACAAGTGAATTGGGTAAACAATGTTGTTCATTTTGTATGAGTGTGTATGAATGTTTTGTATAAAACATGCTGGAAGTTCATACTGCTGTGGCGACTCCCAAAGAAAAAGGAGTAACTCAACAAGACGGTGAATGAATGAAGTGATCCTTTCTTCTCAGACATGTCTAAACTGGAGAAAGCAATCATTGCTATGGTGGAGTGTTTGAGGAGTATGCAGGAAAAGATGAGAAGAAATCCCAACTCAGTAATGCTGAACTTGGAGAACTATTAAAGCCCAGCTAGCAGTAGGGAATTTAAGGTAAGAAGAATCTTTAAAAAGAAATTCTGATTATGATTGAGTGGGAAGTAAACAAACCAAACATGTTCCAATAAAACAACGCTTAAACAAGAATCTCACATATTGGAAGGCCTTTTGCCATGAGAGGCAGTTGTCAATTACCTAACAAACTAGGACTGTGAAAAAAAGTCAATGTGATAAAAATAATGAACAGACAAAGACCAAGTGTGAGGAGATTTGTAAATGTCTGTGTAATGCAAAAAAAAAAGCAAGTTGTGTTTGTTCTGCATTTTTGCAATGAACTTTGCTATGCGTGGTATGAAAGTAATAACTGGCAAACATTCCTCTCTGTGTCTGTCTCAGGACAAATTGGATCCAGAGAAACTTAAGGAGGTAATGGACGAACTGGATAAGACCATGATGGCGAAGTGAACTTCAGAGAATTCAGCTGTGCATTGCTGGTTTAGCCAAGGGCTACTATATGAAGAAGCACAGCAAAGAGGGCCGCAGAGGGAGGAATAAATAAACTTGTTCTTGCAGTATATTCTTTGTAGAAAGTCAATCCAGTTTTAGACAATATATTTATGCAAGAAGGGGAAAACCCCACAAACTCTCTTTAGCCCTCCTCAGACGGAACAGTTTCACAGGAGGTCTTTTGAGAAATTTCGTTTCTCAGATGTTTGTGTTTTAATGCCATGTCCATTTTTTTCCCTCACAACTTTTGTAAAAATTCCCAAGCAAAAGATTTAATGTTGTTCAGTGAACTCACCACTTGTCTAAGAAATGTAATGGAATGTTTGGACTGCAAAGATTGTTTTGTGTAAAAAAAAGCATTTAGTGTGTGTTTTAGACACAAGACAATGAATTCACCGTACAATCTCATGCGCACCAGAATTCGAGTTTCCCGTATTGCTGCTAAAAAACTTTTAGCATGCAACAATGGATGAGGATGAAACTCTTCGACAAACTGTAGAGTTGAAATGTATTAGAACCCCAACATTTTTATCCATTTCAGGTAGGATAATTTTCCTTCTTTGCCAAAACCGCTTGAGGATTTACCTGCTAAAGGGGAAGTAACTCTTGCATTAAGAAATTTATATTTTCAGTGTTAGACATGAATTTATTAGGTCCTGAATAGAAATCACTGATATTGATTTGTACAGTTTTTTAACGTGCTACGAGGATACTTTGCTGCAACATGCATGGATAGAAATATTTTGAGCTGATAAGTTAGTGAACGTGTCAAAAGTCCAAATGTAATGAGATAAACATATCATATTGCCCTTTAGCTTGTAAAATACAAAAGTTCACAATTGTCTCGACAAAATAAAATCCTCTTGCAAGTGTTGGGATTGTAACATAACGCCATCTCCACCTTTTGTTTAAAATTAAAATTAAAATTCTCAAAAATGAAGCAACAAAGTATTTTAGGTTTTTTTTATTATTATTTCTTAGCATCAGCTTTCTTTTGGATAGCATACAATTGTTCGCAGGCAATTGACAAACCGACAACTAAAGATACAAACTCCTCAAAATTAACCTCTCCGTCCCCATCCGCATCCAGGTCCTTCATTATTTTGTCTACTGCAGCAGGGTCTTTTTGACTCTACAGATAGAGAGAAACAAGATTTAAACTCTTGCCAAGCTAAAAGATGGAATACATATTTATCTGAAACATTTTAGATCAACATACACAGATTTAATCATGCTAATCTTACACAACTCTAATGAAATTGTAATCATAATTCCAAATCCAGAAAAATGTTACAGCATAGGAAAACCATGCAAGTGTTGTGTTAAGAATAGCCAGAGAAAAAAGTTTTAAAGTTTTAGAGTTTAAACCAGAGTTTAAACTTCTGGTCTTTGGGTTGCCACACCCATGACAAAGGATTGTCAGATGAGTCATACCTTCAGGAAACTTTGCAGCTCCGTCTGCATCAGATCTTTGAGCTCTCTGCGACTCAGAGTCCTGCTGTTTCCTTCTTTTCCAGCATAACGGTGAAACACCACAATCAGTGTCTCCATTGCTCTCTCCAGGTCAGTCGGCATTGTGCTTGTCTAGAGGGAGGAACATTTGAGATCCATGAGTTGGTCTTCTGTGTGGTTCTTGATGTTGAGTACACACACACACACACACACACACACACACACACACACACACACACACACACACACACACGCGCAGCTTTCCTCTCATTGAGAAACAGACATGGAATTTTCCATTTGGAATTAAGCCAAAATGGCAACAATTATCACCAAGTCCAAGTTGATGTAGAACACTTGTTATTTCAAATAAAAACTAAAAATGTAAAGGAAAGGCTTTAAAAAAGGCTTGTATGATTCCTTTTAAAGAATGCGCATCATGTCACGAGGCCAGCGCAGCAAACTTTCATTCTCAAGAGTTGCAACACTGATCCAGTTAAACGTGTCTTCAGGCGGTTTAAGAAACATGTCAGCAGTTCTTTTAAAACGTGTGTTTGTTTGCGAGTAATTCAAGAAGTATAGGAGTACTCACGCTTAGCGAGCGTCACCTGCGGCTGAGAGGAAGCTTCTGGAGCGAGCTGGCGGGCGGCTCCGCGGCTGGAGCGGAATTTATACCGAGGCTCCGCCCGAGAGAGGAGCGCGGTGTTCGGTCGCTACCGAGGGAGGGTCCTGGGACGGTAACCGTTTAGGCTTAACAGAGGCGTCTCTGACTCTGACTCCTAACCTCAAATGTGCCTTAATAAAGTTCTAATCAGAATAACACCTGGTGGATGTTCGGTTCAATCATTTTTCAGGAATTTGTTTTTGTACATTTTTTTCCAACAGTTTCATTTAAAAAAACACAGTTATAATTCTCAAAATGAGTTTTGTAGTTTCTCCCCATAGACATCCTATTTCACTCCAAATCCTCTTTGCAAAGCTGCGTTAAAGCAACTGCTAAAACGCTATTTAAAAAAAACTTTTTGATTGAATTAATTGATCAAATTGTTGCAAAGTTACTTTATAAAGAATAGGACTGCTCACGATTCTGTGCCCAAACATATTCATATTCATCTGTCAGGAAAAGTGGGATGTTCTGATTTTCTGAAACCTGGAATTTTAATCAGCAGATCAACCATCAGGTAATTCAAGGAAAACGAAGGATACAAATTTGTGAAAGCAGGGGCAGATTTACCTTAAGGCAAAGGTAAGTTTAGGGGGCCTCCACTGTGCATGGGTTGTCAATCACCATCTTTTGAAATATTGAATTGGAAAAAAAAGGTTTCATTGGTTGGTAGTTACTCATTTGCTTTTTTTCTCAATTACATAATCATTATAAAATCTGCCACATGTTCAGCACATGAAGAAAATCTAAACTACTAATATTTAACTCACATTTTAGCATTTAACCTGAAAATTCACAAAGCTCTCAACTTCAGGAACCTTTTTTGACTCTTTAAAAGCACCAAATGTAAACTTTTATTCTGAAATGTTGGCTATATTAAGAGACCATACTTCAGGATACACAATAAGAGGCCACACTTTAGGATACACAATTTTTCACTCTTTAAAGGTTACAAATCTAAGCATGTGACCCAAAAGCTCAAACAAATGTCTCTTACAGCTACACAATATTTCCTTTAAAGTCTAAAAAAGGCAATTAAGCTGAAAATGTATTTAGTTTTCTGTTTATAGTCCACTAAAAATGTATTTGCTTTATGACATTATTTAGACGTACGCAATAGTTTAGTCTAGACCCTCTCTTGTGAGACAATATCATTGTGTCTCTTTTTAGATGGAATTATGAAGAGAGTTTTCTCTTTAATATAATGCAGGACATACCTTTATAGCAGTAAAAGTAAAACAAAAAGTTTCTAATAGTAGGAGAGAAAATGTTTTGTCTTTCATCTCGGACGTGAACAGGAAATAGCAGGGAGAGGGCAAGAACAGCTTGGGTGGATGACACATGCTGTTTTGTAAGAGTTGTGTTTCCACGGTAACTATGTTAGTACCGTTCTGGGGGAGTTCTAGAATTCTGTTAACATTCCTTTCAAGCTGAAACACGGGCTTTGGCCTGGACACTGTGGTTTGGTCCACATGAGACTAAAACAGATTGAAATCAACTAGTAGGGTGTGACAGATCTTGAGTAAACCAATATTGCTGATGCATTAAATAATGTGCCTTTAAACGGTCTTAGCAACATTTTGCAAACATACATTTGATAATCAGGATGTAGAAATGAATGTAATGGGTATTTCTCCTTTTGCCAGGAAATTGTTCCAGTAACCTTTTAATGGGTTTTAATGGATTCTCTTCTCCTGAATTTGTGCACATGGTTTAAGATGGTGTTTTAATTTGTTAAACATAGTACAACCTATTTGCTTTGAAAAACATCGCTTGGGGATGTTCCAAGTAAACAAAAGGTACACGAGACTTGGGGTGTTGTACTGCATCAGGCCACTACAGTTGTGGTGCAGCTAAAGTAAGAACAGGAGGCTGAATGATGACATTTTACCATCTGACGCCCAAGTCAGCAGCGTGTCTGACATCACACACTGATGGGGAGGACTCAGACATCCAACTCAGATCACAGTGTACTTGAGAAACCAGACGACACCATTAAAGAAAGGTTTGGTGACGAGATCAGACAGAACAATGCACTGGCAAAGTGTAAGTATAGAGTTCCTATAGAGTTAGTTGTTAAAATAAAGACAGATAAAGGCAGTCAAGGATCTATTAGTCACAAACACTAAGAAGCAATGGGGATTGGAGAGAGAGAAGAACAAGGACTGGAAAATAGGGAACTGGTGAGGAAAGGAATGGCTTTGAGTAAGAAGGTACATTTCTTGCCCAATTTCACTGGCTATGTTTCCAATAAACTGTTTCCATTAAACCAAATTATTGGATTAAACACAAACCAACTCATGAGATAACTTAAGTTTAAAAACATTGGTGATGGATGTGAATAATACTCGAATATACAGCAGATATATTCACATTTCAGTCACAGCATATGACTCATAATGATGTGTCAAACGAGACATTGGTCTTTTGAAGTAAATTTGGGAAATATAGGTTGGGGATTTTACAGAGAGCTATGAATCCAGCAATTCCGCATGGCACGCTCAAATTTTGATGCTGTGAGACCTTTGTGGCCTCAGCTGTGCAGTGCTCAAGGCAGCCACGTGACTCATTTCATTTGAAAAGTGTTTCCATTGTGGTTTTCCAAAATATGTCAATTTCGATACACCTCAAATTCCATGATTTTTCAAAATGGTCACATTTTTATTACACTAATTTCTTATCTAAAATCCAATTTGCTCACTTTCATGATTGATTAAAACATAACATAACTGACATAACTTGACTTGTTTTTTATAGAGGCTTTTCCACCAAGTTCTGTACCCTCAGTTCCTTCAAGTTCTTCTGAGTCTAGCCCTAAAGATTGAATCTGATTGGATAGAAAAGCATCCGGTGAAATCCTGTTAATGGCTTGAAATAAACTTAGTAAACTTGCATTCCTGTCCTAGATGACGGTTCCTTGTCTCTCTTCTAACATTTGTCTATTAAATAAAGAAAGAAGAACAGAGTCCCCACGTATACAGCATAAAGAACACTGCTCTTACCATGCTTTCCATCATTCATGTTGTGTGCGATCAGCTTTATGCATATCTATCACAAAGACCCTCTTCATGAAGCAAGAGGAACATGTGTTTTAAACACATCCACTCAGAAGTGATCCTGTTACTAAGTTGAAACACCTATATGAACCGTGGTTAATGAAATTAAGCTAAACCAACGCATTTTAAGCTGTTACTAAATCCAGTGTAATAGTGGCATGAGTCTTCTAGCAGTTCTCTGTACACTACAACTAGAGTCGTTCTTCTACTTCTACAGAACGCAGCCATCTTAAGTAGTGTCTTAAGGGTGTGGTGAACATCTTCTAATATAATGATCGAAAGTCATAGCAAAAATGTTACAAGATATAAAGAAAAATAAAGATTTTTTTTAATTCCTATGTTGAGCAGATGAAGAGAAGGTTCATTACAATTCTGAATTCTGGACCTTAATACGTTAGCATCATACCATGAGCTTGAGAACTGCAGCTTGTTTTTGTTTTACTAAGGTCCTGTGAGAAGATGCAACACTGTGTCTTTCAATAATTGCTTTTATAGTATTTAGAGAATGCCTAAACACAATTAGCATAAAGCAGGGAAAAACAAATATTTGAAACATCAACATTTTAATCATTTTTAAGTGGGCTACTGACACCATATTTCCACCAGATGTAGCCATTAAGCCAAACATGCGTTACAACAATTAAATTGAAATGATATGGGCAGAAAAAAGAATTGGGGCAGAAAAAGGACAAAACTGACAACCATAAAATTATTTTTTCTAAAATTCTAATTTATTGTTTCTTGATTCCAGTGTCTGCTTGCAGGATTGGTTGTGTTTTGTAGATTTGCTCACAAGCACTGGTTAAGTTAACTATAAGAGATACAAACTTCAATTCACCATCCTCATTGGTGTCCAGATCCATACGGCTCCAGAGTCCTTCTAAGACTACAAAAATAAAAACATTCATTTAATGTGCATTATGTTAAGATACTGAACAAAGCAAGTTGCCTGGTTTTTCAAAAGGGCTCTTAAAACCACCTTTCCTGGAACAGAATGAACCACAGTATTCCAGTTTTTGAGATGTGACAGTTAAGGCCAGAGTATAGATCACTGTGGCAACCATTGTACCCTCAGGAAGCTTGCCAGCTCCGTCTCCATCAGCTGTCGGAGCTCGCTGTCGCTGTGACTCAGAACTATTGGACCTCCTTCTGTGCTAGTATAACGGTGAAACACAACAATCAGTGTCTCCATTGCTCTCTTCACATCAGTTGGCATTGTGTTTGTGTAGAGGGAGGAACATTAGTATTAATACTGAATGTTTTTTTCAAACAGAACATTACGAGAACAGCCAGTTGCCCCGCTTTTATTAGATGAAGTTTGTTAAAGGTGCCATATAATGTTAACGTGATTTTTTTAAATATTTCTGGCATCTTGAAGTGTTGTTCCCTCATCAAAACATGCCTCAGGTAGTATTCAGATTAGTTCACACATGTTTGAGTAATTCTTTATTCCTTTTTTTAAGCTGAAAACTATTTTTTCCTTATCCCCGCCCAAGCCCCACTCACTTGTCAATCATATGAATCGCTAGTACAGCCCTTCTCTATGATGAGCGAGAAACGCAGTTTGACCCAGAAGTGTTAAAACAGAGAAGTGTGTTTCAGAGAAGTGCATTTTCGGATGTGCTAGTGCTATCTGAGACGCTCCTCGCCCTGCTCTCTAAACTCTAACGAGTAACTATGGATCTGATCAGCTGGTCTCTGAACGGAATTGACACCATCTTCTCAACGAGAAGCTCGGGTTTGGAAGAACCCACCTGTCCTGAGGGAACGTTTGCAGCTGGGTACACGATAAACGGATGGAGAAGTGGCACGTTGTGCTCCTGGAGGACATTGAGGATATCTACTTATTTGGAGCTCTGATCACAGGGTTTCTGCTGATGGGATTATGTGGAGCCCTGGAGTATCAGCGATTGTTAAAAGCGGTCAGTAAAACTCAAAACCCCACCAAGCTGTGTTCATTGATTTAAAGGTCCACATAGAAAATATTTTTTACTTGTGTTCTGCATAAATACATTAATGAAATACGCTATTTTTACTCTTAATACATTGAGTCAAATGCACAACGGCAAATTTAGAAAACACAAAAGCAAATTCAGGAAACACAATGACATTCCGTCCAAAAAGGAATTGCGCCATTTGAAAACTAACAACTTGTCACTGATTGAATGAGAATCAGGGAAAGGTTGAATTTGTTTGAGTTTTGGTAAGTTGTTGAAGACAATTGTTTTTTGGTGACTAATTTCTAACAACAAAACAAAACAAAAACTTAGATGGACATCCACGTGCGTCTGAAATGGGGGAATCCCTTGCAGTAAGCATACGTGTAACCTACTATGGGAAGACAATGGCCAGATTTAAGTAAATGGATAATGATGATTAAAGAAAAATGCTTTGTGTGTCAAAGTAAGTTTACCTTTTTCACAGCAGATTTAGAAATCATGGTTATAAAAAATATCTTCAAATAATAATGCCTTCAAATAACATAGTGGCAAATGTAAACAATCAACCCTGATGTGCTTTTGGAGTATGAAGTATGTAAGTTCTTTAGTCAGTCCCAAAGCATCTAGAATTAAAATGTCTCTCTGAGAAAAATAAAATGACCAGAAGAGCATTCAGTTTTAGTCTATTAATCTGCTGTGCACCAGGTATTCTTCGCCTCCACATCATGCCTTTAAAACTGAATACTGCATGCTTTACAGTTGATTATCCCTTACTTATATAATATTATATTAAACAATTTACACCTTGTATTGCTTTTTGTAGTGCCTGAGGGGTGACACCAAATTTGGTTCTCAGGGATCTGCAAATTTGGTTCTGACCGTTTTTGTAATCCCAGTTTCTGACCAAATCATAGTAAAACATAACGAAATATTAATTGCAAAAGTATTATTTTTCTATTTATATGACTAAACTACCAATGGAAATTGCAAGAATAATCATGCAAGAATAAAAAAGGAAAAAAGAAGAAAAACAATAGTTAGTATTTAAGATAGTAGTGATTTTGATGCCTGGATGACATCAGTTGAACATTATAACATAAAACACTTTTTCAAACTGCCTCCCAGTTTAATTTAAGACTGTGCTTGTCTCAAGTAATACATTTAAAATATAGTTTTCTTGTGTAAATTCTCTTTGGTTGCAAAGAGTAAATGTGAGTGTACTCACCCAGATGGAGAATGGTCAAGAGGCAGAAGAAATATATACCAAGGCCTTCATGTTTAGTTTGAGTACTATTAGAACAGAAAGTATTGGCATTAAAAGAAAATTAGCATTTAGAAATTCATGGTACAACATGTCTTTTGTTTGTGCAGTTTGTGTATTAATGTGTAATAATTCCTATCTTGGGTTCTCCAAACTCAGAGGCATTAATCAGGTTGCAAGATTGAGCGGAACCGGGTATGCCGTGAACAGTTTACAGTTATAGCTGAGAAACTAAAACTCCAAACTTCTTCACAATTCGAAAAAAAATGGTCATGATGACTTGAGAAACAAAACAATGATGCATTAGTGATACATTTTAAAGATGGAGATTAATTTTTTTACAAAAAAATAGTTAATAAGTTGTAAATTCGAACAGCTAAGCGTCATTGTAAACAATATCATCTGTAGACACTGTTAAAGCAGCATAGCCGTATAATATGAGACTATGTTCTCTTTAAACGCTCTCTTACACATAAATCAAATTAGATTTTTGCTTGGGCTGACTGGTGTGATCAACTTTGAGCAAACTATATTCTTTTTAACCATTGTCTCAAAACCATGTATTATGTAATGAAATAAACTATGTTTAATTCTGAAACAGTGTATGTCCTGTCGCTTGCCACGATGTATAACTTTCAAGTCAATCTGGCAACCCAATGTCTGGGTGAGCTTGCATTTTGCGTTTATTAAAAAAAAAAAAATGCAAAACAGTAGCCTGCCACACAGAAAATAAACCTTAACTCACCCTACGATTTTTCAAAGAGCCGTTCTCCAACATTCCTTTAACATTAAGCAATAAGTGACTCAAAGATTTCTCAACACTTATCGTATTTGAATACTCCATTCACACAGATGCTAGGGAAGGAGTTAGGGTTAGGGTTAGTTCCAAGATACACTATTTTTCAACAGCGCCAACAAGAAAGCCCTTTAACTCAAGGGTCGCGAACTCAATTCCTGGAGAGCCGCAGACCCTGCTGATAGTTGTTCCACCCTGTTTCAACAGACACATTAATAGCTTTAAACAAGCCAAGAGAAGCTTAAATAGTGGAATCAGGTGTGTCCAGTTAAGGTTGGAACAAAACTTTGCAATGCTGCAGCTCTCCTGCTTTAACCATTTTTAAAATAAAGCATTACCTGCATCTTATTACTTGACTATAATAGATGAGCATACATGCCCCTTTACACATATTCTAAAATCTTTTCTAAACTTTTTCAGACTAACGACTGAAAAAGTATACTGCCATTGACAGCCTCGGCAAGAGGGATTTGGGCGCCTCCATGACAGAAATTGTACATGCGCAGAAGTGATTTACAGGAGAAAAACAATGTGACATTTTTTCACAGCTCCGCCTGAAATGTCACACTCACACAGCTAATTTTTGAAACATATAAATGTATTCGAGAAAGATTTAACGGGTATGATCATGACAGCAGACAGCCAACGTAGTGTAGTTCACTGACTCAGAATAGCTGTTCAATCATAGCGGTCAATCACATAACCACGCCTTGACTGTTTTGGGGAGAAATGAACCATAATAATTTATATCTTAAAAAAATCTAAACTCATTCATGAGAAAAACATTTCAACATTTGCTTCCTCTTTCATTCACTTCACATTTACGCCATTGTTTACTTTAATCAAACTGTAGCCAAATGCGGGGTCTATCATTACCTAGAAAAATCAAGCAGCAGTTCATGTGAGACATACACGGCTGAGACCAGTAGTAGTAAATGTAGTAAATGGTATGTTGTGAAATAACATTATTTCCAGAACTCAAGTTACAAAAAGGAACATTATTGGAGCTAACCAAGTGCTTATTTTGTAGAACGTGGGAAACAGAAAGTAGAAAAAGAGACAAAACAGTCATTGGTGGATGACACATTCTGTTTTTGCTGGATGTGATTGTGTTTCCATGGTAACAATTCAAGCTTGGTCTTTGAGGTTTGTACTTCTCACTTAACATTTCTGTTTAGAACAGCATACTTTCTGAGAGGCCTAAGAGGTAGTTTGTTTCACAAAAGACGAGCATATTATCCTCATCTAGTCGTTAACCTCGTCTGTTTCTTAATATTTTTTCCAAAACCTTGATCTCAGAAACTGTTTTGAATGGGGTTGACACGTATGTCCTCTTATAGGATTAAAAGCTTTTCAGTGAACGTACAGTTAGGCCCCATTCAAATGTACCCGGTATTTTAAAAAAAAACCCAATTCTAACCAGTTTACATCAAAAATCGCATTCACATGAGCACGTGTAGACAAAAACTGTGTCCACATGAAACTTGGTAAAATATCTGAAACGTTGCAGAGAGTGTGTCTACTCAGTAGAGGGCAACAGACTCTTCCTCATTAAGGTTAAATCAACCAATCAGAAGCTTCTTTCACCTCTGAGGGGAGACTTCAGAATGCAGCACTTCCTTTTAATGGCTGGGAAATACCGCTCAAAAAAAGATAATAATGTATTTTATTAACAAAAATTTTCTCGCTAGTCTTTTTCATTTGACTCATCAGTTCTGTGATTAAACACATTATTAAATGTGCTGTGTGCTTCTGAGTCCTGTACATCTCAGAAGATTTGCTTCATCACAGAGAGCTGGAGCATAAACCCTCGCTTCTCCGTCTCCATTAACCATATGGACTCTGAGCAAAATAACCATATGGACTCTGAGCAAAATGCTGCTGCATCAGTTAAAAAGCTCATATAACTACTTCAGACTCCCGCTGAATCAAACTCTGCACGGTTAGCCTGTCCAAACGGCACACACTGGCAACAGTGTTTTCACATGCCTCCAGTGATGTAAATACTCAAGCATCTGTGAAACAGACCAGAAATGACTGTGTGAACATAAAACTGCTAGGATTTGATAGGGGAGCGACTGTTCTTGGAAACAGAACAGACAAAATATTCCCAGTCTGAACGTGCCCTAAAACCACCTTAAGTTAAAATATGAAGAGGAAAAGAATGCCTGGGCTGGAGATCAAACTGGTAATTGGAGAGATTTCATCTAAGATATGCTGAAGTATATCTAAAACACTGCAAGTGGGTTTTAATTGAGTATTTCCTAATTGAATTATCACTTAATGGCTTAGATTTTTTGCATGATGTATATCCACTATTTCATGCCAACTACAAACAAGAGTAACTCCAAGATGATACATTTGTAAACGTTTATTAACAAATTGCTTGAACAAAGATGGTTTGTAAACAGAAAAATGAAAACCACGTGTCTCTGATTGGTATCACCAAATATGTTATGCTTTTTTTATATATAAAATTGGAATGCATAAAGGCGTAAGCAAACAGTGGTCTGGTGGGTGAGTGGATGGGAGTAATGGGACCTCTAATGTGCTTCAGTTCTTCTTCTTGCCCTTGCTGGGGGCTTTGGCAGGAGTGGGGACAGGTGCTGCCTGGTAAAGAGCTGCAGACACTTTGTTGATGTAATAAACTGCTAACACTGAGAAGATCAGGCTGTGGAAAAAGAGAAGAGAGAATTGAAATAGCATTTGTTCAAGAAGAGTTAGTTCATTAAAAAAAATACAGTTTGAATTAAATATTAAGTCCAGAAAACATTATTTTTTTTCTTACCATGTTGTTACACAAACACGATGCACCAGTCCAGACGCAAACAGAGCAAGGCACATGCACAAGACAACTGAGGAGAGGCAAAAAAGAAAAAAAAGTTATTTATAGCAATACAATAAATAACATTTTATTTAAATGTGTAATACATGATTTCTCAAGGCCAGTTTTATCATTTGAAATCAGCAAAACAAAGATGCCGCACCTAGACCATTAGCTCCTCTTCTTAATTTTGATATCTATTGCTGACTGGCTGCACAATTGTTTTGATTTTGACCATTGACTGTATATAAGACGGACGTACCCTATATCTTCAACAAACTCATTTAAAAATAGTTCAGCCCCTCAGTGAATGTCAAAACTAGCTATCTCCATAAAAAAACAACAGGGGTAGAAACATTTTTTTTCCAGCTCCAAAGTTGGTCAGTTTTCACATTGAAGTAAATGAGAACCGGCTCACTTCTGACCCCACCCCCCTTTGTGGCCGGTACTACAGTTCAGTCACTTCCTATTGTGCATTGGCAGAGAGAGCAGGAGGTTCTCCCTTGCTTCTGACACAGCGCCATCTTTCCTGGAATACTAGTCGCGCTTATACCTTCAGGAAAGTTTTTTTTTGCCTTTACCATAAAAAACAACATTCAAAATGTAAACACCAGTACATTAAACAAACCATACTCTCAAAATCTTATAGTCTTGGAGTCCTGTTTTTCTGACTATGACAACATTAACAAATAAAAGAGAGTTTAAGCTTTGTTACAAAAGCTTGTTTAAAAAAGGCTTTTAATTTTCAAGGATGTGAAAACAACAAACAGTTTATGGTCACTTCCTCACAAATTAGCATGAAGCAGATTTTTGCTGTTTGATGAAGCTTGGGGCCCAACTATGCAGTTACTAACAAGGTGGCCCTCCGGCACTGTAGCTGGATAATATTAGACTCTCCCAAAAACAGTCAACAAACAAGTCAAACGTCTCGTTTTGTCTCCCCTAACTGCCCTAAGGAACATTAATAGATACCTTTTAAACTCTTTTGTGAATGCAGTCTTTAGTTGTTCTCCATGATTGCTCATTTTCAGTACATGTGATTTTTCTCGATCATACGCTGCACTTAGATACTCGCTTCTCCCAGAAAACTGGATAAATTCAACCAATCAGATAATGACGCCTTGTAGTTTTTCCAGCCTAGCACAGTCTAGATGTTACGCCAATGTTCTGCAGATTTGATTTTGGAGGATGAGACTACTAGAATAGCACACCTTTAAAGTACAGAAAGGTGTTTTTAAGTGCAAAAGATGTCTTTAAGGTACAAATCGTTTTTGTGTTTAAATGTAAAAAAAAAAGTCAAACTTAGAAGAACCATGTAGGTTTTTTTTAATTTAGAAATATTGTGTTTCCACTACCATAGTGGGGGCATGTCACCATTCATACCAGACAGCCCCCAAACAAACACACGCACACATTTAACCTTCTTTTCCAGCATTTTTTAATTATCTGTGGACATAAAAAAAACGTTTAATCCTCCTGTCGTGTTCACATCCAACATCTTACTTTAGAGTTCAGTTTTAAAAGAGCAGCAGTCAATCAGCTAAAAAGTAAAAAGACAGCTAGCCGTGAAGCTAACAAATTCAATGTCAAATGCCAATAACCTTATGCTAAACCTATTAGCATATCATAACCATGTGTTTAAAGGTATTTATATGTGATACACTACTCTTTTAAAACAATTGAGTTATACAGAAATGCTAATTCACATACTGTTGGTTGATTGGGAGTGTTAATGAACCGTGGAACACCTTTGATTTAGTAAATTACTTTTAAACTGATTTACAATCAAGAAATATATTTTTATGTTTTTTTTAATAATAACCAAAAGTGTAATCCTGCACTCTAGTGTAGGTGACAGCAATGTTAGTCCTGAATTAGGACTCTATTTACATTTTAAAAAAACTAGTCAAAAGTCACACAATGAAATCAGCTGATACACTCTGCCACCTAATGGGAATTGTCAGTCTGTGTTGACTATTATATATATATATATATATATATATATATATATATATATATATATATATATATATATATATATATAGTTTATTATTCAAACCCAGTGAATACATTAAATAAAAATGACTTTTTTTGCCTCAGACTTACTCTCTGGGAAGATTTTGGCTTGAAATCCTTTGCCAAAAACTAGGTTCTCCAGGTTATTGAAGGCCTGTTTGTGTGTTAAGATACAATCCAAACAAAGCGCAGGCAAAGTAAACTCAGAAGTATTTAAGTGATGTATAAAAAAAATGTTTATATGTTTAAACATATGTATATCTGTGGAAGGATACAGTAAGAGAGCAGATAAAAAGTACAGAGCCCAGGAAGCCACCCAGGATGGTCATCCACTCAGAAGATCCCAGCTGCCGACTGAACATCTGCATTCCTGCAAACACCAGCACTGACAGGAGACTGGACAGCACCAGAGATGTGCTCGTGTTCACTGCTTCGCCGGCCCAAGAGAAACGAGAGACGTGTGAATATAATGCCAGTTTCAGGACAATTAGAACAAACAATATTTAATATGTGAAAACAATAACATCAATGATTTCAAAATGCACCCTTCTGGAGGCCTGAATATGAAGAAAACACTATAATATTATATTTGATGGTATTTTCTAAAAAGGGTGCGAAGATGAAAGTTAACAGACCAGCTCAGTTACGTTGATGGCGTTTTGGAGAATAATCATGTGAGACTTCGTAACAAACAATGGCAATAAACAAGTACAAGTAAGTCTTACAAAACCCATTCAGACACAATTCTCAGAAAATAAAGACAGCACAACACAAGCCATACAACAATAGGTAAGAGCTAATTGATTTATACCAAATAACTGGATTTTACAGAAAAGCTGCCTCTCATAATAACATGAAAATATAAATACACAAACATTAATTATGGATTCATTATGAAGTAGCACTTGGACACGTCATGTAACGTTACCGCGCTTCAAATAGTTCCGTGTGGAAACATTGTAAACGTATACTTCATTCGTTGCCTAGCAGTACATTTTCTTAACCATTTAACTTCACCATTTATATATCACTCCGTTCAAAAAACAAAATAGCAATAACATTTACCGTTATGTTAAAGTCTGCGAGTTAGCTTTGCAAAGACCAGAAGAGTAACATTAACGTTAGTGTTTCTTATCATTCGTGTGCTAATTTTGAACCGCATTAGCATTGGCACATGAATGGAACGCTGCATCACATACTCTTTAAAAAATATGTATAATAACTCAATACATAAAATCTAAACTCACCCATATTATCTCTTAAGTGGCAGGGTTTATTCCCGTCTTCACACAACTGTAGGACCCAGATTCCAGAGAAGCACTGATGACGCAGCACTGACGTCAAAAAGCGGTGCCAAATAGAAAGCCCTCCAGTTGGCTAAACCTTTATCTCCACCTAGCGATCCGAATACGACAGTGCATTTCATAGAGACAAATCCTGAAAAAGAAATAATATAATATAATATAATATAATATAATATAATATAATATAATATAATATAATATAATATAATATAATATAATATAATATAATATAATATAATATAATATAATATAATATAAATTCCATCTAAACAAGTGACCTAAGTACAATTATTAAGTGAAAAAACATACAAGTGGTTAAAACCAGAACTCATAAATCATTCGGGAGCAGCGTCTGCGCAGCATCTTTGCGCATGCTCAGTAACTACCTGCTCCTGAACGCCTTATAACGTTCGTCGCCTAAATGGATGCTTCAACAACCTTTCGCTGGAAAACCAACAATAACACACGGGCTGCGTTCATTTTAGTTATATTCAACATAAACAATATCGTTGCAACGTAGAGGCTTTCATCGAATTTAGTGCTTCGAAGTCAACTGCAGGTTGTCAAATCTTCAAAATAACGTCCTGGTTTTTAAACGCTGTTGTGCTTTTACAGAAAATAACGAACCTGGATATAGTTTAGTTTTGTTCATATGAAACAGCAGGAACCTTTCCAGTGATGGCTGACGCGGAGTTACAAACCTTCACATCTATCATGGACGCGCTCGTGCGCATCAGCGTGAGTAGCTTTCATCCCCTCGACAGGTTTATTCCTGTTTTAGGATTGGACTGCCTGATCATGTCATTTAACATACAAATACGCCCATGATTTGCTCAAAGATGAGGATTTTTGCATGTGTAAATAGCTAAACAGCCTTCATATGAGTGAAAAACACCTGTAAACTGGTCTTTCATCATCATCCTCATCTTCATTGTCTTCTGTAACCCTCCTGATGGCTACTTTTGGACGTCAGTTCTGCTCTTGCGTCCCACAATATAGAGTCTAACTTGCTGCAGAACTAAAATGATGAATTAGGCTCATGTTCGCAGATCCAAATATACTCTAGAATACAGTATAAATAGTAGATGTAAAATAGTCTAAAATCGGATCAACTCTGAAAACAATATCTTGGAAAAGAAGATGTAGACCTCTTTTCAAGCATAAGAGAAAAGCGTGGCCTTTTGCATGTTGCTATAGAGACGGGATGTAGAGATGGAGTCAGGTCAAAACGCCTGCACTAAAGACACATGGATCTTCGCTTGACAGCAGTAATAGGATAAAAAAGTTAAATGACTGAATTGGAAAATGAAATCTGTGATTGGTGTCTAAATAATGATGGATTTATTTTATGTAACCTTTATCGACAAAGTGATAGCTTACGCAGAGGGGTCACGGTGGCGCAGTGGGTAGCACGGTCGTCTCACAGCAAGAAGGTCACTGGTTCTAGGCTCGGCTGGGGCAGGTGGCATTTCTGTGTGGAGTTCTCATGTTCTCCTCGTGATCGCGTGGGTTTTCTCCGGGTGCTCCACAAGAACAAAGACATGTGGAATAAGTGAATTGAATAAGAACAATTGCCCATAGTGTTAAAGTGTGAATGAGTGTGTGTGAATGTTTCCCAGTGATGGGGTTGTGGCTGGGAAGGGCATCCGCTGTGTAAAACATATTCCGCTGTGGCGACCCCGAAAGGGAATAAAGCCGACATGAAGATGAATGAATGATAGCTTACACTGTCAACTGTGAAGCAAGTGGTTGATGTAAGAAGATGTTGGACAGAATTCATCCCAATATATATATATATATATATATATATATATATATATATATATATATAATTATGTGATTAGTTTCTGCTACAATAACAGTTAAGATGTTTTATGAGAAATGCAAAAAAACTCTTTTTGGGTATCAAGGGTAATGTTAATTTCTAAAAGATTTGTATAATGTTAAAGGATTACTATAATGTAAATGTAAACTGAGGGAAATTAGAATCATGGCAGGTGTTTCTAATAATTATTGAACCTCAGATCTTTCATGGATAAATACTTTTGGACATCGCATGTTGAATTCACGCCCATAACATGTTGTATAATGACAACAGTTTATATAGTCTTAATCCCACCTTTTTATTTCCAAGTATGTGAGCAGAGTTGGTCTGTCCAGAACTGCTTCACAATGCTGTTTCTCTTAAAATTCGTTTTCTCATCAGGTGAGTTTGGGAAGCACATGTGTTTCAAACATGAACAAGATATTGATGAGATATTTGATGCTTTGTTATTTGATGATCTTCTGAAAGATGTCAAAAAAGTTATGGACGGTTGATTTATAAAATAATAAAAGAACCATTTCATTGTAAGTGTTTATGTATTTCACGTTCACGTGTGTGAATCCATGCACACCACAAATTATTGTTAACAGCGTATTAGTTTGCCGCTACAGTAACTAACCAAACTAAAGTCAGTGAGTGAAGATCTGCTGTTATTCACAGAGCAGGATGCATTTTCTCTACTTGGCTGCATATCACAAAAATGATTGTTGCAGACACAATGATTCTCATGTCACACAAATTTTCAAGCCTTAAAAGCAATTAGAATATCATTAAATGTCTCTATCTGTCATTGGGAGTTAGAAATGAATTTATCACTGTACACGGAAAACAACATTAACTCAGAATGTGTGTCCCATAGGTGTGATATGATCAAAGCCTAGCAGAAGCATTTAGCAAGTACTCCTGCCTGCAGATTGAATAATGTATGTATAGTGTTTTCCACTTTGCTTGATGTTTCAAGCCGTTTGGAATAACGGTGGAATGGATTAAGTTGAGCTAAAATGTCAATACTATAATGTTGTAGAATGTTAGAATTGACTGAATTAGTTGGGTTTAGGGGACATTTTATTGAAGACACTCATTTCTAGGGGCTAATGTAAACCAATGGAAGTGGACATCACAATGATGTCGATTTACTTGTGTGTAAGAGGAAGGTTAAATTAGTAAGGTTTTGTGTGAGTTGTAAAGGACAATCCTTTCTATCTCTTAATTTAATAAACAACACGAATGTCAGGGTAGATCTGGCAGATTACACACATTGCAAGATAATTTGAATGTCAGTCCCAAATTTCGAAAGGTACACTAAAAAGGTCTTTTTTAAAAGGTCTTTCTTTTAAAGTTAGCTCATGTGCTCTTTCACTATAATTGTATCCGGATAATAACAAAACACCACTATTATGAGGACATAGCCAGCGAAGACCTTGTAGACGCGAAATCTACAATCTGGAAAGTCCACAGACAAGGTATTATTATAGATGGGTGGTAAGCTTTGTGCTTCAATCAATTAAAAGATCAATCCTGTAGCTGGAGAGTAGCCAGAATGTCGTGAATTTGCATTACTGAAGTTCATGTCAGGTTTTTCAAGTCGGAGGAGAAACACTCTTGTTATTTATATGTAAATATTATCACATGAATAACACTGAACTCATCTGAACAGATTTCTTAAAGTGAAACAGTTTCAGATTTAAAAAAATCATTAAGTTGGGTTGCATAATGGCTGATTTCATGATAAAGTGCATGAATGAGATTTATGTGTGAACAAAATAAAGGGAGGAAAATATGGCAGTTTTGAAAAACCATTCTTAACAGAGGTTTACATTCTTTTCCTCAAAGTATTCTGACCTTTAGAACAAGTTACATCAGTTCAAAAACATCACTTTTAATCACTTTCAAGCACCAAACTGTCGGAGCCATTCACTGTTATTTTGATCCTGACCACTAGGAGCGCACAATAAATATTTGATTTTGCACATGCTTAAGAAGCTTACCAGAGTATGCAGCTTAAATGTTGGCTGCTACAAAAATGATAAAAATGTTATACCCTACAACACAAAAAAAGAATTAAAACTGTCTTACTTAAAGAAACTATTTAAAAGAAGTTTCAAGGTATGACGTCAGTAATTCTAAAAAGTATTAAAAGTAGCAGAACATATATTTATTTATAATAATTGTATCAATACTTTTTTCTGAATTCAAGCTTCTTAAGAACGTATTTGTTATTTCAAAAAACATCTCATGCAAAAACATTAACAAGAAAAACTATTGTATAATTCTATCTAATATAAGACAAGATTCCCCTACAGCAGAGCTACATAATCAGGTTTTCTTCTGGGTCTTAAAAAGTCAAACATTTTTCACAGGACTTCTTTTTCTGATGTTTTCTGAATTTTATTTGTGTTGTTTCTCTCTCTCTCTCTCTCTCTCTCTTTTGCTCCTCTCCCTCTCTCCTCTCTCTCTCTCTCTCCCTCTCTCCCTCCCTCCCTCCCTCCCTCCTCTCTCTCTCTCCTCTCTCTCCTCTCTCTCTCTCTCTCTCTCTGCTCTCCCCCTCTCCTCTTCCTCCCTCTCTCTCTCTCTCCCTCCTCTCTTCTCCTCCCTCCCTCCTCCTCCCTCTCTCTCTCTCTCTACATCTCTCTCTCCCTCCCTCTCTCTCTCTCTCTCTCAGTCCAATATGAAGAGCATGGAGCGTGAGCTGCACTGCCCAGTGTGTGAGGCGATGGTCAAGCAGCCCATCGTACTGCCGTGTTTGCACAGTGTCTGTGTTCTATGTGCAGCCGAGGTGTTGGTTCAGAGAGGGTATCCTGCTCCAGAACTCCCTCCAGAGCCCAATACTCCCACCTCCAGTCCTAACACCCGCTCACCCCGGCATGCACGCCGCCCCGCCCCCAAAGCTGATCGTTTGGAGCGCGTCATCCGAACAGGTTTGTCTGAGTCTGCTTTTAAGTCACATATTAATATAAAGACTTTAACATGTCAAAGACTGAGCTGCTAACACACATTAAAGGTAAGAAGATCGATTTGTGATCGGAAGGTTGCCGGTTCGATCCTCAAATCCACTGAGTTGAAGGTGTGAGCGACGAAACACTTGCTCTCCATCTTCAACAACCACAGCTGTGGTACCCTTGAGCAAGGCACCAGTTTACCGGGTGTGTGTTCACGGTGTGTTTGTTCACTGCTGTGTGTGTACACTGAGATGGGTTAGATGCAGAGCAAAAATTTCAGGTATGGCTCACTCCAGATCTGGCCAACTGCTCACTTTCACTTTTTCACTTTCATAGAACAGCTGTCTGGGTCCATAAGTTTCATTATAGGGGTCAGCGGTGGCTGAATAGAGGTATTTCTTCTTTGAATACCTCTGAATAGGGGTTTTCTTCTTTCATCCAGAAAAACATAGTTTGCCTCTCCAAAGAGCATTCCAGGCCAGAGAGGGCAGTTCATTTTTTTACCAATCAGAAGCCTCAAAAAGGGGTCTAGCATATACCAGCTTTGGTGTAAATATGACCACATACAATGTGAAAACACATGTAGAGGCGCTGAAATCTCAGATGGCTTGTATGCAAGGGGCTTTTCACTAATCACACCTCTGCTGTTATATAATAATTATAAAAATAAATAAATAAAGCAATTAAAAATAAATAATTAATATAAATAACTATGTTTGGGTGACAAAAACTTTTTTGCTGTCTATGATAAAATATTTATTTGTGTATATGTGCTGGGAATTTAACTCGGTTTAATTAATCACAGAAAAAATTACATGTTAATATTTTTAAAAAATGTTTCCGCTATGAGGAAATCATGACGGATGCTCACAATTTTTCCACAAGACGAGAGTGGAGGAAAATGTTATTGGAGAGACGGTTACACTTTCATAATGCGGACATTTCTGCTTTTCATGATTCGTGACTGTTACGGTCCGAGCCATTTTGACAGCAATGTGGTTCTCTTCCTGTTTTGTCACCTGCTCTGTACGAGCATGTTACGCGCACTCCCGCTTTCGCTGGTGACTAAAGCTTTTCCCTGATTCGCCCGTCTAGACGCCAGTCAACTTCACTGAGGTGGACCACATTCAGCTCTTACACGAGTCAGAGCCGACAGCTGGAGGTTCATATAGAAACACTGTGTGCAGTTTGGCAGTGAGGACTACGTGGAATATTTTGCTTATGGCTGAACTGACATGGAGAGAGAAGCTCCACTCACTGCTTGTGTTTGTGTTTGAGTTTATATGGTAACATTTTATTTTGCATAATCCTTAAATAATTCATATGTATCATTGTATTTATTAATGAAAAGCGTGCCAACAATCTCGCAACGTTAAATTGACAATTGATTCATGAAACAAATATAAATTAGCATTTCAAATATTTAAAGATTATTTTTAAATCAAATAAATATTAATATACATTGGCTAAAACTAGACTAAAACCTTTTATTTTTTGCGACTAAAACTAGACTAAAACATTTAGCTTTCGTCAACTAAAACCTTATGACAAGCTAGTGACGAGCTAATATTTGTGTTCAGTAAGTAATGATTATCATATACTGTAACCTAATTCATAGAGTTGTGTGGATTTATTGATAAGAATGGCATGACTATTGTAGCCTAAATTATAGGTTTGTATTCAATAAAAAATCAGCTTTTGTAATTTCTGTATGCATTTGCAATTAAATGTGATTAATTAGAATAATTAATCACCACTTCATGTAAATAATTAGATCACAACATTTTAATCACTTGACAGCTCTCATATCTATGAGACTTTCTCTCCAAAGAGCCTCATTGAAGGAAAGAGCTTTCTCAAAGTCGTAAGTGTCACTCAGTAATAAGAGACGGTTTGGAATGTATGCACTAAGAACTAAAACCGTGATGAAATTCCCTTTAGATTTGCGAATGGGAAAAATATTGCTGGCTGCATTGGCATCATTCATTCATTCATTCATCTTCATGTCGGCTTTATTCCCTTTCGGGGTCGCCACAGCGGAATGAACCGCCAACTCTCTGGCATATGTTTTACGCGGCGGATGCCCTTCCCTGCCGCAACCCATTGCTGGGAAACTGCATTGGCATCAACTCCTGCTCTATTGGAATGTTATATAAAATGCACTAACGATGCAGTCATAGATCCTCAAAACACAATTAATGTTATGATTTTTGAGGTTTGAAGTTTCTTGATTACTTGAGTTCTTTCTAGAATTGTTTAGACAATTGCAGCTTTCTAGATTTGTTTTTCATTAAGAATTTCATGACTTTCAAATTGTGTCGCTGTGTATCCAGCATGCTGATGAGTTCATTCAGCCTGATCAGGAACACTCAATCTGTACCCTGCTCTAACTCTATATTGATTAGCTTTTCCTCTCTTCATCCAGCGTCAGATTTATAGGGGCTTACATAGGACTTTAATCTTGGGATCAGCTTTTTTTAATGTATCTGTCTTGGTGTTTCTGCAGTGTGTAGGACCCCTCCAGGACGCAGACGCAAAGACACTCCACCTGTGCTCATGCTGTTCCCCTGCCCCATCTGTAGAAGGGATGTGGAGCTGGGAGAGCATGGCCTTGCCGACTGTCTGAGAAACCTCACACTGGAGCGCATCGTGGAAAGGTCTCTTTTTCATTTCGCATCCCCAACACATGATGCATTATTGAAAAACTCAACAGGAGTTAAATGGTGTATGACAGAGAGAAGAAGAGAGAATATATGGGCAGAGACTGGAGCTGGACAATCAGCAAATCACAGTAGCCGGTTATATACTCAATTACCAAATGTTTATTGATTTAGAATAATGTACACCAAAGTTCAGAAAAGAATGTTTAATTATTATTTAATTTTTACAGAATGACAGCTTCAGACTCAAGGCACTTCTGAGCATAAGGTTATGTCCAGATGAATCCCACCTAATAATTAACCTTACATAGAAGTTCATATCACATCTATATGACGTATATTTTGGTTTTGCACTAGTTAAATTGACATCCTGTTTAAGTGTACTGTTCAGGGGGATCCATGAAAAGTCTAACATTTGGGATGTTGTTATAAACGAAAGATACAGGTTTACAAACAGATACAGATAAGAACAACTATTATTATAAGACATAATAAAAGGCCAGGATTATAAAAATCTTTACGAAACAAGTTCCAAATGTAAGTATGATTTTTAATACAGAAATACTCTGTAATAAGACCAAAACATTTTTTACGCTTGGGCTGTGCTTGATCATAAAAAGTCAATACTTTATAAATGACATTGAATAGTAAATAACATTTAATGCACAAAATAGCTTTGCGCTACGTCATTAAAAACAGAGCTTTTCTTACTCCATTTAAAAAAATAAAAAAGTGCACTCACTCAAGAATGCCCCAAATATATCCAGTTACGTGGGGACCCAGTCTGTTTTAAAATGTTTCCTTAAAGATGATTCTGTAGGAAAGAGGTGGCTGTAAGGAGGCTGCAGCCAGATTTTCTTTGATTGCTCAGATGCTTAAGATGTCTTTAATGTACACTCCAACATCATGCGCATAAAAGATCGTCATTCCATTACTGACTGTATGAGGAATTGTAAACTCTAAATTGCACACCTACAGACTTGTACAATAGCAAGTACTGTTCTGGGAAAAAGGTCCGTTTTCAAAGTAGCAAAAAGGCGGATGAGGAGTTTTAGTTTTTAGACCCCTCTTAAACAAATTAAAATACAAGACTCTTTTGTTTGCTCCTACCACCACATTTTTCTCTATAAAAATTGTTCAACAGCATATTAAGCACCTTATGGTGTGAATGATAGAAGCCATGACAATACATAAAGTTGCCATGTGATAATACGTTTGGAAGGCAGTGTAATCAAATAAAGAAAGCAGTTTGTTTGCTTACTCTTACTCACTCTAATTTACTTACTGACACTTTTAGAGACTAAGCATTTGTGTTAAAGATTGTCTCTCACGCTCACATTTCCTCAGAGATGTGATTCCTGCTGTTCTCAGCTGAAGCTGCATTTAAATGCAGTTCAAGTAACCTGACTGTATGTGTATATAAATATGCTGCTGCACCGGTTTGATCAGCTTGATTACATGATCTGAACATTCCTCTAATCACAGGCACATAACCACAGAGACAATGATAGATTTCTTAAAAATGTGCACATGATGTGCACCAATCCGTTCACCTTTTAACAGAATGGGGCCAAGAAAGGGAGGAGCATGAGAAATATTGAGTTTCTTCCTTCCAGTAAAAAGCTTGCACGCATGCATTCTTTGCTAAAAATTGTGACCAAGCCAATTGGCTGTAAAGATACCATTGATATTAACTTCAACATTTAAGATAGTGATGTCAAATTTAATGCATTAGAGCATCCAACTAATTTAGGAGATTATTGTGTTAATTATTATTAATGTAGATGTATTGTTTACACTTCATTTGATGCATAATGATCTGTTTAATGTGACATTTAGAGGCTAAGCATTTACATGATGTATCTCTGATGCTTGAGTGAGGTTTGTCTTCCTTATCTTCAAAATTGTAACCTTGCAGCGCAGCAACAGGCTGCAAGACATCTGATATTGTCATGGTGTGGAAGCTTGTACAGTATATTTGCATATCATCACAATAAAACGAAGAGGACAATAATGAGGGGGCAAACTATTGTAGAATTGTGAATATATAATCACCTGTACTGTTGTTCCTACTGCAGAAAATCAAACATGAGTGAACTCAGCAGTGTATTGTAGATGTAAGGCTTCAGCCTATCCACTGTGACTAAACAATAGTGATGTAAAAGCCATACTAACCTCTGATAACTTGTTTATCTCAGCAACAGGCTAAATAAAATGAACTACTGAGCTGTTCTGAGTAAATCTGTTTTTTTCTGTAACTGGTTTGCCCAGTTTAACACAAATTCATTTTTGTAAAACCATACGATTAATTAGGTACTTTTGACAAAATAACTTGACAGCACTAGTTTAAATCAGGGGTGTATGCTGAGCTAGGGAGAAATGAAATGGAATGTATCCATCTGTGCCTAAGAACAGGTCTGATATTCACATATGATAGGAGAAAGTGTTGCGATGACAACCATGTTAGTGTGAAATGCTTAACGTACGTTATTCTCAGCTCAGGTTAATGTGGTTTCCTAATGTTTTCTAGTTATGAATAATAGTTTAAAATATAAGATAAGTTTCCCCTACAGCAGAGCTACATCAGGTTTTCTTCTGGGTTTTAAAAAGTAAAAAAAAAAAAATTCTGGTGTCCCTGTGAATCTCATCTTAAATGTGTTCTAAAAGCTAAAAAGTTATAATGAGTATTAGGGTTGCCTTAGTCTGGGGAAATGTGCAACAATGCCTAAAAACAATAACAAAAACAAACAATCTAATCATAGTTAAGAGTTTGAGAAATGCTTGTAAACACTGATAAATCCTTTTATTTGTGTTGTTCCTCTCTCTCTCCTCTCTCCTCTCCCTCTCTCTCTCTCTCCTCTCTCTCTCTCTCTCCTCTCTCTCTCTCTCTCTCTCTCTCTCTCTCTCTCTCTCTCTCTCTCTCCTCTCTCCCTCTCTCTCTCTCTCTCTCTCCTCCTCCTCTCTCTCCTCATCTCTCTCTCTCTCTCTCTCTGTGTATGTAGGTATAGACAGTCTATGAGCCTTGGTAGCATGGCAGTCATGTGTCAGTTCTGTAAACCTCCCCAGGCTCTAGAAGCCACCAAAGGCTGTGCAGATTGCAGGTCCAACTTCTGCAATGAGTGTTTTAAACTCTACCATCCCTGGGGAACACCACGTGCCCAGCATGAGCACATCCTGCCCACACACTGCTTCAGGCCCAAGGTTTGTACGGATATACAGACTCTACACATAAGCACACACTCCTCCACAAAGACAAAACTGTGGTCTGATGGCATGTAACCAATCTACTGTATTCCATAAAGTTTACAAGATAAAATGAAAGCTAAAAACAAGTTATATCTTTAATGCAATTTTATGGCTATAGAATGAAAAACTCACATTTGGCAAACCTAACATGTACTTGATGACTCATCTAAATCTCTTCAAATATGTCGGGGTGTGTGTCACTTCAATGTTTCCAAGCACCAAACAAGTAAGCCTCTTTATTTATAACTGGATTCAAGGGCTTAGACTGTGTTATTGCACTCTTCTAGCCAGTAACGAATCCGAATCAGCCTAATCAATTATGTTTTGTTAAATTTAGCTTTTGTATTAAGAGTTATATTATCCCTGCAAATTTGAGTTTTTGAGAAGGAACCATGCTCTGTGCACACTAATCTAGGCAAGAGGACCCTAATCAGCATGTCTAGGTTTGTTTCATGACGATTGAATCAAAAATATGAAAAATATCCCCTTGTGGGTTTTGTTATGTGCCCTTGGTCCCTGGTATTTTGTATTCATCATCATTTTCATAAATAAAGACCCATAGCCTGTTCTCTTTTCGTCCTAGTATTTGTCCTTGACAAAATATCAAATGCATATGTGGATTTGGCATCAATAGAAGTAGAAAAAAAAAACAGAAAATAGGTTGTTATTTCATTGCTAATAAGTAAAACATAAAAGTTAGTGATTTTATGATATGACACCATTTGAACAAAAACTGGCACATTGGGCCTAAAACATGAAAAATTCAAAGCGTTCTCTTCAGACATGCATTTAATCTGCAAGGGAGTTGCTTTAAAATGGTCTGTGAGCCTTGTTAGCATCTTAGTCTGTTTGTTTCAATTACAAGTTAATATTAGTTATTTATGACTGTGCACTGACATTGAGAAATACATATATACTTTATGAAGAACATTTTCAGGAATGCAATTTTCCTAATAATTCCTAATATGAACTACAACACAACATTACCACACATATTAGAAAGTTCCATTTGAACATCAAATGCTGATTACATTGATCTAATTGAAGTAATATACTTTTGGTGGCTTAGGTTTTTACTCACAGCAGAAATAACCATAAGCTCATTGATGACAACAAAATTATTCATGCTTTGTTTGTTTGTTTGTTTGTTTGCCAGCTATTTTGAAAACGTTCTGTTGTACAGGGCACAACAATGATTGGTTGCAATGGATTTGAAAGGTTAACACGTTTAAGATGTTTTGTGAAAAGTTGAATTTGTATTATTAGTAATTTCACTTCAAACTAATGCACTTCAGGTTTTTTTGCACTTACAGTTTTACTTACATCTTGTAATGGATCATAATATGCAACAAAATCTAACCAGCCATGTCTTTCTCTGTGTGTGCAGGTGTTAGTGTGTGTGGAGCATGAGCAGGAGCGCTTGCAGTTTTACTGCAGGTCTTGTCAGCGTCTACTTTGTTCTCTTTGTAAGCTGCGCCGGGTTCATAGTGGACACAAGATATTACCGGTTGCACAGGCTTACCAAACGCTAAAGGTAGTGGCTGTAAAGCTTAGGCCACCTGTATTCTACAAACATTCCTTCTTTATATAGATTGTTGATTACTTTTCATCTCTCTAAGCCAATGTTTATTTTCTGAATGCAAAGGTAGTATCACAGTCAGTTTTCATTATCTGTGTTGTGAAACGACAGGAGAAGATCACCAAGGAGATGAACTTTATCTTAGCAAATCAGGAGCGTGTCCAGGCCCAGATCACACAAGTAGAGAGCGGCATCGCACAGACGGAGGTAAAGAGAACTCATCCCTCGAGACAAAGCAAATTAATACAAAACATTTTTTCTTGCTCCACTTGCTTCCCAATCATGTGTTCTGTTGTGGGCGTAAATGACTGGTGGTTGTTTAGCAAACATTGCTATTTGTGCTTGCGCTCACTGTCTTTTTTTGCACGTTTGCTCCTTTTGTTATCTTCTTTGGCCCTTAATCCTTTTACCTGTTTTTTTCCTTGTTTACTGTAAGTTAATTGCTCTTCTTTTCTCAGTCGCTTCTCATGGGTTGTCTTGTTTGTTTTCAAGTGTAGTACTATCGATGGTTATATTTTGTTTAATTTATTCCTGGAATATGCCTGTTTCTGGTTTATCAGGGTATTTTCACTTCCTGTTGTGTGTTGACGCACAGTAAACAATGGCAGAATTGTCCTGCCGGTGTTACTGTGGTGTTTATTTTTGTTCCTGCTCAACATAACTGACTCTTGTGTAAGATTTCATATATTCCAATTAAGGAGGAACTACAGAAAAGGCTGGTGACTGAAATGGCAGGATCAAGATCCTTCTTTTAACATAAAACATGGGAGTATGCTTTTTTGCAGTAAGCATAATAAACCTGAAGATGTGTATATTGTGAAATCTGGATAAAAAATGATCAACTGAAACATTATTATACTTACATGAACACGAAGCAGTTTATTTTTTTATTAAACCTAATTGATCAATGTACATTAATTCTAGTTTTAATGAATATTATCACAATGTATGAACTGAGAAAAATATTAAATATTCAGTTCATTTACAGCTCTTAAATTTTTTACTAAAAATCAACAAACACAAAACAAAATAATTTGTAAACTAGTTAAACACACACAATTAGAGAGATAACTTTTTTCCCTTACTGTATGCTGGTTAATATTACAGTGATGTTAAACCCAGACTAGATCTGTAAATATTCAGTAGCAAAACAGCTGGTAAATATCAGCTGAAACTAGGTTGTTAACAAACAGTAATCATATTAACTTTATAGCTAAAAACAACTTATTCTTAGTCTTCACATTGCTTTTCTGTTTCACCAAACAAACAATTTGGGAGCAAAATTCGGCAAAGTTTGCAATGAAGTTTACATTCGGTATTTCACAAACAGTTGATGGCTAGTCAGGACCGGTGTTGTGTTGAGATCTATTCCCTCTCATCTCAGTCAATGCTTACACCATTAAAGCAGGTTTGATGGTTTATGTAGATTTCTTTCATTTTATTCTCCATTATTCCATTACAATTGACTATTTGTGACCTGTTTTGAAGGAAAGTATGTTTACTCGCTCAACGGTAATGGTTGAGTTGGAATTTATCTTAAGGGCAAAACACATTAAGCAAAATTTGAGGGATTTGTTTCTTATTCACAAATAATGAGCATGAACACAGGCGCATGGATGCAGACGCACATTTCTGGACAAAAAGTTGTAAAAGTTCATACCACGCTGGTCTTTTGTGAGGTGAACTCGACCTATTAAACTGTTCAACTGTATGAGGGGTGGTAATAAATCATATTTATAAAATGTGATGTCAGTCTTTTTTAACTACTGAAAACATGGTAAATGAAGCTTAAACAATGTGTTGTAATGGCTTGACTTAAATGAACAGGGAAAACATTTCGACATGACAACAGAAGAAGCAGTAACCTAGAAGGGTTCCTGTCTTTAAACCCACTGTGATAAAGGCCTATGCTGGATGCCTTCTGTCCATATTATTGTTACTGTCTTGATGTGTGTGTTTGTTCAGGTGAACAGTGCGGTGGCAAAGGAAAAGTTGAGTGTGCGTGTGAGCGAGCTGCGGGAGCTGCTGGCAGAACGTCAGGGATCTTTGGGCGTCACTCTGGAGGCAGCTCGAGTTCAGAGGGTGAATGCTCTCAAAACTCAACTCTGTGAAAAACAGAGCCTCCAGGAAAACGCCGGACTGATCACATACACCCACGAGCTGCTGAAGGAGAGCGACCAGTCGTGCTTCGTCCAGGCAGCCAGGGTCACTCACAACAGGTCTGATTGTGTGTTTCCATAACATTAACAAAATAAGCAAATTGTTCTTAAACAGGAAGGATATGTTTGGTCTTGATTTTAATTTACATTTTTCTTCTTCATAGACTGGTAAAAGCAATAGAAAATCTGCAGCACTTCTCTCTGTCTGCCGACCCCTCGTTCCGACACTTCTCAGTGGATGTCTCTAAAGAGCTTAAAGTACTCAGCAGCATCGACTTCATACAAGGTTTTTATTGAAACTGATTCAAGCTTTACCGATTTTCTGCATACAACACTTGTATTCAAAACTAGAATGTGCCCCAGTCTTATCACCCTGCAACACACGACTGGTTATGCACTGAAGTGATCCAGGTCTAAGCCTAATTAGTACCTGGATGGGTACCAGAGTATCCAAAAAATGTAAAAAAAATATTTACTCCATGTAAGTTCAGATTTTACAGAATACGTGCACTGTGAAATCCACATTTATATGCGCTGATGTCCTCTGTCTGAATACATGATGTCTGTGCGTGCATGACATCAGCATCCTACACTCTGCAGCAAGGACTGTCTCGTTCTGCCACAACATCTCATGAGACTTGATAATGTCAAAAATAGCTTGTGTTTAGATTTATAACAGGAGAACGCAGCCAAAACATAACTAAGATGTAAGCTTTTCTCTTTACCTTCAAATCAAAAACAGGCACATTTTAATGGTTGGCTGTTAGATACTGCAAATCTGATGAACTTCAGCTGGTGTAACTTTATTAAGTGTAATACTTGTAAGATTCCAGCCGTCGAGGGGGTAAGAACAGCCTCTGTGCACCCCCTTCGAGACAGTGATTGGTGCACTCCCTCCTCTGGTCTGAGTCGGTAAGGAGGTTTGTATAATGACTGACTCCCCAACAAAAGTTAAGTCTGTGACTTGAGGCCAGGGCGGAGGAGGACCCGCTCGATGCCAAACTATTGATGTGCAAAGCTTCCCTGGCCGTCGGTCGATGCGGAGGGACCTAGGTTGAGGTGTTTAGGAAGGGTGTTCCCATAGTTGTCACTGACATACATCGAGTGACCGACTGAAGGGGAATGGTTCCCCATAATAGGGAAGTTAAGGTTGTGACTAAGTCCCTGGTTGCCCAAGGGATGAGTAAGGCTCAAAGCATCACGGCAGATTCCATCAGCGTCATGCGCTTCTGGCCTTTTACAAGTTTGTGGAGCGATACGTCTCTGTTCCCTATTTGGGGAACAGGGGTAACAAATTAACTGTAGATGTATCTCCAACCTTAAAACTACATAAAAACACGACTGTCGTCCGCATATAATGGCAAAGCTGTAGGAGCCAAATATATTTTATATTGTTACTGAACAAATGATGAAATGAACAGGATAACATGAATTAGGTCTTCTTTGGTATTAATGGTTTCTCAGCTGCGCATGTGTGAGATGCTTTAATCTAAGATTTGAAATGTTATTTGGCTAATGTCCTATTTTGTTCAAGAATACTCAAAAATTCCCAGAGCAAACTGAGTCAGTTAAATTCATAATTTGGTCTTCAACAATTCAAAGCATCTTATTTCATTAAAACTTTATCTAAAACCAACTCTTGCTTTCCTTCTGCAGCCCCTTTGGCTCCTGTGATTGACACTCAAAAAACTCTGGCTTATGACCAGCTGTTTTTGTGCTGGCGCCTCCCGCAGGACTCCGCCCTCGCCTGGCACTACTCGGTGGAGTATCAGAGGAAAATCGGTGGAGCCGGGGCAGTATGGGGTAGGATGTGGTCTGAAGGAAGCTCTGGAAGTAATGGCACACACTGTTCATGGCAGCACCTGGATGATGTGAGCGGGACCAGCGCAGTGATTGACAAGCTGGAGATGGACAGTGTGTATGTCCTGAGGGTTCGAGGCTGTAACAAGGCAGGGTTCGGAGAGTACAGTGAGGAGGTTTTTCTACACACACCACCAGCGCCAGGTAAGAGGTGTTCAAACAAATCCACTGGCTCACTCAAGCTTTACATTTTCTTCTATTCTAAGCTCTATTCGATGTTTTTAATTATTTACTTTTTTATTAGCATTTTAGAGAATTTACCCACCATCCACATCATTTTATATTGTTATTAAAACACAAAGCAATTTGTGCATTGAGGAGATAGCATAGAGATGCAATGTTTAACCGGACAATGTCTAATTCAAACATTTTTCAAATTTTCGGAAAAAGGAGACAACAAAAGATATACATTTGGAAGACCTTCAGCTTGTACTAATTTAGTCAAGCCTAACTTATATTTACACCCCTTCTGGGGCTTGTGATTGGTCGGTTCAGCAGGAGAGCAAGCATTTCCTTTGTTTGTATATAAAATATCCCGCCGCCTGCACCGTTACCACAACAAAGACTGAAATGGATCAAATCACGGATTCGTTGGCTGAGTCATAAGTATGCACGTTTATGAGCAAAAAAGTCATTAGGAGATACGTAGAAATTTTAAAAGTGTTTCTTCTAGCGTTGAAAAGCTGCTAATCATTTTCAGACAATTTACGTAGAAACCTCTTCTTGGGAATTTTGAAATAGTTGGAAACCTTACTGGAGTTAACGCCAATTAACTCTGGCTGCAATAATGAATCGATTAAATTTAATTGATTACAAAAGAGTTGGCAACTAATTTCATAATGGTTTTGTTGTGCAGTGCAATGGGGACACAAAGAGTGTTGAGTACTCACGCTGTCTCTCGCACACTAATAGCACGTAGCAGAGTTCAGCGTGTCTTATATAAAGTGGGAGAGAACGCAGGGAGACGATTGTAGATGCACTCACCTCAGCATCAATCCAGACCTGAACTTGTGTGCGTCTGCAGTGTACTGGAGAGAACATCTTCTGATATTCAAAAAAATCCTGTTCCATTTTCTGATTTATATTGATCTTTATGTTTTATATTTAATGAACATTCAATAATTTATTATACTGGCAGCTCAGGTGGCACTTTTTTAAAAGTCAGATGTAAAGCAAGCGTGTGTGTTTTTTTTGTGTTAGTTAGAAGCATTGTTATCTTATTTCATTATTAATATTATTATAACAGCTCAAGGAACAACCTGTTTGTGTACTTTCTAAATATTTTAGTTTAGTTGGAAATTAATGCTTTTCTTGTTTTATTTTGTTTTCTCATTCATTGATTAATAAAAGCAAATACAGATGAATATATTATAAAAAATGATTAGTTGCAATTTTAGAATAAACAGGAATTTATTTTGATTATTTTTATAATTTTGAGCGAAAATTATAAAAAATTATAATTTTGAGCGATTCATTTTAAGTAAAACTAAAATTTTTGAACAATGCACAAGCATAAATATTGAATTAAAGAAAACATGTTATTGTTAACATTATGTTTATTATAGAATGATTGTGTTAAATGAACAAAACACTCCTCCGCCGATGAACTCATTGTCTCTCATTGTTTCTGACACTCTAGGTTTTGCATTTAAATACAACTTTCACATTAACGTTCATAGATGCGCTTCCAGAAAAAAAACTTGAAAATAATCACGCATTAGAAGCAGAACATTTATAGTTATAACAAAAATATGTATTATAACATTTATTATGACCCTGTTAGAGGCAAACCTTCAGTTCTGCAAATTCAGTTTATTCCCATTAACTCACGTTAATGTCCATGCAACGTTTCCAGCTTTTGAAAACTCTTACAATTTTGTAACCCTAGTTTGTACATATTTAGGCTTTTGATGGCATGGCTACATAGTAACCTTTCCTGACGAAGTGTACATTAGCCTTTAGTGGCTAATTGTAATGGCAAAACAAATATTCTAAAAACAATTATTCTAAAGAGGCGGTGTGTTCATGTTTCTGCTATTTTAATGCAAAATTGCTTTAATGCAAATATAATCTGTACGTGTTTCTTATCTAAAAAAAATCTTATCTATTTTAGGCACATTGTTAAACAATTAACTTTAGAAAAATGGCCAATTACTCTCTGCCTCATTGTGCAGCCTGGAAGCCCAGACTAAAAAGCTTATTACAGAGAGTTAGCATAGTGGAACTGGCACCAATAAAAAATTGTATTCTTTCAACATATGTAGAATTAATAGATTATTAAATGATCAATAGTTATATAATAAAAATAATCCAGTTGAATTGCACGAGCCTTTATGTTATTGTATTGATCTGTTTTTTCAATAGTGTAAATTTACATCAAAGAAAAACTTCTCAAATCATTCTGTTTTTATGATTATCACATTATTTTTCACCTTCAAATTGTTTTGCTTTTCGACACATGCACAGTCTTTAACATTATATATTTTTGCTCTTCTTTCTTTATGATTTCTCCTTGGGCTTCCTGTGATTGTCCACCTTCCTTTGCTCCTTTCTTTGACTTGTATTCCTGTTTAAAATGGAATATTTAAGCTGCTTGATCTCCTCTGAAACCTAGAGTCCTGGAATATGTGCAATGTTCCTGCTGTCCTCTTTGTTTCCCCTCTTTTCTCCGAACTTCTCCCTTACATTCTTTTCCATATTTTCCCTTCCTTTTGTACACTACGTTTCAATCCACTTGCCCCTCATCTCTTTTTCCTAACCCATTTTGTGTTCTTACCTGGCCTGTCGCGTCCTCTCCTCCATCGCTCTACCTTTCCTCCTGCATATCTTCATCTCAGTGTTGTCCTTCTGCCTGGATTCGCGGTGGGGTCTCCATGCGGAGCGGGTGGCGCTGGGAAAAGGGCAGACGTATGCCCGCAGTGTTCCTGGGATGAGCCTCCTGCAGGCAGCTGACCGGGTTCTCACCTCCTGCCACCTAACCTCTGACCTTTTGGTGGCTGATGTTTCCATCACACATGGACGACACTACTGGGCATGCTCGGTGGAACCTGGATCCTACCTTGTTAAGGTGAAAGATTTTTGCATATAAGAAATGGTGATCGTTTTTATCCATTTTCTTCACTTAACTGCATTTCATTCCCACCAAACAAGTAACCTTAAATACACATTCATATCACATCTATATGACGTCTTTTGGTACAAAACTAATAAAATTGATGCCCTGGTCATGTTGAATGCTCAGCGGGATTAGTGAAGTGTGTTGATATTTACAATTATTATATATATATAAGTTTAGGATATGTCATCATATGTTAGGAGAGTTATACGTTTATACTTTTTTTCCTCTAAAGGTGGGAGTGGGTGTTGAAGCAAAATTGCAAGAGTGGTTCCATCTTCCACAAGATATGGCGAGTCCACGGTAAGAAGAGCGCAGTGTTTAAAACAAGGAGTCACTATTCACTATAATATTGAATATTTTACTCCAATTTGATTTAAATGTTAAATTATGAAGGTTAGCTAGTTTATTCTAATACAATAAACTACAAAAAAATTGTCTTCTATTGAAAAGCTCTAAGCGTCACGGTGGCGCAGTGGGTAGCACGGTCGTCTCGCATCAAGAAGGTCGCTGGTTCTAGGCTCGGCTGGGGCAGGTGGCATTTCTGTGTGGAGTTCTCATGTTCTCCTCGTGATCGCGTGGGTTTTCTCCGGGTGCTCCGGTTTCCCCACAAGTCCAAAGACATGCGGAATAAGTGAATTGAATAAGAACGATTGCCCATAGTGTTAAAGAGTGAATGTGTGTGTGAATGTTTCCCAGCGATGGGTTGCGGCAAGGAAGGGCATCCGCTGCGTAAAACATATGCCAGAGAGTTGGCGGTTCATTCCGCTGTGGCGACCCCGAAAGGGAATAAAGCCGACATGAAGATGGATGGATGGATGAAAAGCTCTAATTCTTTAATGCATATACTTCATCATTATGCAAATAGATGGATGTTCAGACTTGGTTCAGCAAGCTGCTGCGGAAGACAGCTTGTGCCCCTTCAAAGTGGAAGTTTGCCATGGAATTTTATCATTTGTGATTTTAGAATCTTTCATATTTATTTCTGATAGTCTCCAACAACAGGGCTTCAGGTATCCAAGGTCAAAAACACTTTCGTTGTCTTTTAATATACATTCAAGCATACCCTTTATGTTCCGCCACCTTACTTGTTATCCTGGTTCTTGTGGGTAAATGTTCCAGGCAGTCATCATCATCAACCATCTGTAGCAGAAAAGGAAAATAACACACATGTAATGGTCTAGGCCAACTCCTCTACTGTAACTGGTCTTCATGCACCATAGGATGCTCCTTGTCCTCAGATGTGGCACAGTGGCACACCCGGCCACACGGGGTGCTAAACAATTTTTAACATCTGATATTCTTTTTTTAAACATAGAAGAAGAAAGCTTTCGCATGCAAGGTATTGTGAGATATCAGAGAGGGGTGAATATATTTTGCAGTAGCTGTTTAGCTGGTAACAAGCAATGGGTAGCTCCAGCAGCTCCAGCTCCTTTGGCTGCTAAGACCTTGCTGTTCTGTATCCCGCTTCTTGAGGTTGTTGTTCTTTCTGTCATGAGGTTGTTACAAGAGTGTGTATCGAGCTCCACCCAGCTGCTCTTTTATGTCCCAAAAGCACTTTGAACATTTGATCAAAATAACCTACTTTTATTGGTCCACTGCAAGTGTTTGCTCATGACCATTGCTCAGCTAAATGTGTGTACCCATGCTGGCACCCATTGTTTTGTCTAAAGGCACATTTGCACACAAAACTTGGGACCAAAAAATAAATGTCGGTGTGTGTGTGTGTGATGACCTTTCTCTCGAGAAGTGAATTTTAATCAACTTCTGTCACCTTTAAAGTCAAGTAATTTCACTTTTATTTTGATATCGTGTTTAAAAACATAGACGATTATAAATTGAAAACATGTATGTAGTTTTATCATTGAGAATCAAGTCTAGTTGTATTTCTAGTTGTAATTCAAATGTTCTAAAAATGAGTTATTCATTGTTCAATTTATTTGATGAAGGATGAATCATTTCACGTTTCGCGTCGTCTCTGTAGGTGTGATCCTGACAGTGGGCATGACAGTGGTGCAGAGGACACACAGGAGTGCCCCCCACCTTTCTGTTTCCTCACAATGGGTATGGGAAAAATCTTATTACCTAAATATGGAAGCAGTAGCAGTTCGACTGGCCCCCTCACTTCCCCCTTACCACCTCGACTCGGACTGTGTCTGGACTTCGAGAAAGGACGGGTCACTTTCTACGATGCTCACTCTCTGCGTGTACTGTGGGAGGGGAATGTTGATTGCTCCGCCCCTGTTTGTCCAGCCTTCTGCTTTATTGGTGGAGGTGCTCTTCAACTGCAGGAGCTAATAGCCAATCGTAACACAGAGCAAACTCCATCTAGAAGAGTGACTATCCAAACACGAGTCGTTGAACTCGGTCGCTAAAACACTTTGCTTTGATACTACTCAAATCAGCACTTTTGAGCAAATCATAGTTCACTGGTTTTATAGCAACTTTGTGTAGTTGTTAATGCATTGTTTTTTTTTTATTTATTTCAATTATTTCAATTACAATTCTTTGGTGGCACTCGTGCAACACAATTTTAAAAAGCACATACAAGTTAACAAAATGCTGCACAATTGAAAATTTAAGCATGTTAACCACACTTTAGAACAAAGTTTGAAGGACAAAAAGTAAACAGCACACCAGATTAAAATACAAAAGGCAAATAAACAAACCCATCACAAGGAGCTAAATATGAAAAGCAAATTTATGTTAACAACAAAATTAAATAAAAATCAAATTTTATACATTTTTTTTACTAAAAATAAAAGCAGATACTAATTCTCAATACAAATAAACTATGTAACACACAACACAATAATATTGCCACACAACAAAAAACTAAGTGGCTGTTAGTATTTATGCTTGTTTCACATCTGAGTGCTGCATGAGCTGTGCAATTTTTTAAAATGCAAGCAAAGCTTTGCGATGCACACATGGGCGATGCAGCAGCCTCATTCACTGCTGTGATTGCAGCAGCATTTGCTATATTTTTAATAGTCAGTTCACAAATGTCAAATTTACATTTCGGGTTCAAAAGAGTACATCCAAAATGTTTAAATGGCCAATTCTATGGCTTCGTTCAGACTCCAGGTCCTAATGCTCAGTTGAGATTTTTGTTCAATTTTTGCTGTTTCTTCAAATTATGTATAAAATCCAAATTTAATTCAAAATTCTATCCAAATTCTGTATTAACGAAACGCAGCTCTGTTGTGACAAAAACGTGCTGAAGAGAAAACTACATCTCCCAGAATGCACTGCTAACAATTATAAACATTGAAGCTAACATTCTCTGGAACTCTTGTAGCTTTTTTGATGCTAAGATCGGATCAGAGCAACTTTATTCAGGGTTTCTGCAGGGTCTTAATTCTCTTGAGTCTACAATTTCAATAAATTTTACCCCAAATTTTAGAACTTAAAAAATCTTTTATTCACTGTTCTGAGTCTTACATGTGTTTTTTTGTAGTTGTTGTTGTTGTTGTTGCTGCTGCTTGGAGTTGCCAGAAATTGAGAAAATGTTTCTAAATGCAAAAAAGTACAAATTATGGTTAGGGTTACCATAGTGTGAGAAAATGTGCATAAATGCTCATAAACATAAAAGAAAAATGTAAAAATGATAATTAGGGTTGTCAGAGTTTGAAAAAATGCTCAACTTTGTAAAGGGCATGAGTAGGTTTGCCAAAGTTTGAAAAACCTTCAAAATACTCCAGCAGCTCGTATCTGCCGAACTGTGTGGCATTTGGAGGGAACACTATTATAAACCGTTGCTTTGTGGAGAGTGCATCACTTCCGGGGGAAGAAAAAGAAAGACTCGTGTGACGTCATCAATGGTGCGAATAAAAACCTTTTTAAAAGAAACAATTAGTTTTTTGTTTGGGAACGTCCATGGTTCGAATTTTTGATTCAATCTACTGTTATAAATCAGTATAACAGCCAGAGAAAGGATCACCATGGCATGACCCTTTTAAGTTGGCCTTGAAAATGCAAAACCCTGAAAAATACAACATGAGTGTTCAGACTGAGGACACATTGAAAAGAAAACATATTAGATTCAGGAACACATATGAAAGCGATCTGAGTCAGATTTTAAAACATGAGAATTGAGCTGCTAGATATTGGGGAAAAATGGGACTTATGTCATTTAGTGCTCAAATCTGAACGTTCTACGTTCAGCTGTGTAAACACAAATATTCTCCCTAAGTTTAAAGCAAATAGCAATAACAGTTTAGATATAAATGCCAGCTTATGGTAACAGCATCTACAGCAACAAACTCCAAATTCTCTATAGAAGCAACTACTCCCTAATGTCAAAATACATTTTGTGGGAATTTTCACCCCAAATTGATAAATTTTGATGTGTTGTGAAAAATCATCTTTTACTTTTTTTCAATGTGTTGTAATTTGGCTTGTTTTTGCTTTTGATGTGCACAACTTGGCCACCATAAAAACATATACAGCATCTGAAATCATATAATCTTTACAGATATTTGTATCAGAAAATATTTGATAACTTGAGAACTTTAAAATGCTCATGTACCAGTAAAAATACAAAGTATGGACCTAGTATGTTGTCAACAAGACTTGACCAGATGTGTCACTTTCTCGTGCATAAAATCGCCAGCAATGCCACAAGGGAGGTTGGAACTTATTGATTGTATACACACACGTCACATATGTCACTTTTCCATTGACTTGTTTTGTATGGTACAACTTGACTAAGTGTGCTTTTAGGGATCTCGTTGCTTGTCCAGAAATAATTGTCATTGATTGGTTCATTGCAATGCACGATACAAAAATGTGGCCAACCACATAGCATCGTAAATGCCTACATACAAATAATGCATTTGTTTGTACTACTATTTTTAATGCTAAAATGAATGCTATATGGACACACAGGAAGGTGACAAACTTCCTTTCTTTAATTGAATCAGAAACATCCAGCAGAACTTTAGACTGATGTAGCGAAGTGATGTGTATAAAACACGTCCACTCAGAGCTTAAACTGAGAGAGTCAAGCAAAGCCAAACCAGTGGAAACGCTGCAATACATGTTATCACCAGAATGTCATCCAGATACTTTTAGTCAACTGTTTGTCATCTAGTAAAAATCTGAATGTACAACCTGAGTTTAAAATACAATAAAAGTAATGTTCTGGGGAGCTTTTGAGTCTGCATACTTGTTGCAGTTGAATTCAAATGGTTAGTTCAGAGTGCACGAAACACCAGATCTGAAAACAATGGCACTGTTTATCACGCGACCCTTTAACATGAAGTATGTTCGAAACAAACTCATACTCAAACCCAACTTACAGTTTCCTGCTTACAAAGTATGCAGATATGAATGCCCCCTAGGTTTCAGATGCAGAAACAAATGTGTTCTATGATGCTAAAACTAGTAGCATGCTAAACATATAGCTATTAAACAAGAAATCCTTTGTTTGTTTGCTATTTACCATATTTGTATAAAACAAAAGATTCCTTGCTATTTACAAACTCATCTTTCAGCATCGCTAGCATGCAAACCACCCAGGAGGGGTGTGCTAATAGTTATATAGTTAGTAAACATTTTGATTTATTCATAAACATTGGATGTTCTCTTTACACGAATGTTTTTGCGATGTCACATGTTACTATCTTCAATCAAATTTTTTGATGTCTTGTGTATTGTTTCTGTTCATGAATAGTTTCTGAAGTCCTTGAATTGTATTGCTCAACCAGAAAATGTGATGGTTTTTGTTGGATTCTTCTGTTGTTATTATTAAACGTTCTGGGACCTTGTCTGGATTGTTTGAATTAAATCAAGGGTGAAACCAGAGTAAACAAAAAAGGAGAAGTACATTTTAAAATCTGCTTTGTTTATTGTTTTATTAGTACCCTACAGTGCCTGCTTCAATGTTACACAGTTAGTTCTCATGCAAAATATTATATCTAAACCACAAAGATCTTTGACATGGCTGTTACTTTTATGCTTTTTTTTTCACACATTTTACTAGTAATAATTTGAAAATGCCAATTTAGCAAAGTTCTTATTGAGCTTTAGATGCTGCTGATAACTGAACAATTATCCATCGCTCGTCTATGGATGACGGAAACACAAGATTTTGCTTAATGTAAATGTTTGTCATGATTTCTGTGTATATCTGGAAAAAGAGTGAGATGGTATTGCAATAAATGAAACGTGTGTAAAGCTCTGGTTTATACCATGTTTTCATATAGTTTCAGATTCAGGTCTCATTGTCTGATTATATATTGTTATGTAATATAATTAAGTAGCATTTCTTAAAAGGAGACTTAAATGTTTGAGTTTGTAAAAAAAAAAGTAAATGTTTGTAAAAAGAGTAATGACAAAATTAAATAAAGCATCAATGTGTATTCATTGTATTTTTCTGTGTTGCTTAACTTTTGTCTTGAATGGTGTCCTGTTCTAAATATGTTTTACACCGTTAAGCTGGTAAACACAATAAAGTTATCGAGTTATACTCACTTTATATAAAATAAATAAAATCCACCCATCCCTTAAAATGTTGAAATCGCAAATATGAAAAGAAAGGTGTGTAAAATCGATACGGGATTCCCTTTGTCCTGTACTTTAAAGCAGGAAACCAAACGCAGGATTTTTCAACCTCTTTTTCAAACTCTTGCTTTAAGTTAAATAGTAAAACTGGGCTTGATATTAAGTTCCATCTTGGTAGTGATGGTGCTCCCAACTTAACCAAATTTGGAAGGACAGGCAAAACTTTTGCAGCATAATTTCAGAGACGAGGTGTCCAACTACACGCGCTGTATGAATTTATATTAGTTTTATTAATCGAACACAAAAAAATAGAATCAAGGCAGGAACTTTTTCATAGACTCTCCTCTAGCCAATCATTTTTTAACTGATGCTGAGACATTAAATGCCTCCAAAGAAGAACCCTTTGTTGTTTGACAAAGGGTTGGTCATGCATCACATCAGAAAGATCATTAGCTCAGAATCTAAATATTCATTTCCCAGAATTGGAAGTTTAGGTTGATGGAAGGAACGATTTAAATTTTGATTAATATTCTCCTCTGCTGTGAAAAGTGCCGCTACATCACATGATCAGGCGCAAAATAGAGAATGATTGACTGCACTGTTATCCAATCAAAATCCATGATAGACTTAAAGACCATGTACACAATGCTTATTTACACTTACAGATATGCTCCAAAATATCACAAGGTTGCACAAACTGAGGGTCTTGGTAGCTTTTTTTGGCCAAGACCCATCCATGAGGCTGTTTGATATACATGACAAACAACCACTCCCATGTCATTTCACATCGTCTCATGTTTCAGAGTGTAAAAATGTTACCCCATCAACTGACAGACACGCAACAAGTTAGTCATGGAAAAAAGTCGCAGAAGACCAGAAATAAAGCAAAGTTACAAGAACCTTTTATAATCAAATTGAAGGGGCAAACAGCTAGTAAAATCCTCATTCCACTCGTATGGCTGAACGAGTGGATAGAAAACAATCGCGACTTGCTACTCTTGGAAGGAAATCCAGACGAATTCAATCAGTCAGATCACAACTTCAGGAGTATTGAAGTGTTTCCAACTTTCCTTACCAAATAGATCAGACTCTTAGCTAGTGTTCCGCTGGCGTGACATTTGAGGCTGAGACTACTCTAAACACAACTCAGTTGACTTTCCCTGAAGTCCAAGTCAGTCGAGCTTGATTGGGGGACGAATGAGAGCTCCAGTCTATTTGGCTCTGTGATGAGTAGCACTAGGAGAATCACAGGGGTTCGTGCTCCTCCTGCTGCACAGCCTTCAAAATTGAAATGTGAGGGCCAAAGCAGATTCTCAGACAGAAGAAAAAAAGAGCAACATTTTCACTACTAGTCTGGATATATACAAGCAGTTCCCAGTGTTTAAAACAGAAATCCGTGTCAATTTAGCTCAGACTAAAATAACTTGAGTTAATCATACTTCATAAACTTAATCTTACATTACCACAAACAATTTCCCCTTATTTGACAAAAGGTGGCAACCCTAAATGAGCAGTTCCAGTGTTATGGAGGTGATATGTACAACTCTTATGACAAAGCGAGTGTTTTTTTCCCATTCATGCACCCATCGTTCTGCTTAGGCTTATTTTTAATCCTCATTTGTGGTGAATAAACAATCAAATTTCTTTTGCATTTAAATTACAACATATCAACATAAAATGCAGTCCTCAAAATAAAACTTTTTTTCCACAGTAGAGTTATTTAGGCACTAACATGTAATGAACGAAAACAAAGTTCATAGAGTTGGTGTTTTTCTTAGTAAAAGTGAAAGTAAAAGAGGTGGTGACTGGTCAGTCCAGTCTTGGGTTGAAATCCTGGCCTGCCGGTGTTTTACAGCTCAACACCTGACTCGCACTCACCTATCACTGCGTTGTTTGATTGATAGAACTTATTTACAAGACAATGATGTCATTCTTTTCCTTTACAAAAGATGAAACCTGAGAACTTAGCAACACTTTTCTAACACTCTCCTTTTTGTGATTGTTTATGTTGAGTGAAGGAACAAGGAAGTATATTTCTGCAAACCAGTAAAGTCCACGTTGAGAGTTTTCGGGTTTTCTGCCCTCCCACTCTCTGTATAAGAGGAGAGATGGGAAACTCGCTCATGACTGGTTGCTCTTTCGTCGTCTTCAGAGCAGCTTCCTGTTCCTATTCAAGCCAGGTATGGTCTTTCTGTTACACTTTTTTATTTTATTTTGATAGCATTTTAAATGTGTTTGTAACTAATTATCCAGTTTTTTTATAACTTTATTTATTTAGTGAGTTGCTATTTATTAATTATTTTTTTTAATGATGCTAGTTTGCATATACATTTCAAATATCTTGGTGTTGTTTGTGAAGAGCAATGTGTACATTATACAATGCAAAAATCATTCTCAAAATTATTACATTTGTACATTTGAACATTTTTAAAGTTAACAATATGGGTTGACAAGATATTTTTGCTTTAAATAGTTTGAATTAATAACTAATTTTCTGACTATGAGGAGGGAATTGAAGCCTACACCTTAGTGACTGAAGCGGAGCGGTTGAAAACGCTCCGTCAGTGTGACTGACATTTGAATTGAAGTAAAGCTTGTGGAACTGGATCAACAACTTAAAAGTTCAAACAATACAAAAAAAAGTTCCATTCTGACAGAATTTCACTGATGGAAAGAGACTGAAACGAAGCAGTGACTGATGAGGATGTGGACTGAATGTTTTTCTGATGTTTATCAGTTATTTTATTTAACACATTGTATTTTTTTATGTTAAGCTAGCTCAACTTTTACTGTGGAAAAATGTCTTTCCAATTCGGCCCTCACACATTTCTATCTGTCAAATACACCTAATTTAGAAGTGAATTACAGCACACCGCAAAAGCAAACATTTTCTTTTATTCACTATTACTGATACTCAATGGATTTTACATAACATGTGTATTCACCAACACCTTTTTATAGTTAGTTTAGTTTAAAAGTTTAGTATTTCTGATTGGATGTCTAATGAAGTGAAATACCTTTTAAAATATTATTATTGTTATTTATTCATAAGTTTGGAATTACTTTGAGAATTTTGTGTTTTCCAGCTCAGGATAAAGGCTTTGAAATATTTGAACAAATCACAGTTCTGACTACAATAGAGGTGTCTGTCTCTGGATCTGAGCTGGTGGGGGAATAGCTTGAGAGCAGGATGCATGGGGTTCAAATGATCTTGAGAAATAGAGAGTTAATTGTTAGCATTCATCCCTTACATTTACATTTATACATTTGGCAGAAGCTTTTGTCCAAAGCGACTTACATTAGGGGAGAGACAATATGCAATCTGTTACACCATCAAAGTCTATCTCAGCTTCTAATAGGGAGTAGAGGAAGAAGATAAAGACAGAGGAGGAAAAAAGAAAGTTTTTTTTCTATAGTAGGTGTTTCCTGAAGAGAAGAGTTTTCAGTTGCTTTTTGAAAGCAGTTAGTGTTGCTGCTCTCCTGACTGCATCAGGAGTTTGTTCCACCAACCAGGGACAGTGAAAGAGAAGGTTCTGCTGAGAGATCTTCTGCCCTTATGGGATGGAACCACGAGTTGCTGGTCCTTCTCTGAGCGCAGGCTTCTGGAGGGCATGTAGGAGTGTATGAGCTCATGGAGGTAGACAGGGGCTGATCTGGAGATAGTTTTGTACGCCAGCATCGACGATTTGAAATTAACGTGAGCTGCAATGGGGAGCCAATGAAGAATGATGAAGAGGGGAGTAACATGAGCATGCATCAGTTCTTTAAAGATAAGGCAGAGCTTGAACCAGGAGTTGAGTTTCATGCTCAGTTAAGAAGGGCCTGATCTTTTGAATGTTGGGCAGTGCAAACCTTGTCTTGATGATGTGGTCTTTGAAGGACAGCACAATTTATCTAATTACTGTCAAAACGGGAACAGATAGATTTCATCCAGCAGTTTTATAAACTGCTCCAGTTAGGTCACACAGAGGAAGGGTTTATTACTAATGAGTCACTAAACGAATCTTTTGGGAATCACAACCAAACGCAGAAAAAGTAAATGCAAATAATAAGAAGGCTTTTTACATAAAACACATATTAATGATTAAAAAAGGTTAAATAAAATGGTTATCATTGACATGAATCCAAACCAACTTTATTTATAGAACACTGTAATTTACATTTTGGTAATGAGTAATAAAGTTGACTACCATCCAACTTTAATACCGGATCCAAGGCCAGAAAGAGCAAGTGGCCTTTTAATTATGAAAAAAATATGAACAATTGTGAATATATTAAAAGATATTTTTTTCTTAAGTTCAGTTCTCTTTTATTCCATCAAGTTTTTTAATGTTTTAGTAGAAAGTCATCTGCAATGGGGCAGTTTGTCCAGGCATTGGCATTGTTATGCCTTCTGGGAGCAGTTGTACACGGTCAAGGTGAGTGCCAACTAGCATGACCATGTTTTTGTGTCAATACAAATTATATTTTAATATTATGTTACTTCGCAAGCTTCACCTTGAAAAAAAAGTTTATTAAATTTTATTTTCATGTATCAACTTATCTAAATCAGAGAATGAGCAGCAAGGCAACAGCATTGGGCGTGAAATCTGCAAATTCTACACTCAGGCTGGAACAGTGCTTCTGGAAGCTCCGAAGGTCTTTGAAATGGTCCTGATTGAGTTTGGAAGAGAAATCCAGGTCTGTATACATTCTGATTTACATCACTTTGGAGTTCCTTCTTCTCACGTGTGCATTGGTTTTCACTCCAGGTGCTTGTTTTTTTCCTCCAACAATACAATAAAAACTTGTAAAAAAAATGATACTCTACAAATTCAAACTTTGTACTGGAATTTTAAGTAATATGGGCCCACTCTACAATTTTAGAGGACATCATCTATGCATTTTTCTATACTATATATTTAATTGTGAACATAAATGCCTCGTATGCAAAGTTCAACATTTATTTTCTCTCAGCGATGCACTAAAAAGCAGCTGCGTGATAGAGTGATGGAGATCAATGCATTAGTGAACATTATTACACTGAGATCGTGTTCACTTATTCACATTTCACAAAAGCAAAACGAAATTACTTTTGAGGAGAGATATGGGTTCTATCGTTAAGATCAGAGGTAATTAGTAACTAATTATGTAAGTACATTATCTCAACTAACTGGTAGTTACTTTTACTCTTACTCTTTCCATGTTCTTTTACATTAATACATTTCTTGAATACATTACCCACCTCTGAAGACCACTCTCTGCTCATTTATGAGATTAAGATGCCCCTCAGCAGTGAAAGAATTGTATTATTATTTTTTGCTGTGTAAGGGTATAGGTTTAATCCCCAGCAAAACAACTTGACATGCACATTGACTGCTATCTGAATTAAACATGTTTGATTGAATGATTGATCACCTGAGTAAACAACAACATTTGCAACAGTAACATGGGTAAACTGTGGAGCAGTCAGGTTAATAAAACTACTGCATTGTGTCTTTTGTTGATTATTCAATGAACAATCTCATCTCCTAGTTCTCTGTATGTACATTGCAAATTATTTTTTGCATCATTTATCTCGTTCTCTCTCTGTGTAGACTCTGACTCCAATGGTGACTCAGCAGTGGATAAATGATGTTGATGATGACCATGACAACCGTCTCAACATTGCAGAATGCGCTAAACTTGTTCAGAGAGTTTCTGAGTCTGTCCACAGGGTTCCACAACCTTGAAGAAAGCGTGCAGACTGCTTGCAATAACTTGCATCTATATAAACACCAATGTAAAAACATTTTCAAAATCAGTAGCTAAAAATCCTGTAATGTCGAGTGAACATGTGATTTTTCAGTGGGAAAAGAAACAATAAATATCTTTAAAACTCTTGTGTGAGCTTTACATTTGTGAGACAAAATTCAGCTTGTTTTGCTTAGGGTAATCTTTGTAGACCTGCTGAGGCACCGAGCTGTGTAACTTAAAGCATATTCCCAGATAGAAACCACTGAATACGAGAAAGGTATCCAGTTCGAAGCGAGGTTCTAGCTTAACACTGAACGCATATGCAAAGAAAAACAAGTTAGCACAGCTAACTCAGCTAACTAGTGTTGAGCAAACCAAGGCTTCATGAAGGACTGAAGCAGATTAATCAAATGTGCCGTAATGCTTCAATGACCCTGGTCTTACAGGACATCTAAAGGTATTCGGTGAAAAGTTCAGAATATTTGGTGCAAAGTCACGTATGTGAACATATCTCGATCAGAAAAGCACAGGCACCGACGGCACATCTCACATTTCGATAGGTGCGAAAGAACAAGAGTTCAGCTCTGCTGTAACGGGTCGGGTTTATCACAAGAGAACAATCAATGAAAGCTGCTGTTTCGATGACTTGAATACGAAAAGAACAAGCTGCTAGATGGCGCTCGATACCCACTCACGACAGATTTTCAATCTCATGACAGAAAAAGCACCAAAGAACTATGAGATGAACAACAGAGGATGAGGCTGCCAAAGAGAAGAATATAAACATCCAGAAGCTTGTGTCTGACCACCAAGAGTTCTTCAATAAAGCTCTCAAAGATTGAGAACTGCTGGGATGTGGTTGTTGTCCCTCAGTAATAGAATGTTTCGTTCATCATCGTGGTTTGTTCTTTTGCCTATTGTTCATTTTGAAAACGATTCATTTGAACAATTCATTTGGATTGTTCATATCAGGAAAAAACAACAAAAGACCCAAAAAATAAAAAGGGCAACAAATTAATTTTTTTTTAAATAGAGTAAATGGTGTCTTTTGATTATTAACAGCTTAATACATACTTCAACCGAGTTATTACTAAAGAGTCAGATTCATTCTTTTCACGAACAACACATCACTACACATGAGCACCAACCAATGGCAAGGAGCGTCACTGCATCCACTTTTAATACTAGCTTGCGAATAGATGTGTAGCGGCCTTAAACGTCATTTACAGCAACTGCTCTGATTCAACCCTCACAAATTCATGAAACGCCAGCTACTTCAGATCATTTCTTACTATCTTGGGTGTCTCCATCCACAATGTCATTTATATGAGAAAATAAATTACAGATTTATTTTACCACTGTGTGTTCTTTTTATTATTGTCAAAGTTGTCAAACAAAGAACTCTAAGAACAATAATTAGATGTAAAGAACTGTAATAAAAAAACTATATTTGACCGACTCGTTATACTTATACATTATATAATAATATAATTTCTCCAGCTTTAGAGAGAAAAGGGCATAACTTTGTTTAAGAGAAAAGAACTGAAACTCCTCATCTGTTGTTCATATTATTCATAACCCTATAAATCAGTCATGTGTCAATATATGTAAATGTATCTTAATATCAAAATATAACAACTTAACCCTTTTACTCCTATAATATCAGTCAAAAGAGCTGTTTCTCAGCTTTCAGAATCTGTTGAGATGTTTTTCGATGCGGATAGTACCTACGATAGTTTGAAGTGTGCATGTCACTATTCTGTCGCCGGTGACAGCTCTGTTTTAAGAGGGTTAAACAACAAAATAACTCAATGAAAATAAATAAGGCTGATGCTGCTTTCACTAGTGTAAAACCTTTTACTGTTTTGTTATTTGGGTGGAGCTTGACGAACAGATCCTGTGTTTCGAAAAACTGAAAACTGGTAACGTGACAAGTGTTTAGAACATTTGAAGCTTCATTTGTTCAAAGTCACGTGACTTGGCAGCTTTGAATCAAGTTTTAGATCAATGTTTCGATTGGTCTATGCTTCAGAATATCGGCAGAGTGCCGAAACGTAACTTACACGGCAGCCATCCCTACAGCTAACTCAGTTCAACTCTCAAACTCAGTTCCTAGAGGGGAACAGCCAAGGGTGCTGGTTGTTTTCCTACCCTGTGTTAACAGACCCACCAGTATCTTCAAGCAAGCCAAGAGGAGCTTAAGTAGTGGGATCAGGGAGCAAAACTGTGCAGGGCTACTGGTATTGAGTTATGACCCCTTAATGAAATGGTGCAGATTTCAATTAGGAGTATTTCATGGTAGTAGGTTAAAGACAAATTGCTGGAATGCAAAACCTTCAGAGGCAGCACAGATTCTGTGCCTGGGTACTGTTATACCCCACAAGCCTGCTATAGAACCTTGGTAAAGCTTTATTGATGAAAGGCAGTCCCAGTCAGCATGTAGAACTCTTCTCAGAGGCATTGAATACATAACTGAAGTATTTCATGTATGGAAGCCCCCAGTTTTAAAATTTTCTTTTATTTATTTTTTATGACTGTGTCAGATAAGTACTGATAATAACTTTTGCGTGAGTTTTGTTTTGTCTTTGGATATTAGGTGGTGGTATGACATTTCTAGATACAATACTTTCTGCTTATTTAAACCACATAAACACTGGCCTGATGTGAACATTGGGTCAACCAATCACAGAGGCATAAATCTGGTTGCCAGATGGTGCAGAACCACGCTTGGCATGAAGATTTTACAGTTATATCTAAGATGCACTAAATCTTGTCATGACACTGCCATGATGATTTGAGAAACAAAACAAGGATATAAAATGCTTTTGAAAGATGGAGATAACTGAAGCAGAGGAGAAAATGAAAAGCAATGTTGAAGTAGCGACATTTCTCATTAACAGGTAAGCTACAATAGCGGTAAAATGAAATTACTTTGGCTAAATTACACACAAGCTTTCTGTATTATCGATTAAAATTATACATGCTCTGAAATACTTTTCTTTTACCTGCATTCCCTTCACAATGAGTTAATAAATTGTGAATTCTAACAGTTAATCATCATTGTTAACAATATCATAGCACTATTTTTAGACACCGTTAAAACAGCTGGGCAGTATCATATGAAGCTATGTTCTCCTTAAATTATGTCTTTCATTTTTTTACCCATTAGATTATATGTTGGCTTGGAAGGACTTATGTGACCAACTCTAAACAAACTGTATTCTTTAGGATATTACATAATTATTACGAGACTGGATAACTACCCAGACCTAATTCTACAGTTTGATTTCATGATTGACTGTGCAGTTGGCACGCTGGCCTTTTCTGATTGGCTAACTGGAGGATTTCTAATTGGACCCCTGGTTCCAATTAGCTAGTCAGAGCACTGAACCTTAGAAGTTCTGTTCTGCTTTTTGTATGCTTTGGAAGTCAGCTCAGCAGACAATAGGGAAGACAGCCTCCAATCAGAGGCTAGTGGAGGCCATCTCTACACCATACACATTGTGTGAGTTCCCTTGCCTCCTGTAGTTAAGGGCCCGCTCTGTTAGAGAAGTTGCAGCCTTGCTCCATTCCAAGGCATATGTGCGCTAAAGTTGCCCCTGTAGACATGAAAGCCTCTCTCCAGCTGTAAGGACCCCCCTGCCCAAAAGGTGTAGACAGAGTTGAGCAGTCCTAACTGTCCTTGTGTGAGCCATCCTTTTCTGGGGACTTCCTGGTCTGTTCCCTGTAAGGCGACGTTGCCAGGCACGGATGGGCCGACTTGTTCCCCTAAAAATTAACTCACGTAAACTGAATCTCTGCCAAGCTTTGATAGAGCTTATTCATCTTCCTTGTAATTTTCTCCAAGTTTGAGGCATACATTGGTGAGTCCCTCTCTGAAACGTCACAGTTATCTTCCCAGAAGTTCTAAACCCAGCCTCCATGCATCTCCCTTATAGGTGATCTATGCATACCTCTGACTTTGAAGCACTGCCTCAGTTACTGGACTAAACATAAATTTAGTTTTGGACTTGGTGCCAGAACAGAGGGGGACCCACTCGTTTCTAACTATTGAAGTAGATAAAAATCATGGCCATGAGAGTTTCACGATCATTGGCTCTTTCAAGTGTATGTGGAGCTTACTGGTCCATTCCGACAGGCTCCCAGAGTCATCACTGTATATATAGCTACTACAGTCCTCACTGTATATATAGCCATTATATATATAGCCACTGTATATATAGTCATCACTGTATATGAGATACATCTTAGTTCTCTATTCAGGGAATGTGGTTTACACAATTAATCATAAACTTTTCTTGATCGCTTTTATCTATGTGTTTGTCTTTAATTTTACCTTCTTGTTGTTTATGTTTCATTATTGTTTAATTATATAATCATTACATTATCGCTGTATTGTATACTATGACCACGTTCAACAGTAAGTTTTGAAGTTTTAGATTTGGTTTCATTTTAATTTGAGAAAAAAAATTACATTAAGTCGTCAAACTTAACCTGAGACAGCTGGCTATTTGATTTTAATATATGATTAATAAATAAAAAATGTATTGTATATTTTATTATATACATGTTTGATTCATGGTTTAATAAAATTAGCAATAATGTCAGTGGTTATCTATAACTGGTGAAGGAGGAATCTATCAACACCTCTTGCACAGACCTTCAAAAAGCTATTTATAACTAGCCACTAACCGCAGAACTAGAAAAAAAGGTTTTCTTAAAAAAAAAGTGCTACTCACTTCATTAAAAAAAACAAAATAACCCTCCAAAAACACACAGAAGTATACACAACTCTGTGGTTCTTTAGCTCTAAATGTGTTTGGTTGTTAAATAGCACTAAAAAGTGTCCCCTATACTAGTCAAGGAACCAAATATGGTACTATAACCATATTTTACTTATTGAATAAATAAATGTTTTATACTTGAAATAATGATAAAAAAATGTGGAGCTGCTGTCTGGCAAAACTTAATTGCCATTACTTTAGTTATTAACAAATCAATCGTATATTATAGTATATAAAAAAGAGATTTCCTTTGTAATATATTTTCTGGGATATTGACAAAATGTATTCTGCAACCGTAATGCTTTTAATTATTGTTTACATCAAGTTCTTTTCTTCTTTTTTTTGAGGCTGAAGAGCTGTAACAGAACAAGGAGCAGTCACCACTAGAGGGCACCACTCCTTCAAGAAATGCTCTAGCTCAATCCTGCTGCAGCTGGAAATCTTTTATTTAGCAAAAAATGTCATCATGATTACCATTATGATAATCTTTTATTTCTCTCAATCAAACATGAAAACACTTCACAGGAACAGAGGGTACATATTCATTTTGTGGAACACAAACATTTGAGGTGTTTCAAAGATATGGATTTTGAACAGTCCTGACAGTATGTGATCGTCAAGAGGGGTCAAATAATTATAATATTTATACTTAGGCTTTTTATCATACATTATTTTAAAGAGGCAGAATGTGGCACCTTTAAAGGATTGCGAAAACTCAAACTCTATCTCACAAACACAGATGCATTTTTTTCTTCGTTTTTTTTTCAGTTCAAGGGTGCTTTGTGCAATTAGTGCAACAAATGAGATGTGTCAAAACATTTCTGTCAATTTAACAAAACATCCAGCAGTGATAACGCTGCATTTTATTGAAAAGTAACACATTCACACTGCAATTTTTTAGTTGGCGTGTAAGGTCCGATGCTTTTGGTAAGATGTAGTTACTGCATGCAGGACATTTACATTCATCTAGTTGTTTTTGTAAAATAAGTGAATGCATCGTCATGAAAGTTCCAAGCTGTTTGTAGACAGAGTGGTTTATAAGGTGACTCCCCTGATGGGCAGTCTGTCACTGATGACTCCCAAGTGCATGGGCCTTCCATGTAATAACTAAATAATGTAAATGACATGAATCAGGCACACAACAGGCCACTTGGGCCTTGTATCAGGACATTAGCGGAAAACATCGCATTTTCTGCTTTTAAGATCACTGTATTTCTTTACAATACTGCTAATACAAATGTTGTTTTTTCTTTGATGATTTCGCAACCACTCTGTGAATCAAATAATATCATAATGGACTTACTATCATTGTTGTAGTGTAGATTCCAGTCAAATAATTAAACCATCTCTGAGTTTGCTTTATTCCACATGGTCAATAATAAATTTAATATCTTTAAAATGCAAGCATTCAGAAGAGATATGACATGATTCCCTGTTTCTGCCATTTTTGGGAGGCCAGTTGTGAAGTTATTGTAAGTCACTGTATGAAAATAGCTGCTAAACACACAAAGTACAAGCAAAGGTATAGCGTGTATCATTCCATTTCCCTAAATGGTACTAAATTTATGGAGTGTCAATGTCTGATGGATGTTGGTATATTGCCCTTGAGTGCCCATGTGCTTGTACATGCTATTAAATGTGAGTTTTTAAACATACAAATGCAAACAAGTTTGCATATTTCTTAATGATGTGTAAGTCAGGAGCCTGCTTACTGCTACAAAAAAATGGATGCCTAAAGCAACTGCACATGAAACAGAGGTAGAAGATGGAGAAACAGTTGGAGGGGAGAAAAACAGGGTCACCATTATAGTGAGTGACCTCTGACCTTACCTGCTAAGCAGAAGTTGACCCATGATGGGCGCAACAGAGGTCAGCAGGTGCTGGAGGCTTGTCTGTGGTCATCTCCTCCGCTCTTTGTCCCAGATTTGTGTCTCATTTCACATTTGAAAAATCAAGGCTTTCTCGCTGCAGTGAATGATGTTTGCAGTGTCTTTGTTACCATCCAAAGACAAATGCCAATAGGCCTAGGGAGGCAATGTTCATTTAAGAGGTTAAAAAGTGATCTGGGGGAGCTGATCAGAGAGAAAAGCTGAAGGGGGAAAGGATAGCTGCACATTCCTCTTTCTCCGCTTCTCTTGTTCAGGCTCTTCAAAACAACAGCTGGAGCTCTCACAGGTGTCTCTTACTCGCTGAACTGTGAAACACACACGTGGCAGTGAGCTGATGCTGCAAACACACACAGACAGACACACATTCTCAAGGACTGCTGCTTTTTCAGAGTTCACCGATAAATGTTAAGAGCGGTGGACTTACCATTAGCAAAGACCGTTGAGTGCTACCAAAAAGTTAGGGGCCCCTACAGCAAGTAAGCACACATGCCTTGTTATATAAAATAGTATGACATTTTTTAAATAAATAAATTGCTTGGTATTCACCTTTTTTCCAGTCCCTTCAAATAAGCTTTAAATTCTAATACACAACTTTTTAGCGTTTGAGCTGACAGTACACAAAACTCTCAGGTTTCAAGGCCCACTGTTTTTTCTGTAAATGCACCAAATACACTCACCTTATTAACTACATGCCAAAGATACTCTATTGTAGTGGTGTCAAAACGTTAATTTACTAAGTACCACCTCAGAAAACATTCAGCACTTCAGTATAGCCCCAGTTATGTACAGTTCAAACAAGAGGCAATATTGTTACTAGTAAAAACAGTTATTAGTTTAACGATGTTAAACACTAAACAGCCTGAACAATAGAATGTATTTATATAATGTACATTCACAGTACTTGAACTTTTTTTTAAACATCAATGGGTCAAAGGAGGTCAGCTTCAGCCTCATGTGTGCTCTGCTGTTCTGGTCTTGAGTGACTTTCAGAACATAAAGTCCTCGTGAGCTTCCCCATCATGTTCTCTTGTGAGCCAATAAATGAGCTAAATCTGTGGAGTCTGTTTCATCAAGCTGGACGGCTGTTTTTAATGCACTCAATCAGTGTTTTTTTTAACATCGCTAGCCATGTATGTTATTAACCATGACAGTGTTGTTTTAAATCACTAACAAATTTAACTCTTGTGTGGGGCTTACCCACTTTCCAAGACTCACTGCTACAGTTAAACATGCTTTGCCCAAATCAGCCGCATATTATTAGCATATTTTATTAAAATATTATGTTACTCACACACACAGAAAAGACCACATATCACTTAAAGTTTGAGAACCACTGCACTATTGGATTGAGATCTGGGGCCTGATGTATAAACGTTGCGTACGCACAAAATGGGCATAGAGATATGCGTACGCATTTTTCCACGCACATATCGGGATTTATAAAAAATAAACTTGGCGTAAATAAGTGCGCACCGTACGGATGCTCTTGACCGTGCGTACGCACTCTTTTAGAAGAGTATGTGTTTTGGCGACACCAACTGTCCCAAATAGCAATAGCTATTTAAAATGAAAAAGTTCTAAATTATCCTATTACATCACCCAATAAATCAAATTGTATCAACCTGAATTATCATTATTAGCATTCTTAACCAGGTGCAAATACTTTGAATTTACTCATTTGTTTTAATGAATGGGCTATAAAAAGGTATGTGCGTATATAACTTATCATCATAATGGATGCTCTAGCGCTGTTAGAAGACCTTGCTAATGACGCTCTACAGAGGGAGCGTGTTTTCAGAGACCGTGAAGATTTCCTTGCTCATGATGATGATTGGCTCATGAGCCGATTTCGATTTCCAAGAGCCATCCTCTTAGAATTGTGTTCTGAATTACGGCCAGTATTGGAACGACCCTCGCGGAGAAACCATGCGCTGTGTGTTCATGTGCAAGTTTTGACCACATTAGGCCACTTGGCCACCGGTACTTTCCAGAGAGAGTTGGCAGACCGATCGGGTATGTCGCAGTCATCCCTGAGCCGGATCATGCCATATGTATGGGACGCCATAGTGGGGATGGCACCCCGATACATTCGTTTTCCTTACACGCAAGCTGAACAGGCCAACATCAAAATACAATTTGCAGCAATCGCCGGTTTTCACAGTGTAATCGGTGCTATTGACTGAACTCATGTTGCAATAAAGGCACCATCTGAGAATGAATTTGCTTTTGTCAACTGAATTATTGGTTGTATTAATATGCAGGGAGATCATACATATTCAAAATGGGTGGTCTTAACCTCCAAATATGGTTATTTCGGGAGGAGATTGGGGTAACCAATACGCACGTGCACCTGCGCACAATATTCAGATCATTTTGATTTATAAAGCGAACCTTGCGCAGGTTCTGGCGTACGTACGGTTTTATGAATCTGAAAACTTTTGTGCGTACGCAAGTTGTGCCTTATGTGCGTACGCACACTTTAAGGATTACATCGACGCAAAGTTTTATACATGAGGCCCCTGGTGACTGGGGAGGTCATTTGAGTACAGTGAACTCCTTGTCATGTTCATGAAGCCAGTCTGAGATATGGTCTGAGCTTTATGACATGGTGTCATATCCTGCTGGAAGTAGCATCAGAAGATGAGTTCTCTGTGGCATTGACACAATGCTTACTTGGTACTAAAGGTCCCCAAAGTGTGCAAAGAAAACACCCCCAGACCATTAAACCACCAGCAGCCATTAATGAGTCATTAATTACACCACTTGAGCCATTAATACGAAACAGGACACAAGAGTGCTTTAATGAGGTAGGCGCCAAATTCAGACCCCACCCTTTGAAATTCACAGGAGAAATTGAGACTCATCAGATCATGAAATTTGGTGAGCCTGTGTGAATGGTAGCCTCAGTTTGCTGTGCTTAGCTGCCAGGAGTAGCACCCAGAGTGAGGTCCTCTGATGTTGTAGTCCATCCACCTCAAGGTTCAATATGTTGTGTATTCAAAGATGTTCTTCAGCATATCTTGGTTGTAACGAGTGTTTATTTGAGTTACTGTTGCCTTTCTATCAGCTTGAAACATGTCTAGGTGTTCACCTCTGACCTCCGGCATGAAACGATGACCAATCAAGTGAGTTGTGTAAGAAATTAGCATTAATGGGCAGTTGGACAGGTGTACATAATAAAGTGGCCCATGTGTGTCTATGTATTAAGAATTTTTGATGTTACAATGCTCTGATAAACAAAATGTTTACTTAAAAAATGTGGCAAATTTAAGCTTTCCATCTGAAAATGTTCATAAATGCCATAAGAAGTTCTAAGACCCCCAATGCTTTCTATTAAAGAGGCAACTATTTAACTATTTAATGTTGTCTGTACGACCCACCTGAAAATGTATTTGTTACATAAATGTATTTGAACATATTAAAATGATAATATAAAAATATAAATATAAGTAATAAAATAATAATTTAATGAAAAAATAAACAAACAGGGGCCCTGTGCATTTGTTTGCTTTGAGCCCTAAAATAACAATCTGCCACTCGAGGTAAAAGTGCTTCATCTCACTTATCATCTTCCTTATTTATCCCTTGTGTGGCCTTCGGGTCAAATTGACCTGTTTCTAATTTTTACAAGATTAAAAATGTTACAAGTGTATATTCTTTTCTAGTAGGGACTGGTTGCAATAATTCAAGATATGTTCTCTATATTGTTTGAATTTGAGATAAGTCATATATGTTAATGTGTTATAAATTTCGATTTTTAATTGCTTTCAAAATGGGAATACCCCACAAAGGTTGGACAACATCAATAGACAATAGATAAAATATCTCAATTTCAATGTAATCCGGAAATGAATATCCGACGGTAAACCCTGTAAAGTAAAATGCTTCAATTTGACTATTGCTTTGAGATAACATGACTATTGACAAACACAGCTGTTTACTTGTCCGCTTTAACAGCATATATTGATAAATTAGATATCCACTACTTTCTGTACATATGGAAAGATACTAAAGGAAGAGCCATTGACTTCAGTTTTCCTGAATCTCGCTCCCTGAGGCTAAGATTCCGCCTCCCTCTGCTTTTGATAGGCTAAATCACGTGTTTCTTCCAATCATAAGAGCAATACACGCGATACTTTTCAATCGAAAACACATGTCCCGTATTGATTTGAAATGAAATGGCTCATTGCTTGTTCAAATTCTGGATGACTCCGTAATTTAAGGGACGGTTGGCCAAACTTACGCATGGCTGAATTTAGTTTCCCCAACTTTCTCGAAACCTACGCGACAATCAATTCTACTAGCATTCTGGATAAATTAAACCATTCAGATCACAACTTGAACATTCTTGAAGTGTTTCCTTTAAATTGAAATGAAAGCATCAGCCAATGTTCCATAATTGTAACATTTGAGTTGAGACTACTAAACAAATAGCTTATTACAGGACATTTAATAAGTTACTCTACTGTGTTACTCCAAAAGGTAATATGTTACAGTAATTATATTACTTTCCATCACTCATTACTCATGAGTTTTTGCAACAGATGGAAGGGTTCATTATTGGGTCTGTCTTTAATTAGTTTCACCCTGAGACGTCACACATACGGAACATTGGCTATATGTCTAATGGGTTTGGTACATTTTTATGGCAGCACATCAAGAGTACGGTTTTCAAGCTAATTGTAAAATCCGGGAGAAGTTAATTCGATGATTATTTTTCTTCAGCCATACTATTGAGACAAAGTTAAAGTTTGTACTGAGAACAAGCTGTTAAAAAGAACATCAAAACATTGTTGAATAACTTGTTGCATGAGGCCAAATTTGTATTGAAAATTCCCACACCTGGAAACATGAAGCATGATGTGATATGAATTGGGATTGGTTGTTCGACATGTCAATCAAACGCCTTCTTTGGCGGGTCTTAGCCAAAGAAAGCTGCCAAACACACCAGACCGTCCCTGAAGGCTTTAACAGTGTCCAGTTTTAATAACACTCACATGAATGGATGTAGCATACTGTTGACTACACAACTGTGTTAACTTTGGCAGCCGAGGGGTAAACATATAACGTTAAAGATTGTATCTTAATACCGATTAACTAATCTAATTGTTCTTTAATGAAACAGGTTGTCCTTGCATTTTCTAGAAGTCAACTATATCAATTTTCAACTTTATGTAAGTTGCATTAGATAAATGTGCCCACAATTGATACACAGCATTTTGAAAGTGTTTTGATATCATGAGGTTTTAGAAAGAATCACCTCAAGTAATTTTGTTTAATAATATAACCACCATTTATATTCCCTTTGTCCTGATGAAAACAGATCAAACAATTCAGTCCTCTCATTGGTGACTCCACTTGGAAGAGGCCAAGTTTCACTAATAAAATCAGAGAATCTCCATGCTATTTAGCAGCGCAGACGGCACAAACGCATCCTTGCCTCTGTGTTTGTGTGTATCCCAGAGACAGTCTCCACTGCAGGAAACAGAGGCATCCTGTTTTGTAGTAGACTCCCATTGTTGGTGCTGATTGAACATACGCTCACATGTACACAACCCAGTAAGTGCGCTGCTGGATATGAGAACGGCGCTAAATGTCAGAGATCAGTCAGTCAGATTCTTCATGAACACTCCGGCATGCAAGCGCTGACACAAGTGCTGCCAACACACAATGCAAAGGTCATCTCACACACACAAAGTCTAAAAGAGAATGTTAGTGTTGTCTAGTCTGTGTCTTCAAAAGATCATCGATCACTTTTATACTTCAAGCCTGTTGCTCTTTGATTATCAGTCTATTGTGAAATGAACCGGATTTATTTTTCAAATAGCACTGCTCATGTATGTCCTAAACAAGGATTTAGCAAAAACAAAAACAAAGATGATTTATGACTTTTTTTTTTGCTAGTTATTAATTATTTACATTTTCCTGTTAATCATAGTTATTGTTTTTTTTTTCCCTTAGGTATTTCCCTTAGGTTTTTGACCTTAGGTAGGATTGGCTAGGAATTGTATTTTGAGCGTTTGAAAGAGTACTTTCCCGCACAAAGGATCAAAGAAGCTCTGCTCTTTGTTAAACTAGCACTATTATAACATTTTCTAAAATCTGCTTAGCCTTTATTGAACACCTGAAATCTAGACGTTTTGAATAAATCGATGTTAATTAAGCTGAGTAACAGAAATATTAGTGAGCACTATTTTTCTTTGTTTATTATTGTTTTCTTTTTCTTGAACTATTGAATTGTTATGGACACATCAGATCTTATAACACATCTTATAACTGACTAAACTCTCCTATAAAGTTTTTAACACTGTGAAGGAAAAAATATATACACAAACACGTTCACATATATTAATAATATACTTATATTCTTTTTACAATAATAAAACAAAAACACAAAATAAAATAAAACATTATTTTAAATATATAAACACTATCGGATTTAAAATATCGACCTTTGAAAATATTCTGCAAAAAGACATACGGTACCTCTAAACAAACATTTGTTTGAACAAATATCTGCCACATAATATCACGTGATGATGTGATGAGGACAATTAAATAACTAAATAAAAACACACTGAATAAGTTTAAATCTGGATTTGTGCTTTGTTTGGAGTCTTTGAAGCATTTAGATAGTTGTACCAACCAGTGCTAGTTGTAGTTTATTTTTTCCTTGTAGATTTAAATTATAGGAATAGATTTTAGATAGTATTTTCCTTATTTAAGCTGATAAACTAGGAACTAACCTTTATTTTTCCAGTTTTCTGGATTTTCTTTATTGCACTAAATTGTTATCTGAGGCATGCATGCTCAAATATCCAAATATCAAATATATTGTACTATAAAAAAAATTATGTTTTAACTAATAAAATATATATAAAACAACAGTAACATAAGCAATAGACATTGCATACAATTGGCAAAATGTAATTTTTTTGCATTCATTTAGGGCATTCGTAAACTAGCCAGGTATATAACCAGGTTTTCCACTTTTATTTTTAAAAGAGGATGCTACTATTTACTTGAAAAAGCTTTTAGACAAACATTCCAGAACAATAATATGAAGTGGTCATTATCACTATTGTTTCCATCACAAAAGAGATTTAGCCAAACGCTCATTTTCTTTCTCTCTCTGAAAGCCTCTCCTGATAAACAATCAGGACCCACAATCCCTGTTCCTCTTTCATGTCTTTCTTTGAGAGGCAGACAGGAAAGCTCGTACGGTCTCCACATCGGCAGTGAGAAACAGCAGACATGTGGTTCCCACTCGCTCGAGCAAGCCTCCACACACTACAAACAACACACCACCACGCTCTCCCCAAACGTTTGAAGAGAGCTCGCTAAGACAAACAGCTAATAGCGGGAGATAAATGTGCTGTCATTTCCCACAGAAGTTTAAATGTCTGTCGCTACGCATTACACCAGGCCTTTTGAGCGTGTTTTAGTTTTCATTGCTAACAATCAGCCCTGATCCTCTTTGAAACGCGCTCACATTCCTGTGCTAAGCTCTCAAAACTTCTTTCCTCAGACTGAACCAGAGCCAGGTTTTGTTTTGAGTCAACTTTATTTGAGCTTTTGTCAGAAAACTCCAGAACAGGATCCCATTTGATATCAAGTATGCTATGGCATGCAAGATGGAAAAAAGAACAAAATGATAAAATCCATCTCAATAAAACATGATCAAAGAAGCGAATATAAACCAACAATGAAGAAAACTGATATGTTTTACATTATAATTTCCATCGATAAAGTAGATGTTCAGAAACGATGCAGTAGGTGGATAACAGGGCTTCACATTCTCAAATTCTCAGACATAAACAGGTCCTTGTAAATAAAGTAGCAAGAAAATCAGCTGATGACCTTCAGTCTTTTTAAGATTCAGGTAGTTGGTAAATCTTATAATTATTGTTTGATTCAACTCATTGCTTAAACCCTACACACAATTATAGAATGATATTTATGCCAAATGTTTTATGTTGAATTATTAGGAATTGAACAAAACAAATCTTGAAAGTAAAATAACATTTATTTACTTCCAGCGTTCTGCAAATTGCTTTCAAAAACATCTTATATGTTTACATTTAGTTTGAGATTTCAGTCATTTTTGATTATGCGGTTTCACTTCTGGCTTAAACCTGGCTTAACTGATCCATCGACGATTTTTGTGGTAATGTTTCTGCATTGATCACTTGATTTAAAAACAAACGTATAATGTATTTTTGTAGAGCCATTTATTTTATTCTTTCTTTCACTTTTAGCTACTTGTTTTTCAATTCCTAAATATTGATTAGACACATATATCACTGCATACATAAACCCTCAATTTAAGTAAATGCAAACAGTTGTCAAAAAAACTTTTTAAAATTATATTTGGCATTGACACAGTTGTTTTTAAAAAGTGTTTCCTGTATGCATAAAAAAACTCATTCACATCAGCACATAATGTGCTATAATATAGTCATTAAGGCCAATCAGACTGCTGCAAACAGTGATGGCCAGGTTCCAGCAACACTTTTTAAAAACTCTGTTATCCCTATAACATAATAAATCAAATATAACCTATTTTCTTCCCTGTGTTTTAAAAACTTTAGTTGGAAGAGATGCTACTGAGTGGACGACAAATTGTTGAGAAACACTGTTGTCAAAATAATTCATCTAGGAGGAACAGGTCCTCAAATCAAATCTAGAATTCCACTTGGATCAGAACTAGTTTCATTCTCTTCTTTTTGTGTCCATTGCGCAGTTAAAAATCATATGATTATTTACTCATAAAACTATTCTGATCTGAAAGTTTTTGTATGTTTAAAAACAAATGGCAAAAGTACAAGTGGATAAAATTAATTTTTATTTTTAGGGTGTCGCTACAGTAAACAAATCCAAATTTAGATAATTCACAAGTATCAGTTTTGAATGAAACCAACAGTGTGAAAGAAATTAAAATTATGATTCTGTACTTCAAAGGTGGTTTAAACTGCATTTTCCTTGACGTAAAGGGGATTCCATTTTAAATAAAAAAAACAGGTCTTGGCTGTGGCTTATTACATATATGTGAAAAAAAATCCTCTTATAATTAAAACCCACCAGATAAAATCCAGATATGACGTCATCTGATGAAAGGCCGCGTTGATGTTTTGTTTGTGATGTCACACACCATAGGATCCCACCCACAGACTCCCAATACTCTGCTCAGTATATAAAATCTAGTGTGTGTACACATAAAAATGAAGATGAACTGCTACTACCACACAGAGGGGAATCCATTAAATCCTGAAACCATCTGCTCTCAAAATTCTGCACAGACTGCGCACCTAAAAAGACTAGTACATGGGGGAGGGGCTTAAATCACTGTTCACGTCTCCTTCAAATAAGTCTCCCTCAGTATTCTCCACTTCTTTCAGAACATTTCCACTACAAATATACAGCAACTCCTCAACTATGCAATGCTAGCCTAGCTGCTAAAGCTAATATAGTGTCATTACACTCCCAATGTGAGTAGAATTATAAGAAATTATAAGTGTTTTTAAAGAAACATTGAGAAATGTAACCTAGATAGTAACTTAGTCTTGATCAGAAAACTTTATATACCTTAAAGTCATATTGACCTGTAAGAAATAGGGACGATGTGAGTTTGAAATACAGATTAAATATTTGCAAACTGATACGGGAAAAGTTAAGGATGTATAAAAAAGCCAATTACTTGTAAGTAAAAAACAAAAACAAAACTAGCTTGTCCTTAAAGCTAAAATATTCAGTGAGAGCTCAAGTTGTAGTGTTCGTGACACTTTATGGGCTACTAGCACTGAGCCCATGATGCGTGTATTGTACATCTCGCTTGTTTTCAGTTTAACTGCAGTCACTCAACACAAACTATTTTGAAACATACTTCTTCAGTCTCATGTTTTGGTAGCAAAACCGACATATTTTACTTTTCTTTCTAAATGTCATCCTGTATTAGTATTTTCCCACAAATTTCCCATTTAGAACAGGGTTCTTGAGTCTCGTGGATTTTATATGATGCACACATTTCGTGCACTTCAGATCTCAAGTGGACAAATATTATACTTCCCACTAAGTACCACTATATTAAGCAGCAGGCAAAACACAAAAACACACTGGCCACAACTGTGTAAAAGTTTATTTCTGCAGCGCAACGACAGCGATTGGCAGATAAATTTGCTACTCATGCTCAATCAGCCATGGACCTCTGCAGAGAGATTCTAATAATAATTCATAGCAAGAAAAAACTACCTTTTTGTAGTTTATAAAAAAATTATGGTTTATGCAAGTTATTCCACGTTACATTGTTGTGTACTTTTACTTCTGACGCTTCTACTACTACATATAATCTGCATTTTTCTTATTTAGCAGCAAAGCTGTCATGACATCAAAATATTCTATTAGTTATATTCTAGCCCTGTGCAAGTGCGCTCTGTAAGATCTCTAAAAAAATTGCTCTGAACTAAGTGTTTTGATACCAACAGGTCTATTGATTTAAAGATGAAGGGAAAAAATATGTCTGAGCAAGTTTAACAGGATTTCCATTAAATTGAAATGATTAATTACATTGCAGAAATGTTTTAAAGTATAAATGAGTAGTGTTTCATTTTGTTAGACATAATTACTTCAAAATAATACAATTAATAATAACTACGGCAAAATACTACTTGCACATATTTTAAATATAATAATATGCAAGGCTAACTGCAGGACCAGCAACTTCCCTTATTTTTATATTCAAATTTTGTTCTGGTACAAAAAAAAAACAGTTTTTCATTTTCAGTGACAGCTCAAGGAGAGTACAGAAATATGATGTGATCCTCTGTGTGCAACTTCTTCAAAATTGATCCCACTTTAGGCTTTTGTTGACAATGTTTAAAATCAGAAAGAAATGGAACATCACCATGTGTGTGAATGTTCTGCCTTGCTTTTTTTATGTTGCAAAAACAATGTACATCATTCCCATTCATTTTGGAAGTTCCTGCTTAGCGTGGGAGCAGAACGAAACCATCGCTATCGCTGAAATACGCAGAACATGGACGTAGTTGTGCAAGTAGAGCATTACAATAATTTATCAAACCTGAGAATTTCTAATGAATCATTAGTTTTAAACTAATTTAAGCTCAGATTAAGTCACACTACTTTCTTGCCAGCTTCTTCCGATGTGATGCACAATTAACTACCAACGCCATACAGACTATGGTGCATATTATCACTCAACACATGATGGTTGCTTTAGTTCTTAACATACTTTCAGTATTAGTTCCCATATATTCTATAAACATAACTGTAGATGCTTCAATCCTATACAATAGCCTAGTTTCATTTGCTTAAACAAAAAGTTGACAGCACACAAAATTAAACAATGAAAATAGCTAGAAAAACAGAAGTCAATTCACGTCACTCATTCCTTTCCAATAGTAAAAAAAATAATTTTGACTCACTTCTAGAACCTCATCCAAACGCTTCATAAAAAAAGTTAAAATACAAGTACGGAACTTGACCTACCGCTACAAAACAGGTCAGTGAAAAAATTGTACTAATTTCTCCCTCAAAAGGAGTAAGCTACCAATTTAGCAAAGGGATGTAACATAAATCAATTTTAAAGAAAGGATTTAGGGTGTACCTGCTAACCATTGTCCTCATCAAAGATTACGACTAACCAAAAACCATGTCAAATGTTTTTTGTGCAAATACCTCCCCTCTCCCCCATCTCTCTCTTGCTCCCTCACCACTCTCTCTTTCAACCCTATTCTCCCTTTTCCCACATCTCCCTTCTTTTCCTTCTTCACATCATCCTTCCTTTTCCTCCCTCTCTCATTCTCTCCAGCCACCAGACACCCCTCCACTCTCCTTCCTTGTCTCCTACTCACATCTCCATCTTTCTAGCACCCCATTTTCTCCTTTGGATCATCCCTTCTCCCCACTCCTCTACTCCCATCACACTCCTTCTCCTCCCTCTCTTCCGCTCCTTCTCCCTTCCTATCTGTCTCTCTCACTTTCCCATCTCCCTCCTCTATCTCTCCTACTCCACCCCCCTCGAACCCACCCTGTTTCTCCCTCACTCTCTCTAGACCGCCCCTTTCAAGACTCTCTCTTTATACATCTCTACTCTAAGTGGATTGAGAGAGACAAAAATTAAGATTAATTATAATTTAAAGGGGTAAAAAAACACAACTGTTTCAATTGATATCATTTCTGGCTTGCTTTCATGTTTCATCAAATCTGCATGATTTGACTTCCCTAGATAGGCACTAAAACAAATTCTGAGGAATTAAAGCATTCACAAAAAAAACACCAAAAAACCTTTCAGCGTCTCAAAACAACGGCTACATGTAAACTCCTAAAATGCAATCCGTGTCATTAAAGGTTTCCAGTATTTGATTGGAAATCTCATGACTTGTGGTAAAGGAAAGTGGAGAAGGCACTTAAGGTCATCCGGTTCAAATCCATCTCATATCTGGATGAGTTTATAAGACGGCTTTTTGGCGACGATGCCTCCAAACCTCCAGAAGAGAAAGAAGCGGATAAGGCTTGTAAAGATGCCAGGGGTGTTGGGAACCTGACAGGCAAAAGTAGAAAAATAATAGTTCTTCTCTTTCACCCTCTGTTTCATAAAAAGTGTTGTTGTAATATTACCATGATGTAATAGTCCTGCAGCTGAAGGCCGTAGAGGGTCCACGATGTGGAAGTGAAGAAAGTTGCAACAGTCAGGGAGAAAGAAAGCCGCTCCACTGATTTGGTTCGGATGATGTCCAACTTGCAAAAACACAGAGTAGACTTTAAAGAGAAGAAAGACAGAATTGCTACATTTTGTTGACTTATTTAACGGGAATGGGAAAAATTCATAAACATGGTCCCTAAAGCTGTTTAGATCAAATCTAGTGCAATATCAGTCTATTTTTCTCCATAAATTTGCTCAGTTTCACAGACAGTGCAGGCTGCGACAGGATACGTTACATCATAGCCAATTTACATCTTAAGAAATATGCCCCTAAAACAGCATGAATCCTTGACTCCCTTAAATGGAGAGTTTTTATCTCATAAAAAAATCAGAATCGTTTTTAAACTAAAATTTAGCTTGGCATGTTAAGGAGAGCCAGAAGATCAATATCACCTCTTATAATATTCCAAAAATATTGGCCCTTTTAAAATAGCTGCCTACGTTATTTGTTGTCTTCAACAACAACATATCCTAACCAACATCAGTTCTACTGTAGCGGAAATGGGGCTCTCTATGAAGTGCCACTTTTTGGCAATATTTGGGTGCAGTTGGTAGGGCATGATGGGAATAGTAGTTTGGAGTGGTTAATGGCTGCGAAGTGACTGTAAAAACTGGAAAACTGGCAAAATGGAACCTGACTGGCAGTAAAAGTATGTATTAATGCATGCCACCAAGGGAAAAAGAAATTGGAGTTCCCTTGTGTTGCTGACTGGCAGTGACTTGCAGAGGAGGGTGTTTTGGGGGCTTCTATCGGGGCTTTTAAATAGTGCTTATATAATGAGAAATTATATAATATTTAAAACATAATTAAACAATAGCATAATAAGTCTAAAATTCATAAAATTATTAATCAAATGTAGACAAAAAATTACAATCTGTTAAAATGGTTACAACAGTAACATGGGTGTTATGTCAGTGCAATTATAGACCTTTTTCACACTTTTCGAGGAAAAACGTGTTTAAACCATGAAATCTGGCACTTTTCCAACATTATTGACCTGGAGGGAATTTAAATCAAATCCTATTTTTTGAGCAGAAAATATTCACTGCAAAATCCATAATCAAAACAAATGCTTAATTTACAATGCTTGGGTAAGTCTGTCTGCATGTATTTTTTTTCTGTGTTTTTTTTGTCTCATAACTAATACATAAAAAAATTTCAGTTAACAACAAATAAAATTAACATAGTTTTGTGCAATAAACCATCATTTAATTTCACTTACGAAACTTTTTTTACGTTGTACTGTCCAAACATATTTAATTTAGTACACACACATCACTAACAGAACCCATGGGAAATTCACATTGGTCCATGACCTAATTAAAGATTTATGTTAGCAGCCCAGGGGTGCATTTCAGGAAGCAGAGTTAACTTACCATCTGCTTAAACCTGAATTCTCTTTAAACCAACCCTAAACCTGCTTTCTCCCGGTATATGTGTAACAAAACCTGTGATAAGAGTTAATTTGATGTACCTTCGCTTGTTAACAGAGTTTATGCGTGTACATGGCGCATGTATAAAGACATCAGGCTTCAAGAACGGACACTCAACTGAAACAGCTGTGTTGTCTGTAACGGAAGCGCTGCGAGGGGCCAGGGCTAACCACAGATCATCTGCCCTCATCCTACTAGACCTCTCTGCAGCGTTTGACACAGTCAACCATCAGATCCTTCTCTCCACTCTTTCTGCTATGGGCATCACTGGAACTGTGCTCGATTGGCTTGAGTCCTATCTCACTGGTAGATCTTTCAGTGTTGGGTGGAGGGGTGAGGTCTCAAACACTCATAACCTACTCACCGGGGTTCCCCAGGGTTCAGTCCTTGGCCCCCTTCTCTTCTCCATCTACACCACCTCCCTGGGCCCTATCATCCTCAGACTTGGATTCTCCTACCACTGCTACGCTGACGACACTCAACTCTATCTGTCGTTCCCCCCTGATGACCTGTCAGTAACTACCCGCATAACTGACTGCCTGAACGACATCTCTACTTGGATGAAGAACCATCACCTACAGCTCAACATGGCCAAGACAGAACTTTTGGTAATCCCAGCTCATCCCTCTGTGCATCACGACCTCACCATCCAGCTGCAATTCTCTACAGTCACCCCTTCTCCTACAGTCAGAAATCTTGGAGTGATGGAGTGATGAACAGCTGTCCTTCAAAGACCACATCACAAAGACAACTCGAGTGTGTAGATTTGCACTGCACAACATTCGAAAGATCAGGCCCTTCTTAACTGAGCATGCAACTCATCTCCTGGTTCAAGCTCTGGTCCTCTCACGTCTGGACTACTGCAACGCTCTCCTAGCAGGACTTCCATTAAATACGCTCAAACCTCTGCAGATGATCCAGAACTCTGCAGTTCGTCTTATCTTCAAAAAACCGAAACGAGCTCATGTTACCCCCCTCTTCATCACTCTTCATTGGCTCCCCATTACAGCTCGGGTTAAATTCAAATTGCTAACGCTGGCGTACAAAACTATCTCCAGATCAGCCCCTCTTTACCTCCATGAACTCATACGCTCCTACATGCCTTCCAGAAGCCTGCGCTCAGAGAAGGAACAGCGACTTGTGGTTCATTCTCACAAGGGCAGAAGATCTCTCAGCAGAACCTTCTCTTTCACTGTCCCTGGATGGTGGAGAGTTGTGCAACGAGTTAACATCACGGGAAGTCTGTCCAGAAAGCTCTACAGAGATTGTTCAACGCGAACTTCAGCCAGCAGAGACGTCTAGAAGATAAAGGTTAAAGCTTACAGCCGAGCCGCGTCGTCGAACGATTATCTCCGGGCCGTTAGCGAGAGTGATTTAGACAGGTTTCGGTTTCGGGTGTGCTGGGACGAGCCGATAACAAGAGCGATTAGAGAATAGTATATATAGTCATTATTTGCGGTCATTCTGGGAGAGTTATGCAACGAGTTAACATCACGGGAAGTCTGTCCAGAAAGCTCTACAGAGATTGTTCAATGCGAACTTCAGCCAGCAGAGACGTCTAGAAGATAAAGGTTAAAGCTTACAGCCAAGCCGCGTCGTCGAGCGATTATCTCCGGGCCGTTAGCAAGAGTGATTTAGACAGGTTTCGGTTTCGGGTGTGCTGGGACGAGCCGATAACGATCGCTCAGCTGCTGCGGATAATGTAGGACCTATAAAGTAGTGCAGGGCTGCTGTCGCGGAAGTGTCAGCGGAAGCGTTCAGCCTCCTCGCGTGAAGACCAATCGAGTAAAGACGTTCAACTCTACCTGCTCGACTCCACTGAGCAACGCAACAGAGTCGACGCACAGTAAGCTATATTCTTGTATCTGTTTCTCTTTTATTCCTATACCTTGTTTTCCTTGCTACTTTCCTCACACGTCTGCCAACATGTGCTTCCAGTACATTCCAGTCATTCTCTCAGCTGCACGTCGCTACTACCGTCCTCGTGGAACACACTCCAACTCTTCAAACCTTCGCTCACTTAATCTTGCCTCACCAGAACCATGCTCTCTCTCTGTGGGACTTTGGAACTGTCAGTCTGCTGTCAACAAAGCTGACTTCATCCCTGCTTTTGCTCTTCAGTCTTCACTGGACATTGTCGACCTGACTGAGACATGGATCCGCCCAGAGGACACCGCAACGCCTGCAGCCCTCTCCAACAACTTTCTCCTCTCCCACACTTCTCGCGAGGCGGGACGGGGTGGGGATGTTGGACTTCTCATCTCTCAGACCTTCAGATTCTCTACCTTCACATCTTTTGGTAAGACATGCTCATTTGAATATCATGCTGTCACTATCACTTCCCCTCTTGTAATACACATCCTCACCATATACCGCCCACCTGGAGAACAGCTCTCCACTTTCCTGGAGGAGCTTGATGGTCTGCTCTCCTCTTTTCCAGAAGATGATAGTAGCCCACTCATTGTATTTGGGGACTTTAATATACATCTTCACAAACCAAATGCTACCGACTTCCACTCACTCATGTCCTCCTTTCACATGTCTCTTGTCCCTACCACAGCCACACACAAATCAGGAAATCAGATAGATCTCATTTACACACGCAGCTGCTCTCCTGATCATCTCACAGCTACTCCTCTGCACACATCTGATCACTTCTTCATCACCTTCAAACTCACACTGCCTACAAGCTCACACTCAACACCACCCCCTGTCACCTTCCGACGTAACCTTAAATCCCTTGATTCCTCTCTCTTTTCTTCAGCAGTGTCCTCTTCTCTTTTAACCCCTGGAAACATTTCCTCTTTAAACACTCACGATGCAACTAACCGTTTCTGCTCCACACTCGCTACATGCCTCGATCAACTATGCCCTCTCTCTTCCAGGCCAGCCAGAATAACACCATCAAACCCCTGGCTATCGCACGCTCTCCGGGAACAGAGGTCCACCCTCAGATCGGCAGAGCGCAAATGGAAGAAATCAAAGAGCATGGCAGATCTCGAAGCGTCCCAAACTGCACTCTCAACCTTCTCAAGCAAGGTACAAGACGCGAAGACTACATACTACCACGACAAGATTGAACATGCCAAAGACAGCCGAAAGCTCTTCAGGACTTTCAACTCACTCCTCTGTCCACCCCAACCTCCCCCAGCGACCTCTCTCACTGCAGATGACTTCGCTGATCACTTCATAGACAAAACCCTCACCATCAGCCGGCAGTTTGCACTACCTTGCACCCAATTTCAGCCACAATCTCCGACAACTTTCATGTCCGCATTCACTCCACTCACAGAAGATCAGGTGTCCAAACTTCTCTCAGCGCATCCAACCACCTGCCCCCTCGATCCCATCCCCTCTCACCTTCTACAAACCATCTCACCTACCATCACGCCTGCCCTCACTCACATCATCAACTCCTCCATCACTACCGGCATTTTCCCCAACACCTTCAAGGTGGCCAGAGTCACCCCGCTTCTCAAGAAACCCACACTCGACACATCACTGGTGGAAAATTACAGACCTGTCTCTTTGCTGCCCTTCACTGTAAAACTCATTGAGTGGGTCGTCTTCAATCAACTCTCTACCTTCCTGACTCAGAACAACAAACTTGATGACAATCAATCAGGCTTCAAGAACGGACACTCAACTGAAACAGCTTTGTTGTCTGTAATGGAAGCGTTGCGAGGGGCCAGGGCTAACCACAGATCATCTGCCCTCATCCTACTAGACCTCTCTGCAGCGTTTGACACAGTCAACCATCAGATCCTTCTCTCCACTCTTTCTGTGATGGGCATCACTGGAAATGTACTCGATTGGCTTGAGTCCTATCTCACTGGTAGATCTTTCAGTGTCGGGTGGAGGGGTGAGGTCTCAAACACTCATAACCTACTCACCGGGTTCCCCAGGGTTCAGTCCTTGGCCCACTTCTCTTCTCCATCTACACCACCTCCCTGGGCCCTATCATCCTCAGACACGGATTCTCCTACCACTGCTACGCTGACGACACTCAACTCTATCTGTCGTTCCCCCCTGATGACCTGTCAGTAACTACCCGCATAACTGACTGCCTGAACGACATCTCTACTTGGATGAAGAACCATCACCTACAGCTCAACATGGCCAAGACAGAACTTTTGGTAATCCCAGCTCATCCCTCTGTGCATCACGACCTCACCATCCAGCTGCAATCCTCTACAGTCACCCCTTCTCCTACAGTCAGGAATCTTGGAGTGATGGAGTGATGAACAGCTGTCCTTCAAAGACCACATCACAAAGACAACTCGAGTGTGTAGATTTGCACTGCACAACATTTGAAAGATCAGGCCCTTCTTAACTGAGCATGCAACTCAACTCCTGGTTCAGGCTCTGGTCCTCTCACGTCTGGACTACTGCTACGCTCTCCTAGCTGGACTTCCATTGAATACGCTCAAACCTCTGCAGATGATCCAGAATTCTGCAGCTCGTCTTATCTTCAAGGAACCGAAACGAGCTCATGTTACTCCCCTCTTCATCACTCTTCATTGGCTCCCCATTGCAGCTCGGGTTAAATTGAAATCGCTAATGCTGGCATACAAAACTATCTCCAGATCAGCCCCTGTTTACCTCCATGAGCTCATACGCTCCTACATGCCCTCCAGAAGCCTGCGCTCAGAGAAGGAACAGCGACTTGTGGTTCCATCCCACAAGGGCAGAAGACCTCTCAGCAGAACCTTCTCTTTCACTGTCCCTGGATGGTGGAACAAACTCCCTGATCCAGTCAGGAAAGCAGCAACACTAACAGCTTTCAAAAAGCAACTGAAAACTCTTCTCTTCAGAGAACACCTACTATAAAAAATTAAAAAAAAAAACTACTACCTTCTTTTTCCCTCCTCTGTCTTTATCTTCTTCCCCTACTGCTTTGGTTTTTTGATCAGTTGATACAATTTCTATTGTGAGAAGTTGAGATAGACTTTGACGGTGTAACAAATTGCATATTGTCTCTCCCTAATGTAAGTCGCTTTGGACAAAAGCGTCTGCCAAATGCATAAATGTAAATGTAAATGTAAGAAACTCCTGATGCAGTCAGGAGAGCAGCAACACTAACAGCTTTCAAAAAGCAATTGAAAACTCTTCTCTTCAGAGAACACCTACTATATATATATATATAAAAAAAACTACTACCTTCTTTTTCCCTCCTCTGTCTATTTTCTTCCTCTACTTCCTCACTGCTTTGGTTTATTGATCAGTTGATACAATTCTATTATGAGAAGCTGAGATAGACTTTGACGGTGTAACAAATTGCATATTGTCTCTCCCCTAATGTAAGTCGCTTTGGACAAAAGCGTCTGCCAAATGCATAAATGTAAATGTAAATTTTAAATTTTCTCATTCAAATTAAAAGAGAAAAGAAATCCAGTGACAACTTGTAAACGATTAAGATGCACCTTGAAAATAAAGTTAGTCAAGTAACTAAAAAAATTACTTATTATATGTTAATTATATGTTTTTGGTAACCATCATCTTCAGTTTAGAATAATGCTGATGTAGCATCTACACTTACCTAAAGGATTATTAGGAACACCATACTAATATAGTGTTTGATCCCCTTTCACCTTCAGAACAGCTTTAATTCTACACTGATTCAACAAGGTGCTGAAAGCATTCTTTAGAAATGTTAGCCCATATTGATAGGAGAGCATCTTGCAGTTGATGGAAATTTGAGAGATGCACATCCAGGGCGTGATTTGAGCTTTGTGACATGGAGCATTATCCTGATGGAAGTATCCATCAGAGGATGGGTACATGGTGGTCATAAAGGGATGGACATGGTCAGAAACATTGCTCAGGTAGGCTGGAGCATTGAAACGATGCCCAATTGGCACTAAGGGGCCTAAAGTGTGCCAAGAAAACATCTCCCATACCATTCTACCACCATCAGCCTGCACAGTGGTAACGAGGCATGATGAATTCAGGTTCTTGTTCTATTTATGCCAATTGCTGACTCTTTTCCAGTTTTAAACTGTCTAATTTTGGGGAGCTTGTGCAAATTGTAGCCTCTTTTTCCTATTTGTAGTGGAGAGGAGCGGTCCCCGCTGGGGTCTTCTGCTGTTGTAGCTCATCCGACTCAAGGTTGTGCGTGTTGTGGCTTCACAAATGCTTTGCTGCATAACTCGGTTTTAACGAGGAGTTATTTCACTCAAAATTGCATTGAAGCAACTGCCGTGTGATTGGTTGATTAGATAATTGCATTAATGAGAAATGGACAGGAGTTCCTAATAATCCTTTAGGTGAGTGTATATTAATTTTCTTCACCAAAACTCATTAATTGACTATAGCTCTAAAATTTTTATTGAAGCATGTATTTCACCGAGTTGGAGGTATTGATGTTGGCTTAAAAAGTCATGAAGCCAATGGTTATGAAAAAGATTATTAGCATCTGAGAAATTACCAACAGAGTAAATATGTACATTTAAAACATTAATAAGTCAAAACATAATATATATTTTATTTTAAAAGGTGTAAACATTAACTTAAACCGGATGGCCATTAAAAAAAGACAAACTTGACAATCATGCAGGAGAATTGCATTAAGGTGAGAACACTATTTTGGAACAATATTTTGTTGTGTTTATACACACATAAATGATTCAATTCAGCTTTGTTTTCCTTTCCAAAATTACATACATTAAGTAGCACTTCACACGTCTACAAACAGAAACAAACATGTATTTTAAATGATTGACAAACAACATTTCTTAGCATTCTGTCATCTATTTGTTCTTCTAAGACCAGCTCCTACACTGTCTGCATCTATATGTGAGGCGGCTCTCTCCTCTTCTAGTGTCAATGTTGTGTGACACATAGTAATATGCACTACTACACTGAAAACTTTAACACACTATAATTTTGTCTTTAATATACCTACTGCCATCTCCACCATCTTCATCTCCTTACGCAAAAATAAAATACATCTATATAAATGATTTCAAAGACGAAGTAATTTACTAAAACATATCATTGAATTACCAAATAAATTGAACAATAAATCTGTAACCTGCATAATGATTCAAAAAATATTTTTCCCATTCAAATTATTTTCCTCACTGACAGAAGCTATAAACGTAATGTGGGTACCATCAATGCAGCAAAAACTATCTGGGAACCCTGAAATGTAAAGCGATTATAACGTGACCATATGAACCATAGGAATGTCTAACATGTTGTCTTTCACATCATTTGTATTAAAGAGAAAAATTTGCATTCTTTAAGCACCTGCTGAGGGTTGTACTCTGGAAACTGTTAACTTGTAGAACCTTAGAAGTACGGTTGTAGAAGACCTGTTTCAAAAGGTTCATTAAATAAATTAACAAATAAAATGTCAATAAATTAATGTAAGCATTTTATTAAATTAGATTAACGTTAAATTATTCAACAAGAATATCTAAAAAAAAAAGGGCATGGCATGCTCAAAAACACCACTGAAACAAGATTTAAAAGCAGCTTTATAGATACTTTATAGATCTGTCAGTGAATAAGAGGCCTTTCAGACTGGCATCTGTATTCCGTTTCCAAAAACACTTGTTTTTTGTTCTGGTAACGGTTCATTGTAGTGCGTGTGTATGCAATTCTTTTGTTTCCATGAACTGTTTCTGAAAGCGCTTCCAGAGATAGTCTCTGAAACGGTTCACGCGGTCTAGCGGAGTTATTGGCGAGACGTGGATCAAAAGAGGAAGCTGTCTGTGCTCAACGTGACGTAAAAACTCCTAGACCCTTTCGCTGTTTATATACAGATCAACATGGCTGGAAAAGGGTGTTTGTGAAGGAGCGAAGAAACACAAATTTGGGTCGAAGACAGCATCCAGTCTGCACAAATGACAGAATGCACAAAAACTAACCAAGGTAACCAGCGTTATTATGTACAGACAATCATATATTTCGGCAGACTGATAACGTGAGAGCTTTCGTCTGTTCTACTTCTACCATTATAGAATTCCAGAACATTATAAAAGTTCCCAATCTGAAAGGCCTCTAATAGTAATCTTTTTCATAGAAAAAAAATTGTCTTCTTGTTTGAGCTTTCTTCCAAGATACTTCCCACTTTGTCAACGGAAATGCTGGACAAATGTTTTGTAAATATTAGATTTTTTTGACTATTTTCCCCATTACTTAACTTTGTTTCTTCATGATGGATTGACATTATATGTTGAAACTTATTAACTTCCTGCCAGATTGATGACACGAGTGCTTTTTAGTAAGTTGTTATTCTGATTAACACGATTATTTTTACGTCGAGCACTAGTCTAGTTTGCTTTATCAACTTCTGCTTCTATATTGGTTTGCATTTCAGGACACCAAAATACATGAAAACAGACAAAGCCCATATTTATTTTTATTTTTTTTTTTCATTTTATGTGAAATTATAGAAGAAAAGGGTGCTGAATTTCACTCCCTTTTCTTAAATATGCAGTTCTTTCACTTAATCATCTGTTCTCAAAAAAGCCATACAGGTTAAACAAAAAGCAAAAAAAAATCCATTAATCCAAGCAAATTGAATAATTGAATGATTACTGTGGTTTAGCACTAGTGACCAGCTAATGTTTGCTACTATGGTTACTAATTCACTGCAAGAATACATAAAGTGAAAAAAAACAACAACCTGGACTACATGTGCATTTAGTTTAAATTAATTCACACCAGCCAGCCAATCCGAATTGAGTATTCAGACAGACCATTGCATAAGCGTAAGTAAGCACACTCAAGACAACAAGAAGGTATGGATGCTTACAGACCGTGCTAGAGCAAAAAACAGGAAGCAACAAAAAGCGGTACAAGAATGGCAGGAAATAGACCACAGGGCACAGGACAGATAGAGTGGGATATATATGGGAGAAAGAGAGATGAAAACAGGAAAAGGTGAGATATGGGGGGTAATGAAACATAATTGTAGACAGAAGAGGGAATGCTGGAATGTCACCAAGACTTCGGAATATTGAGAATAAAAAGAACAAGATAATAACAGAGCCATGTTTCCATTAGATGTTAACGTTGTTGTATATTGAAATGGTGTTCAGCAGGAGCTGCTAGATCAAAAATACTGAACGCTACAAAACCATGCAAGACGACAAAAAAGAACACAAATTTATTTCAAACTTGCTGTTAGTTAACTTTCATGTAAAAATGCACCTGTTGAATAATTGGTAGTGTTTTGGAATCTGTTTCATCAATAGCTAGTTTGCTCGCAATAGTAATTTTAGCAAAGCTTAGACCAGAGTGGTATTTTCAGACAAGAAGTTATTGATTCAGGCTTTTAAAAAATGCCTCAATCTTTAACCCTTTTACTCCTATAATGATACTGTAAGTATAACAGTTCGCCTAGTATTCTTGTCTTGATTTTAATCATTGTGTTAGAAAATGTTGTTTTTATGATTATTTTTGCCAGTTTTCCTTTTCAGATTAAATAAAACTTTTTAAAATCTGGAAAATCTCTGTTATAAAGGCTCAGAACAGTGTGTAATAACAAGTAAAAAAAACTGATTTGAATTGTCATCAAGTTTCTCTTTATAAACAAGTATAAACGTAGAGCAACAAGACTTTTGACATTACACAGATGAATCTCATTTATTTTAAATCAACTCAAATCATTTCACAAGTTGTTTTATTTACATGTTCAGGAGTTTTTTTGTGTCCCTAATGCTTCGGGCTCTGACACAGAATCATCTCTAGCCCTCAAGAGGATTCCCTTCATCAGTGGAGTCTCTAGAAATATCAAGACATTACATAAGATTATATAAGATTTGTCAAAAAAACCTTGTGTTTCTACACAACAATTAGCAAAACATAAAATAAAAAATATCTAATGATTAGATGAAATCAAAATGTTGTTGAATTCAAGAGTATGAGAAGTAATAAACCAATATTATATAGTCAATTAGAAAAAATACAGTATATATTGGAAAACATTTGTTGTTATAGAGCTGTAAATAAACCCTGTGTATAAAAACTGTATCACTTACAGAGGTTGAGACGGAGACACAAGCTTCTGCTGCTGTTTGTCTTCTTTTACAAATCTCCCAGAGACTCTCCTTACGATCTTTCAACAAAAACTTACAAACAAAAGCGACTTTGATGTCAAGATCACCTTGACATTTTTCTCCACTTTTTACAAATGTTTAGGCACTGAAATCTAACACCAAGTGTGCTAAAGAAAACGGTGGAAGAATGTGAGGAACAAAAGAAGAAAAGACAGTTAAGTTTAGCGTGAATGCAGCAGAATCCCAGACGCAAACACGGTATAAAAAAGTACACTGTAACGATAATAAACCTATAACTCCAACAAAAACAATGCCTATACTATTATATACAATAAAAATATAATATTTAAAATGAAATTCCCTCTAAAACACAGTATTGCTAAAGTCATTCCCATCTGTCACCGCTCTCCTACGCTCCAGAAACTTCCCGGCGCTGCAAGCAATGTTGTCATTACCGTAATAGCGTAATATCCGTCGAAAGAACCGTTTCTCAGCTTTCAGAATCTGTTGAAATTTTTTTAAAACAACCCGAGCTACGGTAGTTTGAAGTGCGCGAGTCGCTATTGTGTTGCCGGCGACAGCTCTGGTGTAAAGAACACGTCCTCTTCTATTAACCGTGAAAGTGAAAAATCTAAGAGCATTGCTGCAGCAACATGTATGGATAGTACACTGGGGAATATCTTTTTCTTCATTTTATCAAGAGAACAAGTTTTAATACATCAACCATCATGCTATCATCAATGCAGCTACATGCTACGTCTCTACACCAATTCAATGATCTATGCTGAATGATGTTATAGAATATTTAATTATTGTAATTAATTATCCAATAAGATTGAGTTTGTATGTCCCTACGTTTACTTGGATGGAACAGGAAGTGATGTAGAGGGGCGGGATTTATACTGAAGGGAATCTCAAGGGAGGCCCCGTTTCGGCCCTCTTCTCTCCTTGCCCTGTTGGTGCTTGCAATGTGGTCACATGTTTCATTGATATCAAGGTTTGAGCTTAATTCATGTTTGGAAAAAATAATAAATTGCTGTTTGCGATTGTGTTCATAAATCATGTCTCTTGAGTATTAATTTCCATCACAATGTATTACAGGTAGATCAAGAGAATGGTGGAAAACATTACAAAAACTATTTTCCTGTAAATCACACAACAATTTAACATAACAAAAAGTTTTTTTATTAAGACTTACATAAGTATTCAGTGAAGAAAGGAATTTTAGTTGCGCTACGGGTGGGTGCTATACCTGTATGAAAGTGAATACTGGTATTGTGTTGTGCCATGATCATGATTTTGCAATACCTTGGATACTGTTATGCATTCACAAATTCAGTTTGATGTTTCGATTGCAGACGCTCCATTTATTTGATATTTAGACAAGGAGATGTATCATCTAAACCAGGAGCTGGTGTGATGCAACGCGAGCTGTGGTGTCGAGAGGAAAGGGGGAAGCTAGTCAGGCACAGAGATTGCATCAGTTGATTCTCTTTTGGCAGAATTCAAACGAGGCATTTTAATCAAGATTTATTTAAATATTTGATCGAGAATAATTAATTTAATTCATAGTTTAATTTATACACGCCTACCTCATGTTGCACATTTGCACCTTTTGAATTAAACTGTGGAAAAAAAAAATTCAGTTCTCTGTCTAATGTTGCACTTTAAATAAGGTTAAAATGCTAATTCTGTCTCTAATGTTAAGGTCTACTAAAGTGTGATCCATTTTTTCCCCTCATATCATGATATAATACTGATACCGATAATACTGGAAAAAAATTTATAATGTGCTTTCATTTACAAAGATTTTTCAAATATGTTTTTATCGTATATATGCAGATGCCATAGATAATGATATGCAGCAATTTAATATCTGACACTGACTCTTCTTCCTTTTCCAACCTTCTGGAGTGTGTTGAACAAAGGTCTGGCTGGCTAACGACTTTCTTCAATTAAGTCCTAAATAGTGCTTTTAGTATTTTTTTTTATATTTGTATGCTTGTTCACTGTGTGTTGTACTCACAAGATCAGCGAGTGGAGAGAGGTACATGCTGATGGTGAACACACTGCAGGCGAGACCCAAACGCGCGAGCTGTGCTTCTCCGGGAGGAATCAGCAGAGTGAAGTACACCCAGCCCAAACACAGCACCCCAAACATCAGCAGCGTCTTTGAGAAGACACGTTTCTATAACACACAGAAAGATGTGCAGCAGCATTCAAAACATGCCAAGAAAGCTTATTTCAGTTACTCAAATGCTATAAACCAGGGGTTGCCCAAATACAGTCCTGGAGGGCTGGAACACTGCACTTCTTAGTTGCAACCTTGCTTTAGAATGCATACTATTCTAGCTTCAGCCAATCAGAGAGGAGCCTAATTAGAGTTTCAATTAGCAACAGGTGTGGCTTTGGATGAACCAAAAATTTGTCAGCCTCCGGCTCTCCAGGACTGGATTTGGAAACCCCTGATATAAACAATCCATTTTTTGACATACACCCAAATGAGGACAAACCTTCTCTTTGGTGTAATGATTGTAGGTGATGATGTATAATGTCTGTAAAAAGGCACCAATGATGTTCACGGAGATCACGGTTCCATCTCCCTTCAGTAAGCCATAGTACAGCCAGCCTAAATTGCTGAACACAGAGATGTACACAGCGATCAGTCATTACCAAGCACTGCAATCAATGAGTAGCAAACAGGAAGCTTGCGTCAGGTAGCAAAACCATACTTCAGGCATGTGGTGAGGAACGGCAGGAATTGAACGTTATCTGCACTCTGTGTGGCCTTCATTTTCTTTAGGTCTGTCCTGTAAACAAATCATCAGCAATCAGAGCAAATACAGCAGAAATAACACACATACAAATACAGTGTCTTTGAACACAATTTTTAACCATCATAATCATGAACGATCTATTGCATGTATGCATGCATCTAATATATATATATATATATGTTTTATTTTATTTTAACACAAGTTAAAAACTTTTGGCATTACAGAGGACTGAAAATGTTACCATTAAAACAGTAATGAGGCAAACGAACCAATTAAAGGAAGTAATGTGCCAGATAACATTTGGGAAAAAAAACGAAAAAATGTGTTATAAAAAATGCGTTCGTGATGAATATGGACGGGACAAAAAGTAATCAACGTTCCTGTTAGTAGCCAAACAGAACTTACAATCCCGTCGTGAACATCCCGACGGTGAAAACGATGCACGCACATGATAGCAGCTGCAGAAACTCCATAGACTGAGACACGAAAACAAACGGAGCTTCTGCACAAACGCCTGTGCAAGGGAAACGCTGAAATCGAATATTTAATAATTAATAGCAGCTGTGAATAGAGCAGTATGGGACGCTGTCTTCCACCAGCAGCTATTTCCGCGTTTGTAATCAGTGTGTACAAATTCCCTCACTCTGATTGGCTAGTACGGTTTGACGCAGGGGTTTACGTAGGACGCTCTGTGCTCACGTCTTGTTGTCTAGTTGAGAGGTGACAGCTGATTTGGACAATGAGATTTTGAGAATATTAATTATAATAATAATATCTATAAGAATATTTAGAAGTTATCGTTTTATTTAGTTTTAATCTATATGAACAACAACACAATTCATAAAACGTTGAAACTTCAAGATCTGTTGTGAATTTAACAATGAACAAAATCAATCAACGTATTTTTATTTGTAACCAAGCCTTCTGTTTATTTTATTCTACCAAATGTTCATTAATGAAGTTGTTTAAATGTATCACTCAAATCATCGTTTGCTAACGCTAGTACATTGGAAAGATGTTTTAACATTTAAAACTTTCAGCCCTGGTCAAAGTTACATTTTCTGTAGTTATATTTCTAAATATCTCAATCAATCAACCAATCAATCAATCAATCAAGTTTTTTAGTATAGCTCTTTTTTAGCAGTTGCTTCAGAACAGTCCTAGTGTAGATTAGGTAGTTTAAATAGGAATTAGAATTTTATCCTATTAGATAATTCTATGGGGTAGAAATAGATCGACTAAACCCTGCTACCTTAGAGATTTTAAAATAAAGATATTTATTATATCTGCAATACTATAGATTATAATCCAGAATACAAAAGGCTATACTGTTTTTTCACAGTTAAAGTTGAGATATCTATAATGTGATTATGGCTTTTTAAAACTTACATAGAAGCATGCTAAGCTGTATTGCGAGCCATTTAATACTCTTTCAGTCCTTGTCATCTTTAGTTTTGACTAGTCATAGTTGTAATTGCGGATATCTTCAAAGTAAGTGTTCACAATTGCATTTGAAATATCTCCAATGTGATTGTGACTAGTGTAAACATACATAGACTAAATCTACAATGTTTAGTTCAGTAGCAGTTTTGCATATTAACGATATTTGCAAGTCATTTTTATTAATTTCTTTGAAGACCCTTTTAGGAGGCCGTACCTTTTCAATTTGAGGAATTGAGGGTCTCCATAATTCAATTGAAATGGCGATTTGGCTTTGATCACTTCTTTTTGGTTAGTACGATTCTTCTAGCCAGAAGGGAAGGGAACGCACACTTCCTTTTACAAGAGTCTTTCTGCCTGTAGAGAACGGCATGAGGAAATATTCCACACAAGAAAGAGAGTGTTCAGTCTGCTGTAACCCCTGGTGGATCAGCGTTGAAGACCCCCACCCAAATGTTTTGCTGATAAAGCATGAACATGTGCATGGCCACTTTTAGGCCTAGTCAGAATCCTCCATTGACTTCCATTGAAAAATATCTACATATATTTGGTCTATTTACTTTCAAACACAGTTTTGACTAGTCGATATCTCAGAATATATTTTCACTTGGCGCAAATCTAATTAGAGATTTTTTTACCAATCACAATTTTTTTGAGCTATCTCTGGTTCCGTTTTGACTTGAGGAAATTTGAATAAAAGATATCTCAAACTACATTTACATTTATGCAGACGCTTTTGTCCAAAGCGACTTACATTAGGGGAGAGACAATATGAGATCTGTTACACCTTCAAAGTCTATTTCAGCTTCTCATAATAGAAATTGTATCAACTGATCAATAAACCAAAGCAGTGAGGAAGTAGAGGAAGAAGATAAAGACAGAGGAGGAAAAAAGGAAGTTTTTTTTTCTATAGTAGATGTTCCCTGATGAGAAGAGTTTTCAGTTGCTTTTTGAAAGCTGTTAGTGTTTAGATTCTAACCCTATTAAAGATATCTTTAGCTCAACAAATGTAATCTTTTAAAAATGTTTTCATCTACAATCCATGTAGAGTTAGCTCTAAATAATTTATGACTTGTTAGATTAGAATTGCAGATATCTGAATTTAGAGTTATTCCAAGTAAAAAACTCATTTAGATATTTCTAAACTTCAAATGAAGTTTGACCTGTCAAAATGTAAAATACTGCCTTTATGCATAGTTCAAATAGATTTATAGTCAGAATTCATTTGTTTATATTTTTAAATATGTTAAGAGAAAGTTAGATCACAAGGTTCAAATACTAATACAGCTAGCCAAAGTACTACTAACACCATTTCGGCCATGACTGTATATTGGCAAATTATTATGAAAATCTCTTGCCAAGAAAAAGAGCTTAATTGTATTGCTTAATGGCTTCCATTTACTCAAGTTCACAAAACTAGCTGAAAAACACCCACACTGCCAGTCCATGCCAACGTCTTTGGATTTTGTCATATATTACGTATTGCTGCAAACAACAAGTGTCATACTTTCAAAGTATTGGAAAAATGATGTATTTCCCACCAAAGTGTGGTTAAACACAGAAGACGTATTTCATGTTGAATGTTCCAGAATGTCGAGGAGAAAGCAGAGGGAGCCCTGGAAAATGCGCAGGTTACATCCTGGCACCCATGTGCCACTTTGCTCTCCCCCTGTTCCTCTATCTGCTCTCATTCATCGCAGCCCATTTGAATGTTTAGTTAGAAGCTGTGAAGTCCTGGCCAGGAAAAAGCAGATGAAAAGGAAATGAAAGAGGGCAGGGAGAGAGTGTAACTGTGAGCGTGTAAACAGTGTTTTCACAGAGCTGTGTCGTATGTATGCAAGCTCTCTTTTAAAGCAGACAAACGCAGCTCAATAAAAACAAAAATTGGCTGTTAAAGGTGCACTATGCTAATTCTGAAAGCCAAAGTTTAAACTCAAAACAAAAAACAACGTATAGGATTTTAGGGTGTCATAAATTCTGTCATCTCATGTTAATTAACTGCAATTTTTGTTGTGGGATTCTCATGACTCTGATTTCTGAAAGTGCTTCTACACATTGCATACAGCAACTTTAAACCTCAAGTTTCTTTTATTTCTGAAGAGTTTCTGTCTGATTAAAGCCATTTTTGACTTATACTATTTAGTCACGCGTTAAGAAAAAGCAACAGGGAGTTAGCATTCACTTTCATTGATATGTTTGAATATAATTTGCATGAAAAGACAAATTGAGGTTTTGTAAACTTTTACTAAATCTGTTAATGCCTTTTTTCATGTTTAAAAACAGTTCGGGACTGAAAGGGTTAATGAAAATGCTGTGATAAAGTAAGTACAATCGAAAGTTAAAGGTGAAATTGTGTTTTTTGTATGTAAAAATGTATACTGTGAACAGTTGAATATGAGAAAATCCTCGATTTGAGCGTGGTCAAATTCATTTTAAAGAGAGAGAGAGCGAAAGAGAAGAGTGCATTTTGATTTTTGTTATTTATGTATAACAAGAATGAATAATTTCAAATAAAAAATTAATAGATACTTCTTGCATTTTAATCAAGTAAAAAAAATAGGATGATTGAGGATCTCACATTTGAATGTAATGTTTAGCATGATTGGATCCATTAACTGTAAGTCGCTTTGGACAAAAGCGTCTGCTAAATTGTAAATGTAAATGTAATGATTTTCTCTGTTCAGTAACCTTTTACATGTTTGATGCCCTTAAAATAAAGCTTTGTGTGGTTTCTAAACTGATTTACATGACAAAATTCTGCTCAATAGTGCCTCTATTTTATCTTTAAATGTGCAGAAATGGACAAGATGGAGTAAAGTTTGTTATTAAGGTGAGCGAATCATCTGTTCAGATCTGCGCGGGTTTCAGATTTATTGGCTGACTCAGCTGTCAGTCAGCAGAAGTCCCGCCTGCATCTTTGTGGTGACAGCATAAACTCTCCTGTTTACTGTTTCAGCTCTTCTCTAAAACTTTGATGTTGATGTATGATGGGGTGCTAAGAGTAAGTTTAGGGGTGCTGTAGTACCCTTAAAAAGGCCTAAAACTGCCCATGTACATGCTTATGCTATATGGACAAAACGTTTGGATGGTCTTCAACAAAGATCCATCAGGGTATTAGACTGAAGTGAAGCTATTTCCTACATTGTTTGGAACATTTCTCTACAGGAAAAAAAGATGCTTGTAAAAGGAAGCCTGCATTCCTTTTCTTTCTGGCTGCAAGGATAATACTATCCAAATAGTGAGCAAAACCACCTCAGCATTTCAAATGAATTATGGAGACCCTTCATTTCCTCAGAGTGGAAAAGATAAGGCCTCCTATATTGGTCCTCAAAGACATTCATAAAAATGTGGGGTACTTTTTTCCAGCTGCCTGAGACGAAGCGGTGGAAGGTGGGACCGCTTGTGGGAGGAATCTTATGAGCTCCTTCCAAACTTGTGTTGATTACAGTAACTTCATTTCATGTTCTCTCTTGATGATTTTTGGGGTCTTCTTGGTAATGCTATATTTTTTATTTACCATACTAGTCCTTAGATTTGAGCTAATTATTTGCTTGTTTCTTGAACTACTGTTTCACTTGGTCCACACTGATTCATATACTCCTATACAATTTGTTTAATATTTGTATTTATTCATTGATTTTTTTTTTTTTTGCGTACATGATGCTATTTTGTCTTCCAAATTTGGATAATGACTGATACACTTGCACTGCATTGTTTCCTGTAAAATATATTTACGGTGATATAAATAAATAATTGATACAAACAATGTGATTATCTGTCCATAAATAAAATGGTATGTTATGACAGAAAAACAAGAAAAAAGTTCATATAAGCTTTTTTAAAAACCTCAGTATCAAGTGCGCATCTCACCCAGGGTACCAACATAGCTGAAGGCAGCATTAGAATTTAGAACATTCTAATTCACGTTTCCTCCAAATAACGCTGTAAAAACTATGATCTAGTAAGTTATTAACTTTTCATGAGATGAACATTTAATTCACTGAACTTTGGTGTTATTTTTATACTTGTTATAACATACGTTATATACAGCACCGCTGTCTGCCGTAGCCATTCGGTTAGCTGCTGTTGCATAATGCCCCTAATAAATAATATAAATAATATAATAAATTAGTTTAAGGTTGCCATTTTTTAAGGAAAAAAAAACTTTGCTTTAAGCTGGTGTTTGCCTTTTTGTTTCTTGTTCAGTTTGACTCAGTCTACACTAATTTCTTCCACATTTGTTTAGAGGTTTATTGGTTATTTCGTTTTGTTTTTTGCTGTAAATTTGGATTTATCACTACCACTGCACCGTTGATTGTTTCCTTGAAAAAAAAGAAGGATCTGTGTCAGGCCCAGGTCAACTTTCCAGACGTAGCTATGGCTCCCTCCACGGACAACTCGACTGGTACGTGTCTTTACTTACAATACTTGGCTAGTTCAGTGTAACCAAACTTGTGAAAGAACTTCCTCCAAAAGTAACTACCTTCCATTTTTGAGAACATCCAAGTAACTATTTTTATAACGCTGCCGTATATTTTTTGTCCAAAAGGAAATACACAGTAGGAAACTGGAAAATTATGAAAAATGTCAAACTTGCAACACGTGATCTTATTAATAATTTATATAATAATAAATTTAGCATATATTTATGGCTACAAAAGCTCTGTTCTAGAAGTGCATTTAGTAACTTTTCAGTATAGAACATAACCTTTTGCTGTAACCATGTTTGCTGTAACACTTTTCCCATACAAAACTTGTGCATCAGCTGATTTACCCCTTTAGAGAGAAAAAATTCTCACGTCACACTGTATGGTTATTTTTTTAAGGCAGTATTTATGCACAATTTGAACACAAAACGCATAATATTTCATAATTAACAAATGTTTTTAATCCATAGAACTCTCAGTATGTACATTTTTACATTTGTATTTACAATTTTGTAAACAATTTTAGTACAAAACACAGATTTCTTTACAAAACGAATAACTTAAAGAGGGTTCAACCGTTCACTGATCTTGTGCTCTTGCCAGAAGTCCAGCTTCTCTCTCACACACAAACAAACAAAGAGCACAACCCAATCTTCCAGTTCAATAGCTCACTGTATCTGTCCTGAAAACAAGTCTGATCTCATCTACACATTAGTGGCCGTACTTCTGTAGGGAGTGTTGAAATTACATCACAAAAACAGCGATTCTACTGCAACACGAGATCAAAAACACAGCTGCTTGTACATTTCTCTAGATCTGCAAACACAAACATTTATCTGTTATAAGGTGCAAGATGAGGGTTGGTTTGATGATCTTTGGCTCAAAACGGTACAGTAGAATTCTATTCTATGTTCACTCGTCCTCACAAAGTTATAAAGATTGAACATTGTCAAGGTTTCCAGGTGTGTTCTGCTTCACAATGTACATCCAGAAATAAACAGAAGCTGATGGAGAACAGAAAGGGTGAAACTCTTCCAAAAAAAAAGAGAAAGCTCTTCAAAAACGCATTTCTCTGTTCGCATCACTCACACAAACACATCACTCAGCACCAACACTTCGGTTTGTAAAAAATTCTCCATAAAAAAGTCTATCAGAGTCGGCAACCAGCACCGACTTTAAAGTCTTTCATGTCCTTTGATGAAGGTTCAGTGGAGCAGCAGGAAGACCGGTATCGAGATCAATGTGACCACACTTGAGAGAGGTCCCAGGCGATCCCCCGAACTGCCCACGCTCCTCTGCACCACCGGGATCATAGCGATGGGATCGTCTGAAAGCAGAACAAACCGGCTGTGAGCTTTTTTGGATCACTATTGACACGGACAACGCGAACATGAGGTACACACCTGCTGGAAGTCTGTTGGAAGGGTTGTGCACTCCTCCAGCAGCCATCTTTCCTTCAAACTCCTCATCTTTCTCAAGCATCTTCTTCTTATTCTTTGAACCTAGAAATAAAATATGGATGGTATATTAGAAAGGTTCACATTAGGATTTAATAAGGGTAAAAACTGTTTTAAAGGCAATCGCTGACTCACCGTGAGGTCCAACAACGTCCACCTTCAGCCTCAGACACTCCTGGCCATGATGGTGAAGAGGTTTTGCTGTGGAAAAAGAGAGAGACAATTTAGAAAGAATTCATTCAAAATTGTAATAAAGCTGATAATTGACATCCAAGTCAGTCATAGTGTAATTGTGGAAATTATAAGGGGTTATATAAAAATATGGGGTTTGGGACCAGGAAGCTTCCTAGACAGAAGGCCCAAAATTGTCCTCATAAAGGGTAGTGAAAAGGTGGACGGTGGGGAACGGGATGGTTAATAATTGCTTAATTACCCTCACTATTGATTAATAGTTGTGTTTTGCTTTTGTTGTGTTCTTTTCCTCATGTTCTCCATTTCATACTTTCGATTATTGTACTACATATAAGCTCCTGTTGAATTATTGCAATAATAACATTCACTGCTAATAATGGTGAAAATAACAGGGGCTCAGATTCTACAGACATGCAGGGTTAGGTTTTTAAACTCTTTCCAATGCTGCAACCATGTGCTGCTGAAATGCTATTGGTGGAAACTTACAGATGTAGTAGTAGCTGTTGCCCGGGCGGAACTCCTTGCCGAGGGTGAAGGGGGTGAAGCGTTGGAACTTCTCGGAGAACTTCTCTGGAGCGTGTGGGGCGAAGGGTCTAGAGCATTCCCAGCGCAGCTGATCGAACGACTCCGGCTTGCACTGCTCGTAGTCTTCCAGTTCCACCATGTAGAGGACGTAGCGCTCCGCCTCCTGAGACGCTATCTCGCCCCTGGTGTAGTGAGGGCAGATGATGTCCAGGTAGTCATTGATACGTACTTCTACTGTGTAGTCATCCCACAGGAAGCTGGAGAAAGAGAAAGAGAGACTTGATTGGTTTTGTTTCTTGTTGCTCCGACACACCTCACGGACGCACATGTGACAAGAGGAAACAAGCCAAAAGAAAAGCATTGGCGACACAAAAACAACCTGAGGCTGTGTTGCCACATCCACCCTGATGCCCAGAGATGGAAACACCCTAAAAATCCTGATTTTCTTCTGCTCTGTTATCACTCTATACATAGGTGTGTCTATGGAAAATTAGCCAAGGGAGGTTTTCTTTATGAACAACTAGAGTTCATAAAGATTTCTCTAAATTGTTCTCTACAATTTTATTTGAACATATTTTTTACAGAAAAAAGAGAGTTGTGGGTTATGTTGAAACTAATGAAAAATATGTGGCAGCAAAACAAGCTTAGACATCTCTCTTTTCAGTAGAGAACTGTTTAAATGTTTTTTTGCATTCTGTTTATTGGTATGTGTTTCTAGCAGCCTAAATTATATTTATAACATGTATAAGCACAAGAGTTTAAAACTCATTAAAAAAATCATTTAAGTTATTCAAACATAAAGTGTTTGTTAAATTGTTTAGTTTATTTTCAATTTGGTTCATTTTAGTAAGGTTTACAAATTCCATACACTTAGCTGTTTTTTGATATAAGTTATTTATTAAATTCCTTCCACTGAATTAAAAAAAAAATTAATACATAAAAACAATAATTGTCACTTGCTTTTTACAGTAAAACTATTTACGATAATTGTGATTAGTTTCTTTTATAAATTCTAATTTCTCCTCTTAACACTTTTATGCATTTCATAAGGAAACAAATGGTAAACCTTTGTGTTTCTTTCTCCAATTACTGTATACAAATTAAAATATTGTTAATTTCAAAGCAGTAAAATGTGTTCAGAAATAACAGTGGTAAATGTCTGTAAAATGTCAGCAAAGAAACAAAAAAAAAACTGGAGTACGTTAATTAAAAAAATAGTTTTTTGTTGTTTAAAAAACAGCACATGGGAACAATTTAAATAAGTTAAATAACAAATCAAAATACTTTACAAGTTAGAAATCAAAGATATCGGTGCCTACATCCAACTCTTTTTAAGACAACTAAAAGCGCTACAAGTGCCGTCATGTGATCTTGTTCTGCTGCGCCCCGAGAGGGAGCCGCTCTGACTGACTGACGGGTTGATGACGGGCTCTTTGAATCGGCTCGGCGTGTTTTTACAGCCTCCCATCCGTCTGTCTCCCCTTTTATGGTCTCTCATTTGCTTTTCTCATTTTCAACTGATCTAAAGCTTCCCTGCTGCGGTTGCCAGATGTACAAATGGCAAATCCACCAGCCACGGAGTGTGTTGTTTTTACTTTCATGTGTTTTCATGTGAGATTTACTGCTGTGATGATTTGCTTTAAAATAAACCAACATTAGGTGCATTAACGACACCCGTCGATAAACTATCAGTCAAATCTATCAATGCACCCAATACTACAATAATATTCTCAAATAAATGACTTGTTCGCTAAACTATCACAGAGCAACAAGGCAGCCTCTCTTCTCCCAGCATGCCTTCTGCTTGACCACTTTCCCCCTTTTGGCACATGTATTTGTTGTTGTTGCCATCAGGAGCCACAGACACGCAGGCTCCTAACTGGCCCCCTGTTGTCCATTACACCCCTTCATCTCTCTCTTTCCCACTGCACTACACGTTAGTCGACCTGTCCAAACAACTGCATTCAGACGCGCTAACACGTTCATTGTGCTCATTAGTGGGTTTACTGTTCAGATTAGTGTCTGTCTCACTCCTCTTCACATGTTTGTTGCAGATATTTGTGTGTGTAAAGAGATGTGTGTATTAAATACCCTGATAACTAGTGAGGGTGTTGACACTGTGTGAAATTAAGAAAGTGTTACGGATCAAGACCAATCAAATTCTCTGCCTTTCTAGAGAGCTGGGGAGCGGTTTATTTCACCAATGCGTCTCATTTTCTCTAAGGCTCTTTGAAGCAGTGGCTCGGGAGGACTACGTGTTTGTTAGATTAAGACAGAAACACAAATTGGGTGTCATTAACTCGTCTACCTGTCCTTCACACATTCACACACTTGCTTTGAGCCTGGAAATTTGGCTAAAGAGCTACTGGCTTCAGTCACTGGATAACGTTACCAACACACTGGAAAAACAGAACCCTGTATTCATTTTGAATGGTCTTTAATGAGCTGACGATTTGAAGTGAACACATATATTTTTAACAATCCGTTGTGTAACAGATGACCCTTAAATACCCTCCACATTCCAAAAGATTTAATTGGATAAATAAAAACAAATGAAGTCAATAACAACAAGCTTACATTTTGACTAAAGGTTGTTTCGAGTACTACTGGGGATAAACATTTCACTTTTTTACAGTTTAGAGTTAAGTTTAGTTTATTTAGTAGTTAGCATTTAAACAAACTATAACAACATTCAACAAACAAACACTAAAAATACTAATAAAAAAAACTAATTGTGGTGTTATTTTTTCACAGGCTTTTTCCATGTGCTATTAAAACTGTATATGCCTATGTCTATTGTTTATTCAAATTGTGTAGTTATTATTTTTTGTATCTACATTTTAAATTTGTGCTATGAAATATTTTATCACTGGAAGTTGCATTTCTTTAAGACACAAGAGAAAAGAACTCAACTGTACATCAACCAATGCCTGGTTCTACAAATGCTACAAAGATTTAGCCAGGATTTAAAGGTGTAGTGTGTGATTTCTCAATCATGTTTGACTCAAACTAAACCTTTAGCCAATCAAAATGAGCTACCAAGGCTTTTTACACATAAAAGGCTGATTTTCAGACAATGACGTCAAGTTATGTTACACCATGACAGCATTTCTTAATTTCCATTAGTTCACTTGTACACTGACACTGTGCCTCTGGTTCCCATGTGTCTGTAATCTCTGTGAGCTGATACGAGGCCAGTGGACGAGAGCGCAACAATCACATCATCGCTCTGCTGTTTCTGCTCCTGGTGACTGGTCACTTCAAACGTCACTGTGCCCGCTGGTTCCCGTGTGACTGTTTTTTCTGTGAAGGCCTAACACGGTCTAACACGGACACTGTTTCATGCGAAGGGCCTGTACCTGGAGCCTCCATCTGTCCCCACGAGACACTGAGGAGCCAGTTTTACAGTGTTCACGCTGAAAAACTCGCTAAGCCATGTGATCAAGATGGCCGCCAACATAAAGTCAATGTAGACTGACTATGTGGTGCTATTCTTTGAAGTAAAAATGATTATGATAGCGGATTTTATTGAAAGTGACAAAAATGTTTGGCAAGTCATAGTTTAGTTAAAAGAAATTTAGCTCCCAACACATCAATGCAACCTTTATGATGGTCGAGTCCTGTTTATGTTTTTCTTAGTATTTTTTTATGTTAAAGTTAGACGTTTAGAAGTTTCCTTATGATTAAGTACCCAATTTGGTACTATGAAGCATTGTTTTTTTGTATGGGAAAATAAAGAATGGTGTTATTTTAAGGCAGAATCGTAGGATTGACCATATTTTTAAAAGTTACAGTTACGGTATAGTTCAGTTATATTTTTCTCTCTCTTTTATTTTCAACTTATCAATGCAACCTTTATGACTGCCAGGTCTGGTATACAGTTTTCTTATTGTGTTATTTATATGTTCAGCATTTCTCTTAGTTGATGTTAACTGGAATTACACTTTATGCAGATCTTTATGGTTTATACAAAATAAGATTTTTTTTCTATCTCTTTTGGTTAGAAGCGTTTCTTTATCTTGATGAGCCAATGAACAAAAGTTGGTGGCATGTAGTATTGCTTTTGTTTTGTAGTTAAAAAAATGGTTTTCATGTGATCATTTATAAGCAAGGTGTTTCTTTGGGTTGTTCCTTGCTTAAGTCAGCATCCCATAGAGTTGTTGATTGCCTCCTGTGTATTGAAGTTCCAGTTTTCCACAGCATCATCGTCAATCAATGTTTGTACTTGTCACCAATGCCTTTGTTCTCTGGATTCATTACTCCATATTGAAGTATGTGCATGTCTTTGCTCTATTATGTATTTTCCGTTGTTGGTAGTGCTTATGTTAATTGGTATTGAAGTGTAGCTGAAGTGTCATAAGGGATTGCTAACATAGTCAATGTTTACATTTGAATATATTCCTTTTGTTGACCCATTAACAACAATAAACAGTTACATTATTTCAGCCATTGTAAAGCTTTCGATAAACTCCATTGCTCGTCACGGCTTTTTTCTAATGTGTAAAAGTGACCCATCCCCATCTCATGTCATAAAGTATGAGACTTTAGAAAGGTGTTTTTTGAAACTAAACAAAATTGTAGCCAGTCAGCACGTGTTGAGAACGTAATAAGAGAAGGCGATATCAGTCTAGGGGTGTCTTATTTTTATTGATTTCAAGTGTCACATAACACATGTTTAGAACATGAATTTGTGAAGTGAATTTGGTGTTTTTATATATATATATTTTGGTACATTTTTACCCCCAAAATAGGTTGCTTTTAAATTGTTCATTATCTACAAAACATGCAACATTAACAATGTTACCAAAATGACCCTAGCTTAATCCCTAATTACCCCAGAACTTAGATATACAAACCCTCTTGACATGTTTAAACTTGAGGTTGCCCACCCTCTCCTTTTTTATCTCTGCAACCCCCTCTTTAACTCTGGTTCCATGTTTCAAACTGTCAGGCAGGTCAGCAATGTCAGAGTTCAGGGTCAGATTTTCAGACACACCCCTACTGAGTCAGCAGGGCAAACACACACACACACTCACACACGCTAAAAGACAGCAAGTACTAAGTGCTTCAGGACAGATGTACTCACTGCCAACTGCACTATCCGCTGTCAGCAGTTCACACACTGAGAGAGAAAGGGAGAGTTTGCTTTCTGAAACCCTTAAAACCTGCTACTTGGCAAGACAGGTATTATGATCCTATTTTAAGGGCTTGTTCTCACACCATCAAGTACTAAAGCTTGTCTGAACAAGCCTGTACATAAAGCTAGTAGTGTCTGTCTGGCTTCTTTGTATTGTATATTGAGATCTCACCATTACACCTTCATTTAAAAAAAAGTCAATGTGATAAGTCACCGCTAAGTCCTTTTAACCTCAGCGGTTACAAGGCTCTCACTTTCTCCTCGCTCAACACAATCTCACATTGTGCTTCTCCTCGCTTGCATGCCAGTAATTACCCCAGCCGTAAGGGAATGGGCCAGCAAGCTAATCCGCTCTCCCAAACCAGGGATTATCACACCGAGCACATGGATCACAGCCCTGCTATTCACCAACATGAGTCTGGCTTGCTGGGGTTCGGCTGTGGGGCTTCAGATGCTTCAAAATACAACCCAGATAAGCACATTATTTCAGGTAAAACAGATACAATAATTTCAGTGTAACGATATTAAAGCGGGATAGTTTGACAGTTAAATAAACTTTAAGTGATATACAAATTTTAATACTCCTACAGTTATTGAGTAATTTGGAAAAGTAATTCAAATGCAAATAAAGAAAAAGGTTGCATTTATCTAGAGTAATATGACAAGCAATTATATCATACGCTATTCCAGAGAAATAATTATTTTAGCTGCCATAACATAGGCATGGTAGGTATGTTGACAACACTGTATTCATGAAATTATGTGAATATTGGTCAGCATATCCAAAGTGACCAAAAGTATCTCTAAAATGGTAATTGTTGCAGGTTACCAAGCGATGGACTTAATATTTTAGCACTATAATATTTTTCTCTAGCAGCCATGCTACATTAGCAAAGTTTTTTTATTGCGTCATCAAAAAAGAGAATATATAAATCTTGCTATCTATGTTTTCAGAGAATCTTAGAACAAATCATAAATTCACAAATCACAAATTTTTGACAAGTACATTTTTAAAAATGACGCCAATTTGAACTGCTTTTTTATAATGATATTCATCAATATATGTCAAGCTGTGTTTTCCCCAGAACCAAAGACCAATTAAATAAGTGGTTAACTGTTCCAAATTGTTAACTCAGGATTTGTTGGGAAATATTTTTTCAAGTGTAGATCTCCTTTAAAGTAAATCATTAATAGTAGGGGTGTGCAAAGTTGACGTACAGCTCTATCTCAATAATCTGTCCCATTTTCCCAATAACAATATGTTGAATTAATTTAAAAAAAAGAAATGTTTTGCCATACTGTAACCAAGTAAAAAGGTCTTTATTTGCATCTATGTTACTTTTTTTAATTTATATGTTTAGTGACAAACTGCTTTTTTTGTATGATTTGACAAACCCCATCCCTTAAAAAATAAAACTTATAGGATTCTACTTTAGCTTGAATAGATGCCAAATAGACAAATGATGATGATGATGATGATTATCAAAAGAATGCATACATTATCTTAAAAAGTTTTCAAATTAAAATGTTCTTGCTTAATCTGAATCTTACATAAAGGAACACAACTGTTTGTTATCAGTAAAAGAATATTAGCACTTAAGTCTTATAACAGACCCCCAAATATTTCTAACATTCATTATCCTCCTTCCGTATGTTTCATTTTATCACCATCCCCCTATTCCCCATCCTCTTTCTTTCTCCTTTCTATTTAAAATCACATTATAAACCCAGGCCTCTTCATTCAGCCTAATTTTTAGAGAAACACTTCTTTCTTCCAGGCTGACCTCTAACCCCACAACCATCCCCCGACTCCATGTTTCTCAGACCGTCCCCTACAAATGCCTTATTTCCCCCTCCTCCTTTCCTCTTTCACTTTTAAATGAATGCTAATTGTTTTGCTGATATGCTAGCTTGTTGATTGGTGACACACAGGGAGCTTTAGTCAAAGTCAGCACCTTTGGTGTCCATGAAGCAAACAACGTAATCGCTGAAAGAAATTTTAAGGCTCTTTAAGTATACCATAGGTGGCGACAGAGAGCTTCTTAAGGCACAAAACATTTAAGGTATTCAAGTCCAAGCTTCTGGTTCTTTTGTTTACATTTGTGAACTCATACAGGTCACACACTTCACTACACAGTCAGTTACACAATCTAGCACACTACAGAGAGCAAAAACAGGAAAACTCCATCTCAACAGAGCAGTGGGAATCAAAACACTAATCAAGGACTGGAGGAGATAGACAAAAGAGGGTTCTGTGAGAAAAGTAGATGGAAAGAAGGAGCTGGGAGTGGACAAGGACATATAAAGAGTAATAACAAGGAAGTCTGGGGCAGAGATAAGGTGGAACTCTGAAGTAAAGTGGAGAACACATGAGAGGAATTCTTACAACACCAAACCTGATGACTAACCGCACAAGGACTTAACATTTACTAGCATTACTTGGCAACCCGCAGCACAAAAATGGAAAAATAATCTGTGGTGTTGACGTCAATGGTTTCATAATCAATCAGGCCCTTGGGTTATACAACATTCAATATTGCTTTGTAGAATTAAGGATTATGATTCCCACGCAAAATTTTCTGGGTAAATCGGGATTATACAATGCCGGATTACACCAGAGTCTATAAATAAACTACGATTTCTGTGTGAATGGGTTGTCTGGCCAGATTACATGCATCAATGTATAATCCCTCCATTTCATGGCTTATAGACTTGAGTAAGAGAGGTTTACAAGTGCTTTATGAAAGCCAGAAACAAAGAGTGACAGGAAGATGCTCTCTGCATGTATGCTTCCTTATTCTCAGATGTGTAATGAAGATTAGACAATATTATTGTTGGAATCTCAACCTTGTAATAATACACAAATTTAATGAAGGGCATCCACAGCAAGAGCACAAAAATAAACTTGTGAGTCAAGGCAAGAGATCTTTCGATGATGCTAACATGATTGGGCTGTACACTCCCCATCGGCGCACTTGCGTGCAAGTGTAGGCATGTGATGAGCACAAAACAGATCTTCGAAAACAACGTCCCTGTGTCAATCTGGACCTGAAAATCCAGTCTCCTGAAGGCGCAGACTCACGCACAGACCCGTCAAACTAGAGAGTCAGCTTGCCAAAGGCCACGCGCACAAGATTAAATCATTACTACTCACTCACACCTACTCGCTTAGAAAAACAAGCGTGTTTGTGTTGGTTTGCATGCAAACGACTGCTCACCGCTAGCAGAATTCTGAAGGTGATTGTGCACATTAACATTTAACACCTTTCTGCTATTGATTAATCAATGTCTGACTAATCCACTTACTTACAGCGTCTGATTGAGTTTCACCGGCTGATTGAACAAAGAGTCGTTAAAGGAAAGACATCCTGAAAATCCCTTGGCAATGGTTTCTTAGAACATGAGCCCTAAAATTGAGATGCTAAAAAATTTTAAGATTCCGCCTTATTTGCAAGATTTCTTCAACTAGCTCAGACAGATTAAGTGAACAACTATAGCTGCAGTATGTAAAACATGAACATAAGCAACGATAAAACGACACTGATATGTAAAGAGACCTTTATTTCAAGCACTGATATCACTGAAAGTAGAACTTTTAGTTTTGAGAAGCCAATTTCTAGCCCTAAAATGGTTATGTTTAGTGATTTTGGCCTGAAGGGATTTCTTTTAGATTTTAGTCCAATGAGTCCTCTTCAGGCTGTATACACTTAGACTTTAGTCTGGAAGCTAGGGGGTGAATTTACTCCCCAAAGTATTTTTGTGGAGCCACAAACCTACATAGCGCACCATTAAGTAAACTTTGAAATCATTGTTGTTTGTCTTACATTAATGGGCAAACAATGTCCATGTCCAATTGATACTAGTTAATACTGATAACAGTTTTTGAAAGATTAGTGTTAACATACAAATTTCCTTGTTTTGCTTATGTAACCCTTTGCACGGATGTGGACCATGCCAGGATTAGAGTCCGGACCCAATACCAGACTACTGCCACACAATCCCCATTCACCTCTTTTTTCCTCATTCCTTCTCTCCCAACTACACCCCGTTGCTTCCTGCCTGCTCTTAAAAAATTATTTTTTAAAACCTCTCCCACACACCTCTCTTAACCAGGACCGTGTCTGCTCCAGGCTGGCACACTCCTGTTCAACAACAACACTGATGAATTACTCTCTGACAGCTAACTGAATCACAACAGATGGAGTGAATCACCTGTGACATCACACAAGTTTGGCTGGGTCATGACTCCGCGCACGGATTCTCCACTTATCTTTCAGTTGCTTTTATCACTACAAGTTTATTATAGTGTACGTGCAAAGTATCTCAATGGCGCCTTTGCCAATGAAAACAATATCTACGATTCAGTTTTGTATCCTGAATTATCTAAAAAGATTATTTCTGACAGGTAAAACACGAAGGAATATTTTTTTTGGGGTGGAATCCGAATCCAAGAGTTCTTTGAAATATTTGCTTCTAAAACATTTTTAATTTTAGTTTTTAGGACATTAGGACATTACCAGGATTGGTAAACCTACAATGATCTCTCAAATTTTTTTTAGAAAAGCCCTCATTAGAATTTGCATACCACAAAGACCAACTTAAAATAACTCAATGCTTTTCATTAAAATGCACACCTTAGTTTCTAGGATCATGTAATGTTTTGCCATCATCACTGTGTGTATAGAAAAATGTACCAAACTGCATAAACAAGTGACTAATTCTGTCTTCTTTGCACATCAACAGGTTTCTGCATGGACAAGTTATGATAATCACTCAGGCACTCCACAAATATATCCAAACCAACACATGTGTGTGTATATTTAGGTTGATCTGTCTGTCCATCTGTCTGGTCAGATCTCTTGCGCCGTTCTTCTCAGCTGCTGTCTCCTATACAGTAATTATCTAGTAACATAGCTTAGCCTGGAGACAGATCAATTAAGCGATAAGAGGGCGATAACTAAATAGCAAGTGAACATAGCAATATATTGTAAAGCAATGATAAAACATGAGCTGGCAAAGATGAGTAACAGGAGATAAAACACAAACACGAGGGTAAGGTTTGAGAGGGAAAGAGTAAGAAGGACTTGAAGCGAGCTTACTTCGCGTTGGTGCTGTTCCAGTAAACACTGTGGCGGTCGGCGGACGCGTACCAGGCGCAGAGGCTCACCGCGACACACAGCAGCCGGAGGCTATCCATCGAGTCCGGAGAATAACGCTCTTCTCACGAGTAAACACGACACGAAACTAGCGCTTTGCACTTTCAAACGCTGGTGACTACGTGTGTTTACAAGAACACAAAACAAGAGTCGTTCTAACAATAATACCTCTGTTATTTGAGTAAAACAGAAATAGTGCTCTCTCTTACACAAACGCGGTTAAATGCCTGGAGAACCGTACGCGCTCAAACAGTTTTATCAATCAGTTTTATAGCCACGCCCTCAAAATGCAAACAGCCAATGGAAACAGGGCTTGAACACGCCTCCTACTCGCTGTCTAACTTGATTGAAGGGAACAGATTTGAACAGTGTTTATAGGCATATTTACTCTACACTTACAACGATGAGATTTTTACATGTCATTTCATAATATCATATAACATAGTAATATTTGAATGAAAACAAACAAACAAAAATGTAGAACGGTATTATACACGGTTAAAGGGAAAACATGAAGTATTAAAATTTAAAGGTATTTGTATGCACTATTTGAAAAGAAAATTCACAAACAGCATGCTTTTAAACATTTTATCAAAGCACATTACTATTTTAGATGCAACTATTTTTGTTTAAAAAATAAAATATACAAATGCATTTCTAGTTTTAAGTTCTAATTCACATGAAAATAATATTTTACAGAGTAATTGCTGTTTTGAAGAGTCAACTCTTAAAAGACAGATTTAGTGTAGTGCCTGTTGTTATTCAGTATTTCTGAGTTGTGCTTTTTCTGTGGAATTTTATAACAGTCTTTTTCGGTGGTGAATAAATACTTTTTTCGCAGTACATTAAGGCCAATGCTTAATGGCTGGTCACACAGGCATTTTTAGAGCTGCGATGTCCATTGAATGGTAAAAAGCCCACCCACCACGCAGTATGTTTTAAAAAATACCCTCTTTTAATTATAAATCATCTAAATGGCAAAAGAGGTCACGCTAAAGTAGTTCACATCAACACTGAAGCCCTAAAAGATAAAACGTAAACTCACCACTCCAGTCCGCTGATGTGTAGTCGTGTCATGTGACGCAGCACCGCAGAACAAGGTTTAATTCAGCTCACTTTTAAAAATGACAATAAGTAGGCTGGCACTTCTCACCATCACATGCAATCCCATTCAACGGAATGGACTTCTTTTTCCTAGTGTGACAATAGCGTTACGGTGAGTGAAATAGATTTTTATCGAGTACTAAGCATGTTATGATGTAATACGTTTAGTCCATTAAGTGAAATGTCAGTTTATGACAACAGTGAGAGATTAAAAATTTCACAATCAGGAGAAAAATATCAGCAGCCCAATACCTGATGATGTTTTCAAGGCATCTAGATCGAGGCTCATCGGAAACTAAGGAATACACCACATCAGGAAGAACTGAAAACCATGTACATAAAACCACCTTCAAAACACGTACAGACCGGTGGAGACTGCTCCATCTTTGACGTGGAAGCTTGTTCGGATTTTAAAATGCTTCTGTTGTGAATTTGAAAGTTTCAAAAGGTTGAGAGGCATCCAAGGCCAAAAACACTTTTGTTGTCTTTTAATATGCATTTAATCACTTTGTTCTCTAAATTGAGTTTTTGTTGCGACCTTTGTTGGATTCTCATCAGTATGGGATGTCAGTCACCAGGTCTACTAAGCTCAGTTTGGGTTACGGTAATTTATTGGTCAGAACAATATGTTTGTCATGCACAGACACAATGTATAATAAAAGCAAAGATTGAGTACAAAATGCAGGCCTAGTAGAAGGAGAATAACAGAAAAGTAAATACATTAATGTGTAGTGTTTACCACTATTACCACTCTTTCAGTGGTAATAGTGTTTTTTCAACTCATTTGCTCTAAACATTTGCTTCCCTACTGGGACTTCATCGTTTTAAAAAAGTTGATTAAAGTTTGTTTTTTGCACTCCACTCACATTTTCTAGGTGCAGCTATCTACTGTGGTACAACCTGTTGTTCTAACTGTAACCCTGTTCAACATTAATCAGTTAGAAAGCATGTTGGGTAATTCATTGTTTTGTTTTCATTCAGTTAGGAAATTACAAATTTGGCAATTGTACAGAATGACAAAAAGGTTTTTCCAAGGTATCATTGAAAAGACATAATCCCCAAAATCCCCTTGTACACCTGATCGTGGCACTCTGACGTCAGCCTCAGAGTCAGTAGGGCTTTTCCCCCTCCAAATTGTCTCGCGGCTACCAGGAACCCATGCCTGGAGAGCAGGGGTCAGGACGAAAGGCAATTATCCTCACTTATGTCCAGCTCTTTGACCGGAGGCCATGAAAGCTGAGCCTCGTGAGTGTCTATACCTGATGAGTATTATGGGCAGGGCAAGGCAGGACAGGCTTTTGCATGCTGGTGTTGATGAAGGCTTCTGTTTGAAATCATTAGTTTAGTTTATTCTATATATATACTATATAGATATAGTATATAGTTCTATATATCTATCTATATATATATATATATATCTATCTATATATATATATATATATATATATATATAGATAGATATATAGATATAGATATATATATATATATATATATATATATATATATATATATATATATATATATATATATATATATATATATATATATATATATATAGTAAGGTTGGGGGTGAGTTAGATGTAAGAGGAATACAGCTCGGAGTCGTCTGGAACTACAGGTAACTTATTTTCCTGTCAACTTTGAGCACACTATAAAAGAAAGAGGACATTCTTTCTTACTGTTCAGCGCTCTTGTTTGCAGCCGTTGTTCACAATCACACAGAAGTCGCTGCTGTCTGTGGAGTGTGGAGAGATGTACGTGGGAGTGTTCAGCGATTGTTTGGCTGAACTGTCCAGCACTTGTGTGGAAGTGTGAATGTGTGTCTTTCTACGTGTGACTGGGCAGTTCTCCACTGTTCTGATTACTGACTGGACTAGGAACACATTTACATAACAGGCTGTGTTTTTAGCTTTTCTTAACTTGTTAGTTAACTTGTAATTATTTTTTTTTTAATATTTCAGTTTTTATCCTTTTGTTTTTAGTCTAACTAAACATAAGTACGTAGAATTTCATGAATAGGGGTTATCTGTGTGATTACTTGATTTCTTAAAATAGACTGTATCAAAAATACTTGTATAATTGTATCAAATATATTTATTGGATGTTTCAAGTCAGATATTTTTTACAATAGATTTGTTCGAACTAAGATGCATTGACTAATTTATACTCTGGTAGTTTTTTTTTTTTTTGCCAAGTAAGTGACCCAATACACTGCCTGACTTGTATGCATTTTATACAACTGTAATGAATAAACTTTTCACATGAAAGTAAACAAGACATATCAATCTATACATTTGTTTTCAATAATGAAAATAAAACAGAAAATGCAACAGAAAATGAAACAAAATAAAGAAAAAAAAATCACAGTAGACGCGTACGGTTTGTGTGACCGTAGCTGCAACATGAACTCAGTTTCTGGGAGAAAACACTAAAACCAGACAAAACTAACTCAAACACAACACAACATGGGTCTCATAATCAAAGTCTTGCATTGATAACGGTAGAGTCTGACTGTTGCGCAACACCTTCTCTATAACACCGCAAAAGCTTCTTTCTGGGGTTAAGGTCCGGAGTCAGTGGTGGTCAATCCATGTGTGAAATTATGTCTTTTGCTCCTAGAAATTGGACAAAGATTAGTCCTGGAATCGTCATATTGGAATATTACATAAAAAATGTGAATTAACTTTATTGTACCATTTAAAAATGATACTAGTAATTATTCCTTCACTTTTTATAGCGCTTTTCCAAATGCTCAAAGACGCTTCACAATGCTCAAAGCATTATTGATTCACCCCACATTCACACACTGATGATAAGCTACCTTGTGGCAGTCTGACAGGACGTGGCTGCCATTTCGCCCCGATGGCTCCCTGCCCACCCCCAAACACACCCCACCAGTCATGCAGAGCCATACAGGGCAACGTGGGTGAAGTGGGATATGGGCCACAATGGCAGAATGAACCTGGCAGGGCTTGAACTGCCAACCCTCCGATTACAGAACAACCAACTACTACACCACTCAATGTCCCCTTTGGGTTAAATAATTAGTTGCAAGCTGAAAGAGAAGGGTTTTTAACTAAAGCAAAGAAGTCCAACAGGACATCTGACTCCTCCCTATCAGTAGGTGATTTCAGATACAATGTCTATTGACTTGAGTGTCATGGCAAGGGAGACTCTAAGGTAAGTTTTGAAGATAAGTTTTGTATAACATGTACGTCACTGACAGACATCCACCATAGGTTGCAGCAAGACCCCTCCCAAAAAGCCTGAACTTTATTTACCATTTGTTGGAAAGGTATGCTCAAATTTTCAACCTCAATCACAGGGGCACATTGAATATAATAAAAAATCTACACAAAGAAGTATCTATGTATTAAAGTTATGCACCACAACCAATATTTATTTAATATGCTTAAGCGTTTTTACTAATGCTGTTCGAACATAAACATAAAAATAATGTAAGTTACGGACAAAGCTCGTTATTTCTTTTTATCTATGGTTTACATTACTTCAAAAACTACAAGAACTATAATAACTATAAACTATAATATAGAACACAGTAATTTTTTTATCAGCACCTGATGACTCTAGATTGATCACTAGAACAGCCTGATTTTTTTTTATCACTCCTTTTCCTCTTGTCTGACCTTAAAGCAAAAAAGAACTTTTCAGTAACTATTCTGAGCACTTCATAATTGTGACACCCCTGTGAAGCTGGGATTGACCATCAGCGTCACTACCTGCTACATGATGCACGCACTGAGCGTGAAGAGGTTATAATCATCTGCATGGAAAACTAAACAACAAAAACAAATGCTTTAAATGGGTTTAACAAACCTCTTCCTGCTGTTGGCAAATTGGCAAAGATCCTGTAGTTTGCCTCCTAGCATTTATTTACATTTTCCTTATTATTTAACTTCCTAAGTGCTCTTCATGTCAGGGAACAGGTAAGTATCATGACACGGTAACAGGTTTATTTATGTGCCAATAGAATATAGATCAAATTTATGATAACACGCCATTACTTATGACTTGGGACCTGGCAGAAGTGGACTACAGCGAGATAAATGTAGATTCAAAATGACAGCATTTTCTTTGTAAATTGCAATACCTGTTTACTTTGTACAAAGTAAAAAAAAAACAAGTCTAAACCACATTTAAACTTTATTTAGTTTACTTTATTTTTATTTAAAGTTTATTTTGCATCCCTTTTTTGATGCAGGCAATAAACAACACAATACAGGGCAAAGAGAAACTTCTGGGTAACACAACAGTTGGCAGACGGCGTGTGATGGGAAATACAGACCTTATCAAGAGAACCAGTATGGGTCTTTTGGAGTATCAAGCCATGAGAATGGTTGAACTCAGGTGACGCTTTTCTTACAGTTGTTATCTAATCAGATGGTCCCACTTACAGTAGCTCTGCAAGCTATCTCCCCTTTCACCTGTCCAACACAGTCTGTATGTTGTAGGCCCAGCTCTCTCCCGGTCCCTCTAGGATCCTTAATTACACTTCGCTCACAATGTTAGGCCTTTCTAAGTAAGATCAAACTACTTAAATCAACATGGTTGTTGCACTTAAATTGAAGAAATCTTAAATTGAAGCTTCTGAAGGGTGTTTGAATAAAAATGGTAGTTGCCCTGTGCTCTAAAGAGTTGTAGAACAATGGCTTCATCTACACAATGCACTGAAGCTTCACAAAGTGCTCAAGGTGCAAACGACTCTGCCATTGAGCTGGGAAACTACATCCCCTACAAAACGCCTTCAATGTCCTGTTAATGCTAGCATGTAAAAACATTCTTCCATTGTTCCAACTGCTTTCAGACAGTGCATCAATTTCAATCAACCGCAGAGCCATTTACTGAGGAGAACTTTGTGCTGACCGCTTGCACACCATCTGAGCTGAAGGGCTCTTTTGCTTTTATTAGACTTGTCCTGGCACCAAACTACATGCTTTTGGATGAAACTAATACAGCGGTTATGGAAAACGTTACACCCTTTTAATATAATAATATTGGTCACTACTGGTAAACATAATGCATTAGGCTTGTTAGAGTTTTGTCTGATGTCAGCAGGAATATTCATGTGACAAGTTGTGAAACAACGCCAGACTTGTTATTTACAAGCGAAATGTTACGTGAAACGCTCATCAAAGTTACTCAACTTAAGCATCAACAATAACACTGCCAACCTTTACAGAGTTCAACCATGTTTCGTCAGAGTTTGGGTTTCTTCACCTAATTGACTAATGGCAGACATATAAGTATAAACAAGTTTAAAGTTTCCTGAACCAAGAGACTCTTGGAGTGAGAGAGTGAGTTAATGAATCATGAGGCATCATGTTTTTCTGACAGGGAAAAGATTATTTTTGGGTATGTAGGACTTGGATGGGAGTGGATCAGTTTCATTGCGCCAAGAAACAACCCGAGGCATTTATAAAAAAAAATGGTATTGCGAAACACTTTCAGGGAAAGATATAGACGTGTGTTTAGTTAATAAAGTTTGTCTGAAAGACAGGGTAAAGGGAAGGGTGTGCACAGTGGGAAACACAGATTTGCTTTTAAAAATTGCTACTACCAGCCAAAGTTTTTGATCACTCTCCATCACACAAATATTATGTTATTCTAAGGATAAGCAACATTAAGTAATCTTAGGAACAAATAAAGCACATCAATCACATTATTACACTGTTGTTAAATAGTATTTTTTGTTAGAGATGTTTGATTGAAAAAATATATTTTTCTTCACAAATGTCTTTACAACCCGTAACATTTCCGCTACATTGATATTCTATTGCAGTCAGAATCCCTGAAAAAAACTTACAAAGTGATTTCAAACTTTAGATTGAGAGTGTAATGTGATACAAATATAAGAGCTGAAGAAAATTTAGCATGCTTGGGTGGGAAAAAAAGTTTTCACAGTTTAAATAAACTACTCACAAAAAGTGAGGGATATTTTAAGATACTCAGTAGATCTCATACATACAGAGTTTGTTTCATAGTTTTTGGGATAGGAAGGCAATTGTATTGGGGTGACAGACACAGCTCTCTTTAGGTTTTCCATGTAATGTACACAAGTGAAGTGAAAGTGACCAGTTGACCAGATATGGAGTGACCCATACCTGGAATTTGTGATCTGCATCTAACCCATCCCAGTGTACACACACATATGTAAAAAAAAAAAAAAAAAAAAAGTGTTTGTTTCAACAACTCTCTGAATTGAAAAAGAGTGAGCGGTTTCAGAGACAAATCTTAAAGAAGAATGCACTTTTTGTCTGTTTTTGTTCTGAAACAAATTTCCTTCTTTTTAAAAATATTTTGTATATTATGTAGAATCTTTTAAAAGAAGGTACCTGTATTTTAAAGTATTTTAATAAATAAAATATTCATAATTTTTTTACAAGTACTAAACATTGATTTTTCCCCTCCATCTTGATTCACATTTTACGTCTAAATATCCGACAGCACAAAACCCACATTCTAAATACATTGCAATTCACAATAATTAATTTTGGGGGGACCATACCAATCATTTGTTAAATCAATCCATAGCACTTACACATACACTTACAAACACGTTTGCCTCAAGAAGTCAAGAAGATTATGACAGACTTTTCATTTCTGTTCCGTTTAAAGCCTTTAAGGAACACTGGAAAACCTCCTTTGCACTATTGTTTGACTAGTGAGTAGGGATCAACAGATTCTTTTGGGCTTTTTGGGGATTTCAATGCAGAATAAAAAAAAAAGAGGAATCCTGCAGAAGAGTTTTAAATAAATGAGAGAACAAAAACTGTAATTAATTCAAGGTCTAATTGCAGCTATTCTGGCTGCGGAGCCTGGTACCCAACCCCACACTAAGAGAGCTTGTCATTGCTTGCCTCCTCCGCTTGCAAAACTAGGCACTTTTAAATAAGAGGGCTTTTTTTGGTGAATAAGTTTCAAAAGTTCCTAGTCGCCAAAATCAACTGAAGTCCCAATCACTTGTGGATGCCATGTATCTACAGGTCACATGACTAAGATACTGAAATTAAGTGGTAGTTATGATGAAAGACTTTTAATAAAAAACTAAAGCGGAATACTGTAGTTTTAAAAATAACTGGCACCTCTATATAACACCCCTTGAGGCCTATAAGAAAATGTAATTTTATTTTATAATTGTACTATTTATTTGGTCGTATATCTCATAACTGAACTTTTCAGATATTTGATCTTCTATATAACATATTCACAGAGTATAAAATGAAGCTAACTTGTGTTGGCACTGTCTGTTTTCTGTGACCTCCATCTGAGGTCATCAATTAGAACCTGAATAATTTGACCTTCTGGCACATGGACACGCTTCTGTCTCTCTGCTAATCCCACAGCTCTGTGGCAGTCTCTTTGCGGCACACTCCGCCAAGCTGTTGAGTTTTAACAGATACAATGGGCCAATGTATGCTTGCATTAACATACAGGTGGCTGGGGTGCAAGACACACTCCTGAACAATGCAGCTCCAGCTTCTCCGTGGGGGGCAAATGGCGTAGCAGGAGTGCATTCTAAAGCTGATGTGCGCGCACACTCACTCACAACTGTTTTAACTCTTAAGCGCAGGCAAATTATTAACACAGCTATTCTCTGCACAGACCTTTGGTTGTTTTCTCTTGTTCTTTCTAACCATTTCTCTCTGTCTGCTGTCCATGTGTTCTTTATTTAGTTTGCGAGGCATCTTTTCATGTTCTTGATCTTATTTCTTTCATGATGCATTACCTTTGCCTGGCTTGTAAAAGCTCTAGTATGTTTTCTTTTTTTAACCATGACCAGATTTTACTTCTACAAAGAACTCTCTTTTTTACTATCAGAAAAATCAAGGGTTGATAAGGAGACTGAGGCCTTGTAATCATATTCATCTACTTCATTTGTTGAGGTTTTATTTACAGTGAGATAAAGAAGAATTTGACCCCCTGCTTTTTTCAATGTTTGACCATGGACGTCATTTTGAGGACGAGAATTTTGTGGTGATTTTATTCAGTAGCGAAGAATGACATGAAATAAAAAAACAGTAAAAAAGTAAGAACTAATTTGCTTCTGAAAATGTATGGATGATTTTTTTAAATCTTTCTCTTCAAGGCTAAGGTTTTCAATATAAGTTTCAATATAAGCTTTGCTTTCTTTTTTTAACTCAGTATATTTAGATACAAAAGAGGAAATGTACAAAGTAAATCAAGTACAGATCAACAAACATACGAAAGAAGAAAAAGCAAGAGAAGCTAAGAATCAAAGAATATCAAACATATCAAAAAATTTTGAGGTTTTTAAAGCTTTTTTTTGTTGAGTTTAAAAGAGTATTATAAAATTCTCAAAATTTTCTTTGAAGATATTACAATGGGTCTTAATGTTGTAGTGTTTAGCTCTATGAATACATTTTTCCCTAAAAATAACTGGATTAATTAAAAAAAATCCCTAGATAGTGTTTCATCAGCAGAGGAAAAAGTAAAATAAAATATGCTCATAACAAAGTAAAATCTTTTGAGAAAATAAGATAGTTAGATTGTCGGATGAAAAGATGCACAAGTTTATAGTCATAAAAGAAATGGAGTAAATTTTCCTCAGATTAGTCACAGAAAGTGCATTAAAAATCTGTATCTCTGAAGTCTTAAATCTCTGAAGATAACATTTAGCCAGGTATTGTAACACTGCCCAGTCAGCCTGCACTATTAAACACCCAATCACAACCCTGTCCAACCCGAGTACCAATTGGCCACACCTGCACTACCCTACCAGGGAACGTATATAAACTCACCTCATTCCTTACCTCATCAGCCGCTCTTGAGGCTACTCACCACGAACCTCATTCCTTACCTCATCAGCCAATCTCAAGACTACTCACCAAGAACCTCAATCCTTACCTCATCAGCCGCTCTCATGGCTACTCACCACGAACCTCATTCCTTACCTCATCAGCCAGTCTCGAGGCTACTCACCACGAACCTCATTCCTTACCTCATAAGTCGGTCTCGAGGCTACTCACCACAAACCTCCTTCCTTACCTCATCAGCCAGTCTCGAGGTTACTCACCACGAACCTCAATCCTTACCTCATCAGCCAGTCTCGAGGCTATTCACCATGAACCTCATTCCTTACCTCATCAGCCGCTCTCGAGGCTACTCACCACGAACCTCATTCCTTACCACATAAGTCGGTCTCGAGGCTACTCACCACAAACCTCCTTCTTTACCTCATCAGCCAGTCTCGAGGTTACTCACCACGAACCTCAATCCTTACCTCATCAGCCAGTCTCGAGGCTATTCACCATGAACCTCATTCCTTACCTCATCAGCTGCTCTCGAGGCTACTCACCACGAACCTCATTCCTTACCTCATCAGCCGGTCTCGAGGTTACTCACCACGAATCTCCTTCTTTACCTCATCAGCCAGTCTCGAGGTTACTCACCACGAACCTCAATCCTTACCTCATCAGCCAGTCTCGAGGCTATTCACCATGAACCTCATTCCTTACCTCATCAGCCGCTCTCGAGGCTACTCACCACGAACCTCATTCCTTACCTCATCAGCCACTCTCGAGGCTACTCACCATGAACCTCATTCCTTACCTCATCAGCCAGTCTCGAGGCTACTCACCACGAACCTCATTCCTTACCTCATCAGCCGGTCTCGAGGTTACTCACCACGAACCTCATTCCTAACCTCATCAGCCGCTCTCGAGGCTACTCACCACGAACCGCATTCCTTACTTCATCAGCCAGTCTCGAGGCTATTCACCATGAACCTCATTCCTGACCTCATCAGCCGCTCTCGAGGCTACTCAACACGAACCTCATTCCTTACCTCATCAGCCACTATCGAGGCTACTCACCACGAACCTCATTCCTTACCTCATCAGCCAGTCTCGAGGCTACTCACCACGAACCTCATTCCTGACCTCATCAGCCGCTCTCGAGGCTACTCAACACGAACCTCATTCCTTACCTCATCAGCCACTATCGAGGCTACTCACCACGAACCTCATTCCTTACCTCATCAGCCAGTCTCGAGGCTACTCACCACGAACCTCATTCCTTACCTCATAAGTCGGTCTCGAGGCTACTCACCACGAACCTCATTCCTTACCTCATCAGCCAGTCTCGAGGCTACTCACCACAAACCTCAATCCTTACCTCATCAGCCAGTCTCGAGGCTACTCACCACGAACCTCATCAGCCGCTCTCATGGCTACTCACCATGAACCTCATTCCTTACCTCATCAGCCACTCTCGTGGCTACTCACCATGAACCTCATTCCTTACCTCATCAGCCGTTCTCGTGGCTACTCACCACGAACCTCATTCCTTACCTCATCAGTCAGTCTCGAGGTTACTCACCACAAACCTCATTCCTTACCTCATAAGTCGGTCTCGAGGCTACTCACCACAAACCTCCTTTCTTACCTCATCAGCCGGTCTCAAGGTTACTCACCACGAACCTCAATCCTTACCTCATCAGCCAGTCTTGAGGCTACTCACCACGAACCTCATCAGCCAGTCTCATGGCTACTCACCATGAACCTCATTCCTTACCTCATCAGCCACTCTCGTGGCTACTCACCACAAACCTCATTCCTTTCCTCATCAAAAATGTGAGGGCACTCATTGATGTAAGCTGAATTCTGTCTGCATACATCTTGCTCTAATGTGAAATTCCTTGCTCTTCTATTTACCCACAAGTCCACAAGAGTCTGACTATTTGCAATCCCCGGCCACACAGGTGTGAGAAAGACATGCACCTTCCATGGGTCACTAATCCACGTCATGTCTTTTTCAAACCCATGTTTATTGGTTCTCAAAAGGCTTGTCAATACAAATAGAACATTAACAAGAAAATGAACCTTTTACAGAATTCTTATAAGTTCTGAAATGTGTTTCAGAAAATAAGAAATAAAGACTAAAATTCATAAAAAGTATTTTTATTTTAGGTAATTTTCAAATTAACATAATAGGGAATTATCTGCTAGTTTATCTGCTAATGTGCATTTTTTTCATAAATATGCTATCTCCTTCTTTTTTGTCTATTTAGCCATTTTCTAATAATCCCCCCAACTTAAACCCTCACTTTAAATTTATACATGGTCAGAAGGCTTAGATCTATGATTTTGAATCTTCTTTTGGTTATGCAAGCGCAGGCTTTATCATGAAAGTGGACCATGTCAGGATTAAAAAGAGGAGATGAAATCCTGGTTAATGTGCCAGACGGCTGCCACAGTTTCTCTTCATTCCTCCCTCGTTTTGTTTTCTTTCTCAGAACATTCTCTACAACACATAAACTGACAGAACACACAAATCTGCAGGCAGAAATTCATTGGAAACCAACACAATAGTAAATATCATTCATAACAGTTCTTAGCTATTTATGTGTTTCTCCAAAGGGTCTGTTTGTTGAGTTTAAATTATTGTCAAGTTTCTATTTTTGTTGTGGAACTGTTTTTAAACTCTAATTTCTAATTCATCAACCGTGTTTGCACTTGTTGCGGTGTTATTGTATATCACTGAAGACAACGAGTTGCTATCAAAGTCCATGAATAGTAAAGTATAATGATTACTATTAAAAACTGATAAACAATGCAGTTTTCCTTTTACTCAGTGTTAATAATAAAACTACTCAATATGTTAGACAAATAAACTTTAAAAAGGGTTTTTCATAAGATTTAGATTTTTGAGAAGTGTAAATGCACTCCCAGAATTAAACGGCTTTTGTTTTTATGTTCTGTCCTCTTTTCTTTCCTTTCTCTCTCTCTCTTAATGCATTTGACTCTTTCGCCAGCCTAGAAACACACATTCAAAGGTCCCAGATGGGCTGAATCTATTGAGGAGGCGAGACACGATATCCACACAAAACAAAATCACACAACACTGGTGGAATATTTGGCTTTAAGTTGTTGAGAGACAAAAAAAGATCAAAATAACAGGAACAAAGATGGACGGTTGAGCATCCTCCAGTTCATTGTTCTGTATACTGACACAAGAAATCCCACAAACACAATTTATTCCACAAGGACACTGTTAAAATTTTAACTCATGTGATTATGCAAATTAATTCAGTCTAAATGAATTTTGTTTTAAATCATGTATTGTCTGTGAAAATACTCACCAAGCAAAACATGGTCTCATGGTTTTCATGGTCTCTTCACCTGGACGGACACTAGGATTTTTAGCCAATTTGTGGAAATTGTGCAAATAGGCAAGAGTTTCTTCAAGTCATGTGTCATGGCGGATGCAGGCTATCTGGGGTGACAAGCAGCAATCCGCACAGAGAATTGCACAAATTGCATATCATTTGTTCTGGTGAGAATTCCGGGAAGGAATTTTACGTACAAGTGATGCATTCTGTTTAGAAGATGTACAGTGCGCGGTGCCAGGGGTGACCGTGATTTTGCCAAGTAGGGTGTGATCCTGGATCAACCTGCTTTGTAGATTCTGGATCAACATTTCTATCAACCAATCACAGCCTTCTGACGTCATTAGTGTGTGACCACCAAGCCTCATCTATCAATTTTTGAATATTTCCCTCCATTTTCCATGCAGACAGACCCAAAAGAGGTAAGTTATTCTGTCTTCTTTGTTTTGACCGTTCTTGTAACCCAAAATTATAAATATATTTATTAAATTTAACAAAAACTTAACATTAAATACTTACATAACATATATATTGCTGTGTGCGTCACGGTGGCGCAGTGGGTAGCACGGTCGTCTCATAGCAAGAAGGTCGCTGGTTCTAGGCTCGGCTGGGGCAGGTGGCATTTCTGTGTGGAGTTTGCATGTTCTCCCTGTGATCGCGTGGGTTTTCTCCGGGTCCTCCGGTTTCCCCACAAGTCCAAAGACATGTTGAATAAGTGAATTGAATAAGAACAATTGCCCATAGTGTTAAAGAGTGAATGTGTGTGTGAATGTTTCCCAGCGATAGGTTGCGGCAGGGAAGGGCATCCGCTGTGTAAAACATATGCCAGTGAGTTGGCGGTTCATTCCGCTGTGGCGACCCCGAAAGGGAATAAAGCCGACATGAAGATGAATGAATGAATATATTGCTGTACTGAACAACTGCATTCAAGCCTCTCCCTCATTTTTGTGCACAAAAGTGAGCGTATCTATATGTGAAGCCTATTTAGGACTACATGCTTGAATGGAAAGTAAATTCATAGATTATCATAATTATTTGTTAAATGTACCATCGTAAACCGCTGCATTTAGGAGAGGGGAGGGGGGTAACTGCGATTTGGATTTTAATTGTTCATGTGATTTTTGACTTTCAATAGGCTGTGATTAAATTAACTAAACGTGAGTCATGTTAGTAAGAACTTTGCGCTGTTTTTTTTTTTTTTTTACATTGCGCTGTAACGCGATTAGGGGTTCACCATTTCAATAGCAGCAGGTCGTTGAAAGACTTTTCAAAATAAAAGTTCCATGCGTGAACATGTTGTTCCTGGACCGTCATCTTTTCAGATTCACTAATGTTGATCCTGGACCGTCATAATCATTACAATTTGGTTTTAGGGAAAATTCATGTTGTGTGAAAAAGAATTATGTAAGAATCATTGAATCACCTAATCAGCTTTTTTCAGATTTTACTTAGTTAAACATTTTCAGTTTGTTTGTTAACAAAATGTGCAGGGGCAAGGGACATCCGACGCTGTGTATGTGGTAGAGATGGCCTCCACTAGCCAGTGGGCCAACCTCTGTTTGGAGACAGCCTTCCCTATCGTCTGCTGTCCTCCAAAACATACAAAGAGCTGATCAGAACTTTTAAGGTTCCAGGTCCTCTCTACACAGACCCTCAGTGCTCGAACTGGGCATTTAGGACCAGAGGCTGGTGCTGCCTTCTCTCCAAGCAGAGCTTGGAGGTTCACTACTTGAGTTTTGAGGGATGGTAGGAACCAGGTCCGAACTTTAAGCAGGTCTCATTGACAGAGAGTGCCTGCAAATCCCCCATCCTCTTAAACGAGGCTAACGCGGCCAGGAACGCTGTCTTAATTGACAGAAATTTAAGATATACTGATTCAAGCGGCTCGAATGGAGGACCTTGAAGTCCTCTAAGAACAATGGAAAGGTCCCAGGAGGGAACTACGGACGGCCTAGAGGGTCTAGCCCTTCTGGCCCCTCTGAGGAATCTGAACGTTAACTCGTGTCGTCCCAACGAGTTGTCTTCAACCGGAAGGTGATAGGTAAACCCTGTAAACCTTCAGGGTGGATGGAGACAGTCATCGATCCAGACCCTCTTGAAGGAAGATTAGCAACGGAAGAGTTCAACGGGGCAGCTACTCATCGACAAACCGACCCCAGTCGACCCCACTTGTCAGAATAACAGGCCCTAGTAGAGGGAGCTCTGGCAAGACACAGTGTTTGAACCACAGAGCATGGTATTACCCGGGGTCCTCCACAGCACGATGTGCCAAACATGGAGATTCCAGAGGTCTGGGCATGTCTGCTTGTGCCCACATTTCTGGGTAAGAAGGTCCGACCGCAGGGGAACTGGCCAGGGAGGGACTGTCACGAGGGAGCAGAGTTCTACAAACCAAGGTTGGTTGGGCCAATAAGGTGCCACCACCAGGTGGCGGCGGCAACGAGGTGTAACATTCACCTTCATGCCCTGGACACCATGCTCACGATGGAACTTGGAATTTGAGCCAAAACTGGAGTGGTCTCATTTGTAATAAGCCGAGCGGAATAACCACCATATGCTCCAGAAGCCTCTGGAATTCCTCTGAGGGATCACTAATCTTGTGCAGACTCTGCGTGCTGACTTCAGCAGGCTCAGGGCATGCTCGAGAGAGGCGTGCTTGCATGTTCCACAAGTTTAGCTCATACGCAGACCAGATATGCTCTGGGCACGGGTTAGACAGCTCTTTTCTGAGTTGATCCAAAGCCCCAGAAGGCTGAGGTGGCATAATACCTTGTCTCTGTGGCAAATTAACTAGTATCAGTTTGTCATCCAAGTAAGCCAGGATTCGAACCCCTTCCTGTATTAATGGTAGTAAAGCCGCCTCGATCACCTTTGTGAAGGAGCGAGGGGACAGAGACAAGCCGAAAAGGAGGATGCAGTACTGATACACTCGACCTTAGAGGCCAAACCGAAGAAGGGGTCTGTGTCGAGGGATTATACTCAGGTGTAAATACGCATGCTTCAGATCTATTGTGGCGAACCAATCCCCTGGACGGACTGAGTGGACTGTTTATCTGAGGGATATCATCCTGAATAGAATTCTCAGAAGATGAGCATTCAGACGACGCAGGTAAAGGATTGGACGCAACCCACCTGTGCGTTTGGAAACTAGAAAGTATGGGCTGTAAAAACCTCTTTCCCTGTCGGCAAGAGGGACTGGCTCGATTGCACCTTTGCGTAGAAGGGAATTGATCTCCTCAAGCAGGTCTGGGGCAACTGTGGCTGAGACAGAGGTCATTAGAATCCTGTTGAACCTAGGCGGCTTGGCAGCAAACTGCAATCGATAGCCGTGCCGGAGAGTGTGTACGAGCTAAGGGGAAATATTGGGAAGCTCCAACCAGGTTTCCTGAAACTCGTCATTCGCACTACGCCAATAGTGTCCATAGTGGGGAACTTAGCGAACTTAGCGGTGGGGTCCGAAGGGAGCCTAGGTGGAGACCTACCTGGGCGTTCAGGCTTGACCTCGGAGCAGCATCCGGTTCCAGCCGAGGAGGTCTCACCCGAGGCTGACTCCGACACAGATTTAAGTTTCATAAAACCTGCAACCCAATTTCTCTGACAGCCCGGGTAAGCAACTAGGCCATCTCCTCTGCAGCACAATCTGCCAACATCCCAGAGGGGGAGAGCGATGTACCATCTCCTTTGGGAGATGCGCAGTCTCTCCATTGCAGCAGTGGAGATCGTAGCATCAGGCGCACAGGAGTCATCAGAAGATGCAAGCAGCGCATCATCAGATAACTCACTGTGGCGGATGCACCGGGGGAGCAGAGACAAGCACTCGTCAACCCTTACGGGTGGGAGCTACAAAACCTCCGGTGGTGGACTGAAAGTACTCCAACCTCGCCTTAAGTGCACTGCTAGATTGATCCCTCAATCGCTGCCTCAGCATGTCTACGCCTAAGACAACCGAGGTAAGGATCGTGGCTATCCGTCAATGCAATTGATCCACCGATTTCAAAAGACTTGCACGCTCACGACATGTTTGGAACATGCTACAAACAGTCGACCGGCAAAACAAGTGCTCTACTAAGAAAAAATGAGTCTTTACTTGTTGGTGGAAGGCAGTGAAGAGCTGAAGTCTGGAGCATGCAGTGGTTCACGTGTCGCTCGCGTGTCGAGAGTAGGCTCCAGTAAACAAACAAGAAGAGCATCAAGCTTGCGTCCAGTTTATGCGGGACGGCATGATCACGTGACCATCAGCGCGTTCGCTGATTGGCATTTTTTAAATAGTATGAAGAGAGTAGAGCGCTTCTAGTGTAGCTTCCCAAAGTCATCACCGACATAAGTCGTAGTGACCGACTGATGGGGAACTGTGAAAATCACAGAGATATATCAAGCTGCAGCCTTGTAGAGCACCTGGGATAGAGCAGTAGAGGTGGAGATAACAAGAAATGTTTTCTCTTTCACCTTTGATTCTCAATAAGTTGCTAGAATTTGATATCAACCGCGATCATTCTCTATCTCCAATCACTGACCCAAATCCTCTTCAACAACTACATTTACCCAGCCTCATCTCTGGTGCTTGTGATGACTCCACCACTGGTGTTAGTGCAATAAGGCTACAGTGAAAATATGTTCACATGAGACTCTGCTCTGCCAGGTTTCTCACAGCACAGCTCAAACATCACTGTCAGTGCTACTGTTCAACACTCTGTAACAGCAAGCACCACTTCTGGATCTGCCGATTTTCTTCTTGATTGGTTCCATTTAAAGGTTTGTGATTAATGACATTGCTCCTGTGAGAGAAAACAAGAAACCAGGCTTTTTATAAAACCAGGTTGACAAAAAGCAATATTTTTTGTTGTATTATAAAACGAAATCCAAAAAATATAAGGTATGAAAAGCCTGCAGAAAAGTTCTAGATAGTTGTATATGTTATGATGCAGAGCCAGTCTAGATTAACCAAACGTATTGTCCACAAAAGAGAATCTTAAAATCTAAGTATAGACAGGTCAACATTTCCCCCCAGATACCATTCTCTTTTATTATTTGTTTACAAGATCAGTAGCATTAGAAATGGGATAAATTCTTTCCCCAGGAACTAAGAAGAGACATCCTCAGATTTGGGTCTTAAAGTGTAACTTAAAGTGAAAAGTGACTTAAAGGGTACACAGTTAATAAATTTCATGTATTGAAACTTACTTGCCTTGCATTGTCTACTGCTGATGTCCAGTTTTGGCATCTTTTTGCTGGCTCCCAGTCACTTTTAGAATTTAATTTAAGGACACTTTGCACCAGAAAGGTTGTATTACTGCGTGTGCGAAAGCATTTTTTTTTGTTTCCATGAACTGTTACCAAACTGCTTTCAGCGGTAGTCTTGGAAACTGTTTCAGCAGTCTAATGGAGAAATGGGCGGGACTTGTGTCTCAAAATAGGAAGTAGCCTGCATTGAAAGGTTGTTTTTATCTTCTAAACTGCACAATAAATGTGCAAATATGGAGGACGTGTTAACAACTCAATGTCGCATAACTGCCCGACTTGACATGACATGCCCGACATGACTACCAGGCAAGCTTCGAATGAGCATAAAATTGCAGGAAATTTAGTAGGGGATTATCAGGTACCGAAGCATCATAGAAAGTACAAACACATGTACTTGGTAACTGGAAGTCAGAAATAATCAATAAAATAGAAATGATTGAGTATTTTTTAAGTATTTTAACTATTTAACTTTGCAAGGAGTGTGCCTTTTTTCTGTATTTGCCGTTTGTGACTATCTACATTGAACAGAACTTTGGACAGTTTTGCTGTAAAATGTCCTTTAGAAATAAAACTTATTTGCTTACTTTTAATTTGGGCAAAAGCCAACACAACCATTTTTTTGATGATGATGATGATGATGATGATCATGCATCTCCAGTTAAGACAAGTTGTGTTTAGTGTCAGAGAGCATGGAAACTACCACCAATCAGAGAGTGTTCCATGCTGAAAGTATAACGGAAGTAAGAACTTTAGAAATCACACAGAATTTATCGGTTGACAATGTGATGCTTTACATTTCAATACCCCAAATTCACAGATAATTGAAAAACTGTTATATTGTCACTATGATTGTCTCGATCAGCTTTTCCATGTACAAATGGGTATGTGAACATGAATAAACTGCTAGAACACAAGTTAAGATGTTAATATGCAAACGAAGATCAGATTTCTCGAAGCAAAACATCATACAATATTTTTGACAGACAGAGTTCAACAGGTTTACTTAAGTGCATGTAAACACTCTCAATGTAACTACAAAAGGGAACAACAGAGGTATCACAGTTTGCTATTGACTGAAGCTTCAGCTGGTATCACAATAATTCCCTGTAGCAAAATACTGTCATCCTCTTTAGTGGTTCCAGGGACTGTTGCTAACTCTTCAGTAAGAAAAGTCTGCATTGGCTGGCCCTAAAGTTGCTGGATGACGTCATCACCTATTTTGCATAAATACCACATGACGTGAATGACATACATTCCCCTCCCCCCAATGTGTTTTAATCAATGCAAACATAAAAGTATTGCAGGCACACGTCTTTCATGTCATTAAATTAACACATATGGAGTTATAAAACAAACATGTAAATAAAATTAAATAATAATACAAACAATGAGAACGGAATGACGTTTTGCTGTTGCTTGAAAATGAAAGGTAAGCTCTGTGATTTTAAACTAACATTCCTGAAGTCTTTAGATCAATTTTCATTGGGGTTGGGGGGCGAAGACAGTGAGTGACAGAAAGGCTCAGCACAAACATTGCAGCCACTTTTCTCCATCCAAAGAACCCATCAGCCAGAACGAAAAAAGTCGACAGGAACAGCCGAAAGTTGCTAGATTTGTCGCTAGGATACAAAAAAGGTCGCTAGACGGTCTGAAAAGTTGCTAAATCTAGCGACAAAGTCACTAAGTTTGCAACAGTGGTTCTTGGTGTGTTTTATGTTGCTAGGGTGACTAACAAGCAGAAAAGCAGATATGACAGAAGTTTTAAGCATCAACAGTGGAACAGATAAAGTTTCCTTGTGGCACACGCATTCTTACAGTTGCAGGAAACATAGAGATGAAAAATCTGAATGTTTGCCAGAATTCTCTTTCTTCCTAACAGTCAGCTTGCTCTGAACTAGTGAGAAGTTGTCTGGAGGAAAGTTCCAACAGAAAAATGGAGCAACTTTCATACTTTGTGAACAGCACACAAGTCCTTTAACAAATTAAATGCAGATGCTAATAATTAAGTCTCAAGACTTATCACAAGACTCAAATGGATCTTTTTCAGAATCTTTTGAGTTTTAAGTTTTCTACTGACATTGAGACTGTAATGACAGGCTGTTAGCTTTAGCCGCTAAGCTAGCATTTTACTGCTGAGAAGCTGCTGTTGAAGTGTGTCGAAAGAAGAGGAGGATGCGAAAGGAGACTTATTTTAAGGAAGAATGGAGACCCCTCCTCCATGCACCGGCCTTTTTTGGTGTGGTCTGGGAGAAATGATTCAATGCAGGACTAGCAGTTTATCTGCTTTTTTCTGTAAACAAAACTTTAAGTGCCACTCATTATCACATATATAACTTCCATAATTTTTCTTTAAGTCAGTTGTTGGTAGTGTATTACTAGTTTTGCATAACTTCCTGTTTTGACAATTACCTGTATATTGGACCCATGTGTTTAAATGAGGATATCCTTCTTGGGCTATTTACAAAATCATTAATTATAGACTGAAACGAAATATTTAAATCACGACATTAAAACAATAAACTGTAATAGACTGTAAAACAATAAACCTCAATGCATTTTTCATGCTGACTAGTTTCTGATATGTTTCAAGTTTGTGTACATCACAATTTATGCCATACTGTTCAGGTGTAAAGGCACATGCTAGTGGTTGAGCCTCTTAGGTACATATTTATACAGTTTTGTCAGGTGAATCAAGAGCTTTTGCCAATTTGACCACATTCACAAAAAAGGTATCCATATGAATCCAGTGAATTTAGAAGACATATTGGTTTACTTAAAACTGCCAAAATGTTCAATCTAGATTGATTGCTTGAAAGGAAGAATGAATAAATGCCCTTCACATGAAAGAAAAAAAAAGTAGGCCTTTGTGTAAGTGTTAGCTTCAAGAATTTGTGTGGGTGTCAAATTTATGCAGTGCTGTTCACTCACACCACATCTCACTACAGTTTCTACATTTATCAAAGCCCACTCGAAAAGAACACTTGAAAAATAACCCTGCAACAATAAATCCATAGTGGAACGGCCATTTTTTTTGCTCTTCGGTTGAACCCTAGCACGGAGATTTACACTTCTTGAAAGTTATTAATGATATCTCTTTAGTGAAGATTGTACTGTAGATGGGATGTGATAAGATTTTCAGGCATGTTTGGTCAGGCTTTGGGCTAAATATATAGGAGAGCGGAGCTTAGGGGCTCTTCTGTGATTCTGAGTTGAACGTTTGGTAGGGATAATACTTTGTTTTATCATATTGTTGAAAATAATTTAAAACCCAGAAAAATTCAAATGTAAGTCTTAGAGCTGCTTTATTACTTTTTTCAAAACTTCAGTTTCAGTGATCAATGAACGGTTTACAAGGCATGTTGACTTGGTCCGTTTTTCCCACCCCAAACGAGAAAGCTTAATTAATGCATTATAAAGAACTTTCTACCTGTTAAGACAAAAACGTGTTTCATTTATGTGTGTGAAAATCTCCTTTAAAACGATACAATTCCATACAAGGGATTTATTTTAATTTACAACAAATGCCACTTTTTTGCTACTTTTATATTATGTTGCAAATAAAATTTAATTAAAATTCATATGAACATTCATTTGAGATAAAAAGTCATCAAATTGATCTGGATTTATCATTGCAGGAGAGTTATCTAACAATTCTTCTCGATATAGCTTGGTTTTACAAAACTTTTAATTTCACATTTATCTCTCAATTGTTTACTAATTTATGATTATTTAGTCATTTAATAAATTTGCAATTAACAATAAAAAAACGAATTAATACTTTGGTATGCAGTTGAATATTCCTCACAGGTCTAAATTTTTATTTTATTTTTATTTTTATTTAACCCTTAAAATATATAACATTTAAGCATTTAAACTGAAATTTTCAGGACCAGGACAGGATCTAAAAACACCCCACCTTGAAAAATTGTATTGGTAAATGTTTTAAAAACACAACTTTTCTGTACATTCAGTGCAATCTTCCCTGCCTGACATCAGCAGGTAATATTCAGTAAAGTAGACACAAATGGACAATCTTATGATAATGAGGTCTTAGCAGGAAGTAGAGTAATTGTTCTATGAGCATGTGCATGTTTGGGGGAGCATGGGGCCCAATTTTTTTTCTTTCAAGGGATTTTATGCTGTAATATTTAGCAGAACCCTTGCTTTGGTCCAGATATTTATTTGTACCCGCTTTAGTATCCGCCAGTCTCTTGTCCATCTGGTCTCAGCATTTCTTGGAATAGAACTAATCCTTAATACTCCCTGTTTTCTACAAGTTCATCTGGTCTACCCTTGCATCCTGTCAACAAACTGCCATGTTTTGACTTTTCTGTTGTTCTGGTGACATGTCTTATTAATCTGCTGCTGCTCCCTGTGGATTAGCTAGCCTGTATATTTGCCCTTTTCAGCCCAAGAGATTGAACATTTGATTTATTGATGTTGAAGAAGTAATTATGATCATTTATTTTTACATTTTCTGTGTTGGAAGGCATCAGAGTTCATGTTTTCATCCTTCGCTCTCCCTCACTTTTTCACATTTGTAGTTTTCTACCTTATAACATTATCTTTCCGTGTATTGTTACACCTGTGCGGGGGTTTGTTTTTATTGATTATTCAATTTAATCTTGTTGCATTGCCAAACGTACTTGAGATTAGTATTTGATGTAAGTCTAGGGGAGTGTGTGTCGTGGTTGTCTGGGTTTGGGACAGCCTGTGTTACTGGCACCAGGAAGAGTGTGAAACCTGTTGTACAAGAGACGGATTATTATCAAGAACTCAGTGTCTAACACATACTTTGGCCGTGGAAATAATAGATGCCACTCACATAATAAGCGCAACTGGTACGAGATTTTTGGTACAATCTGTTCTGTGGGATTGATGTTTCGTGCCAGATACACACTTGTTAAATGCTTTACATATTTGCTCCATAATTACAAACTAAATAAAACTGTCAAATATAAATGCTACTATTGTTGTGCCAATACAGCTAGCTGTACATATTAAACAGCCGTAACATTACAGTTTGCAGCATAGATTCACTTCCCATTATTAGTATTGCTCAGGTGTCAAGAATGCATCATTTTTTCATACAGCAGAGGTAATTACCTATTTCAGAATCCTGGTCCTGAGCCAATCAGTTTTTATGGAACCATATATATATGTGCCCTACGCATATTTGCATGAGTTTGTGGGTCGGTATGATTGAGCAGTTTAGGATTCCATTATAAAAGAGACGGTGTGCCGTTTGGCAGGGGATCGCCATTTCTGTAAACCAATTAAAGGATTAGTCTGTCTACGCATCGCAGCCACCAATGACACCCACACCGGAGAACCGGGAGTAATTCAAGGATTAGAACAAAAGCAGGCCCAGTGATCGCAGCAGAGCCTCCCTGACCAGCTTCATCCCTGCCCACATCATTTGCAAGCCTGGCGTTATTTATACTACAACAGTTAATTTTGCCTATTCAACCCTAAATATTTACATTGAAAAGTAACTATGCAAAAATAAAGAATCCCCTAAAGTTTAGCCATGAGTTGTTCCAAATCCATAAAAGTTTAGTTTCTCCTCAGATTTAGATATTTTGGATTAAAAAGGAGACAGCTGCATAAACTTCAAAGGCACTAAAAATAATTGAAAAATGTCTTCAAAAAAGTCAATTCGCCATAAGTTAATGTGAAAGTTTTTGTCTCGGACCGACTCGAAGATTATTAATGCTAAATATATGTATAAATATATATATATATATATATATAAATATATATATATATATATATATATATATATATATATATATATATAGCCACTCCCATACGAGCTTCAGTAGAACTGTGACACCATGTTGTTCTCCCGTGTCTCCAAGACCTTCCAAGCCTTCTTTTTTTCTCTGAAAAAAAAACTTGATGATGGGTTTTAGCAGTTTTCCTCGAATTCATTCTCTTTTACTATGCCTTTTCATAGCTTCCACTCTTTCTGTAATTTGCATCTGTTTATGTGGCTCCGAGTCCTGATGACCACAACACCCGAGGAAGAAAATATAGGCTTTGTTTTCCTGATTGTGTCTCTCTGGGGCTAAAGTTCCGCCCTCCTCTTCACCTGATCGCGAGTGTCTTTCGATCATTAGTGTGCTACAAAAGTTGTCAATGCTTTTCCATTGAGGGTTGATTCGTTCCGACTCAGTTCGACTGAATCTATAGTTGGGGCACTGAATATCAATCTAAAATGACCTATTTCTTGTTTAAATTCAGGATGATTTCATGAATTATGATAAGGCACTTCGTTAGCTTTAGCTGCTAAGCTAACCTTTTTCCAATGATGAGTCGCTGTATATTTGTAGTTAAAGTGTAGTGTGTGGGAGACTTTTTTACAGGACAGTGATGACTGAAGCCCCTCCTCCATGCACCACCTGTTTTTGATGTGTGGTCTGGTCAGATATTTTGTAGCAGATGAAATCTGTAGTTTTTGCGGTCACCCCAGCATGGTAAAAGTTGATCTGTTTTTTGGTTACATCATTAAAAAAAAATTGGATTAATTGCCCTATAATTGGGTTACATATAGCTGGCCTAATTCTGGTCTAAACTTAGCCTAGACGGTGAAATTATGTATTTTGCTTGCTGGGATCTAAGGAACCACATCAAGAGAATGTGATTTTTTTTCTTTTAAGTTTAAGATCTGAATGAATATCTGAGACATCTTTTAGATTTTTTTTCTGTGATTCTTTGACTCTATCCCATGAATAATTATTGACGACTGGAGGTGAGAAGTGCACAAAAGCTTTCTAGAGCTCTTCTTCATTAAAATCTGTGAACTAAACAGGGCAATCCTGTCATTCTGTGCATCACACTTCCTACCAGTTATGAGGCATTGTACATTCATACACCTATCCAGTTCCAGTTTTCAATCCAATCAAGTGTTTACGTGCCCTCATGATTGGATTAGAAAAGGTTTAAGCCATCTAAATTAAATCTCATTTGGATCAATAAAGGTGTTTACATGAAGGCTTTACCCATCAAATCCACAAAACCAAGGTTAGAAAGTATGCTGAGGGAAAGAGAGAAGGTGTATTTCAAGGGAGGAATGGGTTTTAGTTCATGTTTTTATATCTTAAAATGTATCTTCATATATGCAATTGAAAATAACAGTGCTCTTGATTTTAATCTAAACTTTAATATGTAAAAATGAAATGCAAGAATTGTTAAATAAAAAGACAAAATTAGTTGCAGTTCGCTAGCGCATGAAAGAATATTTGGAAATACTTGTGCACCCCTTAACTGCTTCAGACCTGAACTAATTTATAACAAAAAATGCAAAAGTTGTCAGCTATCTGACGAAGAACCTCCAATGCTGAATATATTTTTTCATATTATTAAGTTATACGTTATTATCAGTTATTACGAATAAGATAATTACAAATCTTGCTTTCTTCTCCACTTGGTATGATGTGCCTCTGTTTAGAGTAGAGAAATTTCTTCAGATTGCATCATACGTCTTGCTGGCATTTGATTGGATGGCAAACGTCCAATTTAATGGACAATAGGCTTTAACTGGATGTAAAGTCCCTAGAAGCCAAAAAAGCTTCTATCTACATGACATGTGAAGTCCATTTAAATGGAGGCAGGATCTAAAAGGGTTAAAACATTTGATCACTTAATCGGTTGGTTCATTCAGATGATACGGTTCTAGGGGTGTAATATTTTAGGTGTGAAAAAATGTTAAATAACCTTCAAGAAAAATATAACATACAGTGGTAACCCTGAATGCTTCATGTTACAAAAAATTCAAGATATGAAAGGCCACTCTAAGAATATTTTGTTCCATGATAAGAAAAAAATACAAAAAACGCAATACATACATGTACAAAATCAACATTTGAAATGCGCGAGTCTGACAACACTGGGCATCACGTGACTGCATTCAACTCACCAGCTATTCTGCTCTCGTATTGGTCAGTTCCAGTCCTGATGCTGTCTTCATGCATAGTATCCTGCTCTCCTATTGGTCGGCTGATGTCCCATGAGGTCTTCCCGGAAGAGCTCTCCCTGTCTTCATGCACATTTGTGAATATTTTCATGTTGTTTTTTTGGCAAAGGGTATTTTTATAGTCATGGCTCTCCTCCGCTAGCATCCGTTCTCCTCCACTATTTCCTCCTCTGACACTTGCAAGGAAAGGGTTATTATTTCTCATTTATTTCATTCTGTTTTCATTGTTTTATTATAATCTATTAGATATATAATGTGTGTTTTAAGGGTTGAAGAAGCCTACTTTATTTGAAGAATAAATAGAATTTTTTGTGTTGTTTTTGTGTGATTTGGAACAGATTAGGCATCTTACATGTAAAACTTGCTTCGACATACAAAAAATCCAGCGTACAAAGGCCACCCCGGAACGGATTAATTTTATATCTCAAGGTACAACTGTACAGGTAATTGCCACAAAAGTGAAGACTTTATTTAGGTGACAACACATCACCGTAATATGTTCAAATATTTACAATATGTACACCAGCAGAATAATACACATAGATGACATGTCAAATTCCAAAACAAAACTACACGACTCCGTAACATAACATACGTTTTCACAAAGTTCAATCCAGCGGATCTTTGTCAGAGCCTCATCTGATAAAAAATTACATAGCCCTTCCTTTGCATTGAACTTGGATTAGCTTTTAAGCAGAGGGCTAGAGATAATTTTTGAATGATTTAGAAATTATTATAAAATAGTTATTTTGATGTAAATTTGTTTTGAGATTAATGTTAGTACTTACAGTCAGCCAAGTTTTCACTTATATAGGTTTTAGCACAATAACACAAGCATATGTGGTGAGTATTGTAGCTATACAAATGGAAACGTCTAAGGAGGGGCCTGGGAGCACCTGGAAAGGAACTGCATAGGAAACGGAGTTGAGAAAAAGAGGTGGGTTGCTGTTTAATCATAAAATAAGTAAAGCATTTGGCTGCTTATGTACAAGCTAAATATAGAGCTTGAGTGGTATAATTAGTCTGTTTACATGAATCAAATTAGATTTTTTTTGTGACCTTAATGATTGCGTGCACTAATGACTTTCATATAAACTTTCAATTCATAGAACAACAAACAATTATTATAATCAGTTTTTTTTTATTATAGCGCCAGCACCTTTACGTTAGGGATTTTTTAAATATAGTTGTCACATCCTGCGATTTTTTGTAATTAAATCTGTTCATAAAAGGGATTGTTTTCCTCATAAATCACTGCAGACTTTCAGTAATAGACCGTATAAAGCTCTAAAAGGTGAACTGATAACAGACTTTATCTTTAGTGTATACGTGGTCAACATGAGGGTATTAACTCAATAAAGATGGCAGCACTCACCAGACATAAAGCAAATATGCATGAGCACACAAAAATGTGCCACCTTTTGCTTATATTTCAAGAATTCTGTGAAACTAAAGTTTTTATCGCTACCTCAGTTTGTGTATACTTTCCTGCACTTATCAGAGCAAAGCACTGTATACGTCCACATTTTTAATAAATCATTTTAGTTGACTTGTACCTGTTTGAATTACTAAACATTAATGCAGTATAATAAAAAATAAATGCAATTTAACAATCATGTCAAAAATTTTCAGATTGTCTCTCACCAGAAATTGTGCAAGTGATTTTACTTAAGGTTTGTGTAAAAAAAAATTATGAAAGGGGTTTTCCTGTTTTCTCTGCTATAATGTACACAAAAGTATAAAAATGTGTGTACCGAAAATCTTGCATTTTGATTATTTCCTGCAAAATGATTATTAAATTATTTTTATTTAATATTTTTACAGTGCCCAAAACCACCTTAAACCACATAAGTTTGTCATTTTTTGGATCAGAATCACTAAAATAAGTTAACTGTACTATGCAAATGTTTTGGCAATCATAATAAAATGCTGTAAATAAATATTGCTTTCAGGTTATAGTCAGGTGTCCGATCTACCAGTTACACCAAATGGAACAGAAACAGAAACTTCTACCAATGGGAGGTTGAGACAGATTCTTCTCTTGGCAAGATTGAGCACAGCAACAAGACACAAAGAACCTCAGTGCATCAACAAGGTCTCTCCCAGACACAGATTTCTAAGAAGTTTCAAGATTTGCAGCCTAAAACCTTTCCCAGTACAGAATGCAACTAAATATGAGAAGTAATTTTTATTTAGTATTTTTTTGTATTTAGATGCAACATCACATGCACTCATAGAAATGGCCTTCTGAACTGATTTAACTGGCAGAAACGCTGCTGTCTATTTTGCATACATTCCTGAGTGATTCAGATGGCATCCCAGAGTGCAGAGAACATGTGTAGATAAACACCATCTTCTGTGGGCACAGTTTGTTCTGAGTAAAAGCCCCTCTCAGTCTTCAAACATATGAGCCGAGCACATCACAAACATCTGGCTGCAGTTATTGATGAGATTGCATTTTCTTCCATTTGAGCATGAGAGAGAAGCCAGTGTAAACACTATTTGATCTAGTTTTTGAGGAGAATGCTAAAAAGTCATTTACTAACTATCCCAAGGCTGCATTCAGACAAATCCTAATGTCACAGTGATGTTTTGTTTGGTAAACATTGAAATCCTGTAAAGTTTTCCTTTGGCATCGAAAACAATTTCTTCAGAAGAATAGTCTGCAGCAAATACTGGACTTCAATTTCCAGCACCACTTCCATATCCACCAAACCCTGCACCTCAACCAAATTACCTTCAACCTGCGTTTGGTCTCATAAACATTCTGGATTCTTCTGCAGCAGTGCGGCTCTTATGTAAAGAATGAGATGTAAGGGGAAAGGGCATACTGCACATCCTTAAAGCTCTTGTAATTGTGTGCTTTGACTGGTGGAAAGCCTCATAGTTCCAGGAGAAACAAATCTGAATGCCCCAGACACACCACGAAAATAATTACATCTACTTGAAATGAACATGGCGATGAAGCTGTAACTGAAAACCCACACTGTCCAAAAACTGGATCTAACTTTATGTTTACTAATAACTACATTTAATCAAATCTACATTATTTTAAGTCTTCAGTGATGATCCCTGTCACCATGGATGATTTATATTCAGGATTTTGTATGTTGGCTCTTGGACAGGGTCTTATATTTTGCACAACCACAAGGTGACTGGCAGATCTCTCAAAATATGTCCATGCCTTAAGGGTTTAGAATAACTGCCAGATTGTGCCAATGACTAAATGATTTAACCTTCATCAAAATATGCCTCCACAAAAGTCTCCACTTGTAAAATAAACTCTGCATGCTGAAAGTTGATGGGATGAAAACAGTCTGTCTGGTTTTTAGGATAATACATTTATATAGACCACACAATCCAAAATACTTCTTCAAGAGTCGCATGTTTGTTTACAAGCTTATAACTTTGCCGATTACTTTATGTGTAGTTTATTCTGTAACAGCCTTTACCTTTCTTTTTCTCCTCTCTTAATGTTTGCTCTATTCTGGGATGTTCCTAATTACAGTTCTCTTCTCTGGTGTTTGGGTGGATTTGCGGCAGTTTGAGGCCCTTCGCTTGCTCTCTTCCACTTTATACTCCTTCAACCTTTCATTATGTCACTCCTCTGTTTTTTCCTGATTTATTGCAAACCCCATCCTAGTACTCCTCTTCTACTGAGGCTGATTTTTTTCCTCGCTCTGTTTAATTGAGAACGTTTAGCTTGACCACCACTTTCACCCACATAAACCTGACACTAGTCATTTGTTGTTCTTTTTTCCTGGGTAATAAAGTAGCCAGTCAGTTAATGAGAACCAGTAGTCAGCCGGAAACGCTCCACTTAAATTTGATGGAGCTGACATCTTAAAATTGTCTCTGAAAAACTCACTCTCTTAACAGTGACTGCACCCCAAAAAAGGAAATTTAGTCTTTAATACCTTACCCCAATTTTGTTTCAGACCCTTTATGGCTACTCTGAACTAATTTTGAGATGATTTGGATACTCATTTCATATTTTCGTGCTTTAAAACAGCATTTAAAACACCACCAGTTGCCCTCATCTACTGGTGCGGATTAGATACGACTTACATACAGTGACAAGAACAGTTTCTTGTCACAAAAGAAACTAAATAAAGACTTAATTAAATAAATAAATTAATAAAGAAATTTTTTGTCTCCTCATCGTCTGTCAGAAAACTAAAGTGTGCATTCATGTCTCACCTTCAAAGATGTGCAACAGGTCTGCATGCGCTTTTGAGTTCATAATGTGCTGCATGAAGTGTTGGAGTTGAAGTTGTCCCATTTTAATGCAATGTCCAGCCGAATTGCATGAAGGGTTTTTGATTCTTGTGAATCAAAACCCAGGCCCCGGATTAAATTGTCTGTTGTTCTTCAGAGGGATTCTTCAGAAATCTCTCATCTTCTGACCTGTCACCTGTGACCTCTTTACCAAGGAAGAAACAGACAATATGGCTCCCAGACTCATTCGGGCACTTGAGGTTGCAGCTTCAGGAGGGGTTATCACACCAGACTATAATGTAAAAATGCTACACATATATGCTATATATTTTTTTAATCCTGGGGTTAATAATAAGAAGAAGGTTATTTATGCTTTTTTAAAAATAATCTTTCCCCCAGGCAAGTAGTTTTCTTGGGGCAAGGATTGAATACAATTTTGTTTACCATAATGGGAAGATTCCTGATCACAAACGAAATGAAAAGATGAAATGAACAATCTGTGTGTCATGAGTGTCAATGTCACCAAATGTGTTTTCAAAATATTTAAATGAGAGGAGGATTAACAAAATCATAACTGGTCTAGAACAAAATAATTGTGAGGGGTGCAGAGTCTGATGCACTGGGCGGTCAGTTAAGGATTATATAAAATTATATTTATATAGGCAATTTGAAGAATTGTGATCCAACCCTTCTATGCTGACTCATTAGTTTAATTTTTGCTAATAAAAACATGTAGCATTATCTGATTGTTTTCCCAGCAAGTCCATATTTTATAGGGAAAACTCATGTATTACTGGAGATTTCAGTGCTGAATAAGAACTGGCAGATCACTAAAGCTTACGATGTCTGGGCAGACTGATTTAGGTCAAGCTGAGCAATGATTAAGCCCAACACACAACTAAATTGCACCAGATAAAGCCTCTGCAGACACTTAATCAAGATCATATGACCCACTCAGCTCAACCACACACACGGACATGCATCCACACATAGGCACTTATTGATTTCAGTGCTGACAATGCCCGATCTTGCTTACACAGAGGCCAAAACACCCAGACTGGCTTTATCTTTGACCACACATGCATCCAAACAAACCCTCTCTTGACCTGTCTGACACTCATATATACCCTGCAGCTAACTAGGCCTCTGACACTAGCTTGAGTATGTCATTCTAAAATGCCTCAGTCCTGAGGCATAATCCTCCAAATGACCAGCCAAATGTCCATCACATCCCAAATCTGGCCTGAATATACAGATTACGTATTGACAACCTTGGCTCTTATTTCTAAGCTCCACTATGGAACACCCAAGATCTCCCCAGATGCCCTGACTCACAATAAACTCCAAATATTTGACACACAAAGGCTGTATGTTTTTTTTTATTTTTTTTTTTTTTAATCATTAATTTTTAACACTTTACATTTTTTATGTATAGGTGGTGTTTCAGGCTGCTGATGCTCTTCAGCACACAGGGAAAACACAGGGGTACAGTGGGAAAGTTTAGCCAACGCAGGTTCAACGCAGGGGTGGGTAAAGTCATTCCTGGTGGTCTGCAGATCCTGCTGGTTTTTGTTTCAAGAGACACAAGAGTGGCTTCAATTCAAGTGTTTTGAATGATGGCTGAAGCGAAACTTTGCAGGATTCCTTGCACACCTTTGATTAAAAGTCTCTTCACATCTATCCGAACTGAGATTTGCACAAAGGTTAGCATGGCTTCTCTGCAGGGTGTATTTCGCAAACTACTGTTTAATGTTGTTGAAGTGATGCTTCTTGCCCTTGGATGTTGCACATGTGTAATGGTGTGTTGTTTGTGAAAATAAAGAATCTAATATGTTAGTAATATGTTGTTTTGGCGAGGGAATCGTTTTCTTTGGTGTATGTGGATTACACTGTTAATAATCAGAAGACACAGGTCAGCGAGTTCATTTACTCAAATTCCTGAATTTTGATCTGTTTTTTGGATCTTTGTTGTAACAGTTTACAAGTAGATCAGGTTTTTCCCATATGAAAGATATAGATGAACAATTCAATTGAAACATTTTTTTAAATAAACTAAATCAAAAGAATGAAGCACCAAAACCCCATCACTACTCACAGGGACAACAGCCTCCTGCCCATGTCTTTGTGGGCTTTGTCGATCAACTCTTGGTTTTGAAAATTCATATTCTTCTCTTTCACAATCTCTTCAACCTGTTTTTCTTCAGAACGTTTTTTGCTCTGAGGTCGACGTGAGAGCGTGTATAAAGTGATATCCAGCTGATCTTTCATGTCCTACTCACATCATCAAAAGAGCCATCTTTCAATGGTCTGTTCTTCTTGCTATAAACCAGTGGTTCTCAAATAGTGGGGACTCCATCAAGCGGGGTGCGTTTGACCAAGGGGAACATGCTTTTTTATTTTATTTTTTGTTTTTTTGCTGTTCTAGAGTAAAGTGCAATACTGCTCCGCTACATTAGGGGACAGTGGCGCTCTCATTGGCAGAGTATGAAGTGTAGACACGAAGTGTAGAAGACAGGCGGAGAGAGAAGGAGATAAAGAGACAAACAAAAGTCTCCCGAAAGCTAAGACGAGGAAATATGACGCGTATGTAGCGCTTGGCTTCACTGTGACTGCGGTGGGAGACGAGGGGAGACAGGTGTGCTTACTGAGTCTACAAATGTTGGCAGCGGACAGCATGAAGCCAAATAAATTAAGGCGTCACTTAAAGACATTACACCCCAATCACGCTGATAAACCGATTGAGTTTTTTCAGCGAAATTGTGTCGAATATTGCCAGCAATCATGATCAGTCAAACAATGTTTATAGTTTTATTAAGGATTTCATGTTTTTTTTACATTTCAGATGCACCTTAAATCTTTTCTGTTACAGTTAATAAAACTATTCTTTGTTGTAAGTTGGTCCATATTTCTTTCTTTTTTCTCTTATATGGTAATAAGGATACTGTGTTATGCAGAGGTGTACTTATATCAAATTTAAAGACAAATAATACTATTTATAGTTGCGCGGGGGGTGCAAGATGTTTTTTTTCTTCCTAGATAATTGAGAAACACTGCTATAAACCTAATCCGGTATGGTGCGATCAATCTTTTTCGCTCGCAGCAAACGTTCGGACAGATGTGGGAGCTCACGTTGATGCCCATGGTTTTTGATAGAGGTTTTGATCGAATTTTATTATTATTGGTAACTAGGGCATATGGAAAGTACACAACCTCCTATAAGAGAAACCACAGAGGATCCCACAAATAAGAATACGCAACCACTAATTGTCCACATTTTAAGTAGAATTTAAACTTCGATTCATCTTGAGAAAGAATTCTTTCTTTGCAGTTTCTGACAATATGTTAGTATGCTTGAGTGATGTTCAACAGCAGAAGATTTGATGATTTGCAGCAGGGTTTCCAAGACCATTTGTGCCATTTATGTTTCACATTAAAAGCTCCAATATTCTCATTTTCACATTCATTATTTCTCTGCATGTCAGGAACGCGCAGCAGGAGAGAGCATGAAAGAGCAAGCGAGCGGGTCGAGGTTCAGGCTGCAGGGGTGTTGAGTATTAATTAAACCCAGTTCGTAACTGGCTCCTGGCTGTCTGGTTTGCTGCGACAAATCCTGAACAGCTGGCTTACATTAGAGTAAACTAACCTTTCATGTTACAAGTCATCACAGATCTAAACAGTTAAACGATTCACTTTTACATGTCGTTCTATTTACGTCTTATGTTCCTTATTAAGGAATTTGAAAGCGTTCCATCCACTGCAAATGCCTACGTGCCGCTCTGTGCAGCTGACTGTGATACAGGGTGCAGTGTGAGTCCTTATCTTGATCGAGTGATGTATGAGTTTATGGCCCAAGGTGCATTTGAGTATTTACACAGGAAGGACTTTTACCTCACTGTAAAACCCTTGAGAACACCTGCTGAGAGTGAGAAATGTAACATTACTCAGACTCTACAAAATTTGACATGAGGTTATGCTTCAAGCTGCGCTACAGATAGTAGTTTAAGACAAAAATGGGTTGTACTTGCCTTTTGTCTAAAAATCACAGGGCAGCCGTGATCAAGACAATTTTGCTCAGTAGGTGCCCTTAATCGTTCATTTATGAATCCAGCAAGGAATTTCTGTGAATTGTTACCATGTTAGCAAAGATGGCTTTTAATGAGTTAGCTTAACAAGAACACAGAGTGTTATTCTTTGAAAACCATAAACTCCAGGAAGAGTGTTACGACAAGTCCTTGTTCATTCTGCCAAAACTCCTCTTCGCCTCAGCAGGCCACAGTTTATTGTTTTTAAATCTAAACTGCTTGCTTTTACCTTCATTTTTTTCCACAGGACACATACATGTTAGGGGCTGGAAATGGGCAGAAATATTTTTTTTACAGAAAAATAACATTAAAAACAAATTTCACTTTTCGTACTTGACATGACAGATGGCTGTAAATCAGGAAGTTTTATTTAACTAAGCAAACACCTGTATTAAGATAATTTCCAATTTGATCATTTTATTTTAAAAGTTTGGTTTAAGTGATAATTTCTTGAATAATATGACCACTTACAGCTGATTTAATATTTCAGTTTAAACAAATGCACAATTTATTTTATTAATTGCAATGACATGACTGAAACTTTTTTAAATTGATAAATGTAAAATGTAAATAATTAATGTAAACAGAAAACAAATAAAGTATTTAAATTACAAATATGATTGTTTATTGATGTTTTTGTTTAATTTGTAACACAGCTTCTGTCATGTAAACAACAATAAACCATAAACCATTCCCCAAATTAAATCCCCTTTTTGCTTCTCTTCTTTCGTAGCTGTTAGTTTGTGGTCTCTTTAGACTCTTGTTTTCTAGGACTCTCTGCCATTAAAACCTCGCTTAGTGAAGCCTTATTCCTTTCATCTTTAGGAAGAAACTTTAGGTCTTTAAACCTTGGATCAATTGCAGCAGCGATCTTCAGCCGTGTGAGATTAGTGATGTACTTCCTTTTAGATAATCTGAGGTAAAATCATGTTTGAATTTAACTATAGGCTGATCGTCCTCTGTTGACTCCATCATTTTACAAGTGGCACAAGGCTGGCAATACCACTGAGCAGGAGAACATTTATTTCATTTACATTCATATTATTTTACACTTATCTAAACAAAGCATACCTTGACAGTGGACGCACACACACACAGGAAAATAGTATTAACCTACCTACAAGGTTCTGTCCACATGCAACTTGCTGTTCCATTAGTTTGTGAGCATTGGATGGACTATATTTTTTGTGACTAACAATCTCGAGACATTTAGCTAGTGCACTTTCAAAACCGCTGCCTTGAATAGAATCCTAACAGTTCGGTGGAGTGTGTGGGTCGTGCAGGACAGGTGTTCACATAGACGTAACAGTCTCCTAGCAGCAAACATATTATGAGCATCGTAAGAGTGCTTTAACTTGTCCACGCTTTTTCCATTCTCTCACCACTTCGAGACAGTGATCCACACATGCCTCCACGTACTGCCCTTCCTCAGTTTTAGACACAGTTAGAGCGAATGAATGCAATTTCAATAAAGTGCGCTGTGATTTTAAGTGGCTGTCATAGCTCACAGAAGCCCAGCGGTCCCACGTGAGCGCGGTGTGTGTCGCGTGTTCATCCTCTGTACCTTCTCATCGTCTTACAAAGTGCATGCGTCTTATTCATACTTCATTTAAAGCACGTCGACCATAACACGAAACAGAAAAACTACTTATATAAATACACACACACACACGCACACACACACACACATACACACACACATATACATATATATTTGTAGAGTAAAAAGAATGTTGATATCGAACAAGCGTTATTCTTTTACAGATAAACTGTTAACTTATAATTTCCCTAATCATTAGAGATGTAAGCCCCTGAGTGATTTAATTCCCTTCACTTCACAGAACATTTTGTTTAGCAGCATATGGATTCATTTCCAGAGATGTGATTATTTGAATCTCTGTGACATTCGAAAAACTCTCGTCAGTCTCTGCAAGTAGAGGTTATGAGATGTATGTTCAGGTGATGAATGCAGGGAAATGAGTTCAGGGAAAGAATATCGCCAGTGGGACATCAGAAAGCTATGAATAAATTAAGATTTGAAAGAAGTCAGTGATGACAAGAGCATGCTGCTTTGTAGATTCGCATTAGTGACAATTTATTTTACAAATATTATAGCATGTTTTAAACAAAAACATATTTGCACATGGATATTTATATCTAAAAATAAAGTGTTCGGTTACACAATTGGCCTGGGTTATACAAAAGTGCATGGTTTTAGTCACTGCATTTATAGTGTGGGGTTTAGACTTTGACTTTTGTTTTTTAAAACAACAGAAGTCTTAAATTAAAACCAAATAAATGCATGCATGTTATGTTTCATTTCAAAATAAGCTGTGGGAATAACAAAAACCCAAGTAGAAGAATCAAGGCTTTTTTTGTCTCACACTGAAATAGCTTCATAACATGTAGATTTTTTGAGGAATTTTCTAAATTCATTCACACAGCCATTACATATATAGTTAATTACATATTGTTATTGATTCCATAATCTGCATTGATTTAAAAAATCAATTCCAAAAATAACTTTTCATTAGCTTTTATTTTCTTCAAAGGGTAAGATAAAGTTAAAAGCAAAACAAATAATAAAAAAACATTATAGTCCCAACTGAACTTCAACACATTAAAAATCTGTGTATAGTTAAGTGCAATTATGAAACAATATGATAAAAAGCATAGAGTGTTAAAGTTGGCATTGCACCAATATAAAAAAATAACACTGAGATACAACAATCAGCTTGAGTGATGGCATCGCCTACTGCAATGTATTCAGAGAGGACGACTGGTCACGTACGTTTCTGCAGCTCTATAAAGGTTGACACAATCTCTGTTTACCCAATGACTAAGCACTAGAAAACCATCTGTTACAAGCACAAAGCGTAGGAGCTGATGCTATTGATGGGGATAGCCCTGTACACAATGCAATCTTCAGTAACGCCACTGTATTCCAGTTTAAGATTTCTACATAGCGTTTCTTTGTGATGGGTGGCTCAACAGTCCATGATAACCCTTTTAATCCATTACTCATCATGTTGGAATCGAGTTCCAGATTGAGACTTTTTAAATAATTATTTACTTGTTAAAATATTCTGTCTTAATTCAGTTATTATACGTATTCCTGAAAATTGGAGTTGGGATCTTTGTTGAAAGCGTTAGATCAGGGACGTTCATGCCTGCATTAGAGGTTGATCTGATTGGCTGGTGAGTCAGAATTAGAGCAATTGGTGATGCTTTGATTATTGAGCCATTTGAAGCACTCAGAAAATGAAAATTGAAATACACAAACATGGATGAATGAACACCCTCAAACTAGCTTTGAGATGATCCTTCTAAATAATTGGCATCCCTTAAACATCAGGCGCTCATCAGATTATTAGCTGCCCCAGTGTTTAACCTTCCCTCATTGGACGACTAAAACAGGTCTCACTCAGTCAGTCACTTGCGTAAAAAAACAATGTACAATGTTCCTCATTATTCAGAATTAATATTCCCATTACCCTTATTTGGCTTTGAGGTTCTGAATTTACTAGCTCCTCTTCTTTCAACCCATTTTTAAACCCCCTGTTTCAAAATCAAGAAGCAGCAAGACTACATTTATAAAAACCAGCAAGACTACATTTTCAATATCCTCTTTCATCTTCTTAAGTCCATCAATGTATACATTTCAAACAGGGCTATCCTCTTCAGATCCCAATAGATCCCCTGTTTTTAGGTGAAGCTGGAAAGCCAGCCAATCATTTCTTGTTTAAGAAAGAGTTAAAATCAATACTGAAAGCTCCAGCATCCCAGCAGAGCACCATTGAAGCCACTTCTTTTGCACAGGAGCTGTGTCAGGATCTGCCAAGTATCTGGTCTGTAGATCTTTGTCGCCAGGGTCAGATCACTGACAGTCCTTCCCTCAGTTTTGGTTTTACCTTGTTTTCAGTCATCACTCTTTTATTTTGTCTTCCTTTGCCACCTCCAGCCACATGGCTCAGGTCATGTCGTTGGCGATCTTTGATTGTTTTGTTTTGTTTGTTTAGCACATGGTCGTTTTTTTCCCCGACCTTCTCGTTTTCTAGTTAGAGCTTTCAGTTAGTACACCTGTAATTTCCCTCGTTATGTTTGATTGGTTTCCCTCTGTAAGTTTCCCTCAGTTTTCTTTTCCTTGCGGTTCATTACTCCTTATTGGTGCGTTGATCCTTGAGTGTTGCTCCTGTTTTAGTTTGTATATAATTCATTGTTTTCCCACTCATGGGTTTCGCTTTGTTTGCCCTCCCTTCCCTGGACTTGTTATTTGTTTCTTAAATAAATTATTATTTAAAGACTTTCATGCATTTGGAATCCGCATTTCTGTCTTGGCCGCCGCACCCTAACAAGCTGCTACCTCAGCAGCTCAAAAGGTTCTTTCATAGCAGAAGATCCAAACCCTTGAGAGATGCATTTGGATCAACCTAGCTCACATAAAATCCGCACACCAAACCATAATGAGCTAAACCCGCACACCACCGCACTCCTTTAAGCAAGTCTTGGTCAAGCCAACTCCACCCCCCACTACAGCCAACCTTAGCTCCTATTAAATTAATAAAATTATATTAAATGTTACATACTTAGAAGCTTAGATTGTGATCAGATTTCCTCTAAAAACAAACCGTGTAATACAACCCAATGTTAATTCCACTGTGGTGACCCCTGAAATTAAAAGAACCAAGCCGACAAGAAAATGAATGGACAATTCAATGTGATTATCATTGAACAACCTCTCCAATGCTGAGTCCCAATACTTGAGAACCCTGCAACAAAGAGAATTATGCCGTGAAGCATAATTCAAATAAAAAACTAACTCAAGAATATCCCAACAAGTAGTTTGAGTAATAAGCCAGCCCTTTAAACTCAATTAAATAATCAAACACAGAAATGTAACACATAGGTGAATGAAATGAAAGCATGACCTGAAGCAGACGAACTTGCTGACATCATTGACAGAGAGACCACAATCTTTGCTCATGAGCTCTGTATCACATGCTTCAGTATTGATCACATCAGAGGGGGTTTTTAGCTAAGGAGCTCATTTTTACATTTCATGTAGAAAAATGTAAATATTGAGCAAGGTTGTTGCGTACATGAAAATAATTACTGCATTTTAAATACACACAGTGGCGCTTTAATAAGTGGCCCATACTAGTGCCAGGTTGGCCCACTTTTGGTTTCAGAACTGCTTTAATCCTTTGTGACATAGATTCAACAAAATACTGGAAACATTCGTCAGTTAGCTCTATATTGACATAATAGCATCACGCAGTTGCTGCAGATTTGTTGGCTGCACATCCATGATGCGAAGCTCTCGTTTCAGCACATGCTGGTTTGAGATCTGGGGCCTGTGCCTTGAACGTGGCTTAACAAACTCAGAATTACAGGATAGGTTTTCACTTGACAAAACCCGATCGTTTCAGGCTTAATCGGTGCGATGAAGAGCTCAGCAATTTTTATGTCGAGTCAGGCTCTGATCCTGAAGCTAAGATTAGTTCTCGGGCGCGTGCACGAAAAAGACTGATATTGGCACTGAATAACCAATCACGGTAAACATGATTGATCTAAATCGTTTTTTTTCTCTGCGGGAGGAGATTAAAGTTAGAAAATATGACTATTTTATATTTTACATATATTTTTGTATCGTATTAATACTGTGGCTGCTGCCAAAGCCAGACGAGATGGTTGGCAGTAAATTGCTGATTTTGTGAAAACAATGTCAAAGAAGCACATTCTGTTTAATGTAAAATTGAATATCATCCGTGATATGCGTTTGATAATGATAGCATATTTTTTGCGTTGTTAATTTCCATATGTTTTAATTTTTTATGTCAAAGCGTTTATGGTTGTTTTACAATTAAAAATGAAATGCTTATTTTTCTACAAATTTATGTTTACATTTAAAAGGTCTTATATAATTGTTATTCTTTTTTTGGAAGATGTAACCCGAATGCAAAACGATCATGGCAGCAGATAGAATTAAGGTCTGGAGCAGGTTAACCATATAACACACCATCTGTGGTACAGTAAGGGTGGGACTTCTACATGTAACATTTTGTATATGCGATGTAGCTCGCGAATGTAAGATATCCCTTCAGCAGATAATCTGTACCTTTCATGCAAATACGTGTCAGGAAATGCCTAGGGATTTAGTCTTTCTTAAAATACTAGCCTCGAATCAAGTGCTCGTTTAACAATTTGCATACGAATATATGGAGGATTGCGAAGAAAACATGAATCCATTCTTAGTGACGGTAGAGTTACGCCACTTAAAAGTTCTGAAAATAGTCTTCTCTGGAGCAGGTGAGCCGTGTGGCGTAAGTAACCAGGGTGACAAAGGCTAAATTAGATTAAATCCTAGATCCTTTCATGGTACCCAAAATTCAGGATTTGTGCAAACTAATCCTAAAGTTAGCTAGTTAACCAGTTAATCTGGCTTCATGGTACAGGCCCCTGGCGACTGTGGAAACAGTTTTTAGTTCAGTGAACTCATTATGATCAAGAATTTCAGTCTGAGATGATTTTATTACATGGTGCCTTCTCCTGCTGGCATCAAAAAATGGTTACACTGTGCTTAGTGTGGGATGGGGATTGTCAGCAATTGGTATTAATGGGCCCAAAGTGTGGCAAGAAAATATCTCCTCACTATTACACCACCACCACCCCCACCAGCTTGAACTGCTGATACAAGGCAGGATGGATCCATGCTTTCATGAGGCAGATGCTAAATGCTGACCCTACCATCCAGATGTCGCAGCAGAAATCGACTCATCAGACAATGAAAGGTTTTCAAGTCTTCTGTTGTCCAATCTTGGTGAGCCTTTGAGAATTTTAGCCTCAGTTTACTGTTCTTAGCTGACAGGAGTGGCACCTGGGGTGGTTTTCGCTGCTGTAGCCCATCCACCTTATGGTTTGGTGTGTTGTGCATTCAGAAATGCTCTTCCACCTACCTCGATTATAACGAGTTACAGTTGCTTTTCCATCAGCTCAAACCAGTCGGGCCATTCTGCTCTGACCTCTGGCACAAGCAAGGCATTTTGGCTCACTTAATATTTTATCTTTTTTGGTCTGATGCTCAGTGTCAACTGCAGCAGATGATTTTAACCTGATCATGCCTACATGCCTAAATGCATTATTGCAGTCATGTGATTGGCTCATTAGAAATTTGCTTTAACGAGCTGTTAGATCTAATAAAGTGAGTGTATGTTTTAAATGTAGACTGTCAAGTTCCCCTTCAATTTGTAAACGAGGATTTTGGAACTGTGTGCTAAATGATGGAACATTTTCAAGAAATTATTTTCTTTGCAATTATAACAAAAATATTCCCAGAAAAAAATAAATGCACATGATCTCATATCATACATAAACTACCTGTTTGTTATCTTATTATTGTTTTGAAAGCTAAAGTTAAAGTGAGTAGAACTGACTGCTTATAGGATATCTAACAACTACAAACATTTCTAAAACCAAGGGAAGAACTAAACAACATGTCTGGAATTTGACTCTCATCCATGAAGAGATCCTCAATGAATGAGTCGATCTTGAGGTCTCCGAAAGATGTGGCTTTGTCAGGTTTGGGAAACATCATCTTTTTCCTATACCAGCGCTGTCTGGAACATAGCTAAGAAAATTGATGTCATTGGCTCGCTTGTCAGCATTCAATCTTCTGATTGAACTAACAAATATAACAGGGATGGCGAACCTGTGTGATGAGCCAAAATAAAATCCTGCTTCCTGCGAAGTACCACACAATAGACAACGCATATGCAAAATTGCATAATTATTTCAATCAAATTTTTGTTTTAGCCTCACCTCTTATTAATTGCATCAGTGAGACACCTGGATCTCCTTGATTTCCACAATCCGTTTCAGGTCTAGCTTGATATTTATTTGTGGCCACAAACTTATTCGTAGTAACTCTTTCACATGTGTGTCATTAAGGAAAAAGTGATGCTTTGATTCACTTGTTACAGTGTTGAAAAAAGGGATTCACGATTGTAAGTTGACCCAAACATTGACAATAGTCAATGAGATTTCTGAACTGCCTGTGATTGAGGGAATCTGCATAAAACCCACTGTGAAATGACCAAAATTCTGAAAAACAATCATCAGATTTACACAGACTTACCCTACAAGACCTTTCTCAGATCCCAACATAGCTAGAGCGCCACCTGTGGTTATTTTGAGCAGATCTGCTTTATAATCATCAGTCATCAGTGTCTCTTTAAGATCGGTTCCACATATTCTGTCTTTCAGCGGGAAAATGTCTAGCTGCTTTTCCCTATATATTTAGTCTTCTGAAACAAATCGTACAAATATCGCCAACTGTGACGGCAATCTTGAATATCGTCCGACTCGTTCAAAGCAATACAGAAATTTTGACTTTTCTGAAGATCTGAATACAAATGTTTTTCAATACAGTTTTTGTCTATTACTCTCTCTTCGACAGTGTGCCTTGACAGCCGAAGATCCCTTACTGAACATTTCCGATATTCCTTTTCTGGGCAAAGAATAACAACAACATAGCTAAGGCATGTTTTAACAAGCTCCCCTTCACTGTATAGCTTTTTAGCAGGCCCAATGTTCCATGTTAGCTGTTACGATACAATAGCGACAGTCTCTAAATGCTTAGTACATTTTTTAGAAAGCTGACTTTGCTTTCCTGATTGGCATTTCAAGTTATTTACCTTGTGTTTGCGAAGTTCACTGCCTTTAGGAAATTCCTGGAACACAGTAGAATGGAGTGAGGTGGAATGAGGCTTGAGATTTGAAACCATAAAATGCGACAACGAAGTCTGGCATATCAAGCAAAAAGGTTTTTCAAGTCCTTCAATTGAAAAAATAAATCGTCCCATTGTTCTTCCCATTGTCCCCCTAATGTTCTTTGCTCATCTTCATGTTTTCGGCTAGTTTTATGCTTTTTGTTTTGCTTCTGTCATGGTGTTTAATTAGTACTTCACATCAGTAAGGTGGCATTGCTCTAGCTCTGATTTTCAAATGTGTCAGATATTGACGACGCAGGATGAGGATTGGTCAAGCTAAGTGAAATACTATGTGCACCAGTCAAATAGCCTCGGGTTCGCCACCCATGAGATTTAACCTTATAATTTCAAGTTTAAATTTGATTTTGCAGATAGAACCTTTAGAATTTTGTAATGAAAATTCAATACCTCTAAATAATGTTACTAAACACACCAGATTCACACCAGAATTTACATCAGAAGTTAAATAATCAGAATATTTGAATAAGTTAATTTGATACAAGCATAAGACATAATCTTATAATTCCACATGAACGCTTTGACAATAAAGCTGAGACTAACTTGAAATATATTTAGTATTTATTGCAACACCTTTCATCAAATTCAGATGCTGCCTCAATAATGGTGTAGATCATAAATCTTTGTATACAAATCTTTTTTGAATTAAATTTAATATTGGTTTTGATTTTTATTATTTTTTGTATTTTTTATTTCATCATTTTTATCTCCTCATGTGTGGTCTGGGGTTTGTTTTGTTTTGTTTTCCTGGAAATCTTGATTGCTGTCTAGCATCTCAACAGTAGTTTCTCTGGATGCTGCGGTCTTCTGCGTGTTTGGAAACCCTTTGCTATCGGACGTTGACGTTGTGACGGTGTTGGTTCCTGTGTGTGTCTGTGTTCACAGTCAGACAGTCAGTTTGAATGGCTGAGAACTCAAGGGCAAGCCCATGGCTGAATGAATGGAGAGGGGGTAGATGGGAGGAAAAACAGCTGTCAGAGTGAACAAGTGGGTCTGTTTCTTCAAGGAAATGTGAATGATAGGAAATTGATTAAAAAGGAAATAACTCTGACCTACTTTGAATATGTTTAAAATCTGTAAGGGGGGCCTGACAGCTGAGATTATGATTTATGTTACCAAGGAATTTGTTCAAGCTCTTATCCTTAGCATGAGATGCTTTTCTATTATTAGGATTGAGAAAAAAAAAACTATTGATAAACAATGACACTGAAAAAAACTGTTGAAGGTTATATTTCATTCCTTCAAACAAGAAAATTATTAAATTATTCTGAAATGATATTTACATTCTCTATCATGTTTTCTAATGTTATTTACATGTTTTTCATTTCATTTAAAAAACAAAAAGGTTCTATCTGAATTTACTACATGAAGCTCAACATCTTCACCCTTATCTACCCTTTTTTTCTAAAGTGAAAATTCCATTTATACATGTAGAAAAGTACCTACATAAAATAAAATCTACTCAAGTAAAAGTTCACCTTTAAAGTAGAAAACTACTAAATTACAGGATTAAATTGAACTTTCTGTTTTCCCCTCTGGATTGAACAGCACAGACTTGTTAATAAATAGCAGAACTGCCACAAATGAAGCAAACACACATGATGGCCAGCCTGAGAACTCCGTGATCTGAACACTGACCTCTGCTCCCTCTCCTCTGTCTCTCTGATGATCCGTCCATCTTTGTCTTCTTAGTGAAAGGATTGAACATTTTCTTTTAAATCGTTGTTATATAAACGTTGTGCATATATGTGGGTTTTCCTGGATGCTTGGCTTTTTGGGTTAGACAAATGCTTTATCTTCAAATTCTTTGTATTTGAAACAATTGTAATTAAATTCCTAAAAGTTTGAAATCCCTATCTTGTGGTTCATCGTGGGAACAGTCAGGGTCTTGGATTGGAATATGTCTGTCATCTGTGTGTGTGTACGTGTGCATGCGTGTGCGTGTGTGTGTGTGAGTGCGTGTGTGCGTGTGTGTGCGTGTGTGTGTGTGTGTGTGTGTGTGTGAGAAAGTGAGAGACCGTGACTGTGTGTGTTTGTTTTTCATTACTGCCAGTTTCATCAGTCTTTAAACAGCAGAGGGGTTTGTGCACCCACACTCTCAGTCCTCTGACAAATGTGTTCTTTCTAGCTGTAAATCCTTAACTGGTGAAATAACTGAAAACTTTCCTCTTATTTCAGGTTATTTCAGCAAGTTTTTTAACTCTTAAAGGGCATCTATTGTGTCAGATCAATTTTTGGAAAGAGTTTATGTTTAAATCTGAGTAAAAAAGACGTGTTCAAGTTATAAAAAAATCATCAAATTGCTTTTGTAAGATTAGCCAAATATGGCATCCTAAATTCCTAGCTGTTTTTATATTAAGTGGTTTATCACATGACCGTCCTTTATTCATTTCTTGTTTGAAGATTTACTAGAGATGGGAGTCTACACAATTCTTTGTGAAATGGCATCATGTGGGGAGTGCTGAGAGGAATCTGTTCCTAGCCAATGAAAAGATCTGCTCCATTCCATATCTGTTTTTTGAATGAGTGACTCAGGAGAACGTATCTCCACATTTGATTCTGGGTACAATGGAAAGAAACCCTTTTGCCAGTTAAAGCAATGTTACCAAAAAAGCAACACTTTAAAGAGCCAGGATTGTGTTTCTGAAATGTTGATTATTTGTGTCTCGGTGTTTCAAACAACAAGATGACAAGGTCAATGCAAGGTCAAAAAGCACTTTAATTTTGTTCCAATTTGCACCTATTTCTATGTGTTTTTTCAAGGACTTCAAAATTATTAGCTTTGTGACTTTCAAACAAACTCCTCCTTTATGTGATGTATTCTTCACCGATTGATAGTTGACTCAAGATTGTTGTTATTGTATATAGTGTCTATCGCTTCAGAAATAATATGTCAACTATTAGCATCACACTCACCGGTCCTGACTGGGAGGAAGATGCTGGCCCAAAAAGTGGAAACTGGTTTCCTTTTTGCGAAACCTAAGTTGAATGCATGTAGATTCGCGAAGCAGTTCTTGTGAAAATGTCGGAAAAACAGCGAAGGGTTTGGAGTTGTTCTCTTGAGGTTCAGGTGAAAGATGATGCTGAAACCATTGCTCTCTTACAGACTCATCTCTCACAGAGAATATAGAGATGAGAATCCTTCACAAAAGAAAAATAGTTCACAACCGCTAGCAGCTATGTTTGGGGAACACCTTTCCAGGTAACCTTGCGTGAGCAGTGGGAGGAGCTTAGTACAGTTTGTACAGCCCAAGGTCACTTTTCAAAAAGAATCTGAGTCGACTCTTTCGTTTTAAAGATGATAACTTAACACACAAAAACTTTTCACGAATAAAGCTCAAACTGGATGTTGCTCAGAATTACAGCTGTACAGCTGCACCCACAAGACTATTTTCAAGGAGTCATAAAACTGGCTCTTTTAGGATTTTTTTTAATGTGAATTCCTGTCTATATTGTTATGTGTTGCCAGGTTTAAAATGTTAAAATGACTTTCAAGTACCACGTTTTTATTCAATGCAGCAATCTTGAGCTGAACTGCTTTGCTTTGATTCAGCATGTAAAAGTCTACACAAATAAAATCACCATTTAAAAGGGCATAATAACAGAAATTAAAACTGAAATGGGCATTAAAAGGTCCCTTAAAACAGAAAACATATTTTTTTTGCACCTCTGTGTTTATTAAAAGTATTATCGGGTAACTCTGCAGCAAAGTGACTTGAAGTGTTTTCATCAAGGTACTGTTTGCGTGACAGCAAACAGACGAACGTCAAGAGCAAACACTGCAAAAGTTAATCTTTAAGAGGTTTTATTTTCTGTTTTGGAGCCATTGCTCACATAAACGAACCTCAGACGCATAATTGAAAACTAAACAGAGAAATCCATGTTTAACATAGACAAAACAGAGCAGAACCTGATGTTTGGTTGAGAGCGTTTCTGCAAGTGCTCCAGGTTTTTCTTAAATCTACGTGAGCAGTGATAGAACGGGTTACAAGACTGTTAAGGACTATGTGACCTTTTTTAAAGAAGTAGTTTTATAATACCCAAGAATTAGTTTTATAGTACTTATTTCAATGCTTTTTGTAAACACTTAATTCACAATATCTGACTTTAGCGACATGGACTAAATGCCTCTGCAGTTAACACGTTTTGTCTATGCGAATGAGTGCACAAAAAACGTGTGAAGATGAGAGAATCCTATTGGAGGAAATTCTATTTTTTAAAGGAGACCTCAAAAGTTAATTGAGTTCTATACAATATATAAGCAAAGCCTGTAGCAATGTAAATTTCATTTTCTAAAAGGTCTTGTAAAATTTTTTACCTCAACAAAAATCCACTTCTGTTAAAAATGAACAGTTTTTTTTCTTCTTCAAATGAATATGCTCCCATCCCTGCACAGAGGCGGTTTTAGCTGTCTAGTGTTTTTGTAACACACTTTCAATGGAAGCGTGGGAGAGCAATATCAAAATAATACAAAGTAAAAATATGCTATAGATATTTTTCATGGCAGCATGATTAACGATTATGCTGATGCTTAATTCAAGGTTAGTAATGAGTATTTATTTACATGAACAAAATCACATTTGCTATTCCCTATTTTCTTTCTATAAGTACAGAAGAGTCTGGTGTTGTTCTTGCGCTGTCCTTGCATGACTCAGTGCTTGAGTGCAACTAAGTAAACAGGTTTTAAGCTCACACCTACTGGGATGGTTTTACGCACAGGCCATATTTACAAACGTGAAGGATCAGGTTCAGTCAGTTGTTCAATCTAAAGATGGGTGGAGGAGGTCAGGGATGTTACAGCTCAAAGTTACTCCTCCTGATCACCACGATGCAGACATAAACCTATCGCACTCTCCACAAACTAAAAGTATTGCTCATTCCCAGTCATGTAAGGACAGACTCATCACTGAGCTGATTTACTGACCTTCAGGAGATTACTGAGCGAATCACAAAGCATAAGAGTACACTAAATGAATTAGAAGGGAACAGCCTTGTGGAATAAGCGGTTGACTGAAAGTATATTTTAATAGCAAGATAAAAGAGAAGGGCTAGATTTAAATCTTTATTGCACTAAGTTGTTTTGTTGTGTGGCTTTAATGGTTGTGTAACAGGGTGTTTGTTTATCTTCAGTGAACTCACTTCAGTCCTACACTGACCCAAAGCAATATTGTGATTGGAAATAACCTTTCATTCAACATAACCTCAGGAATCAAACTCAACACTGATAGTTCCATGGAAATGCAGGAATATTTCAGTCATTGCTCAATGCTCTTTTTGGGTTTATTTTGATTACTTGGATCATTCCAAAGAAAAGGAAAATTAGACATGTTAGGATGTTTTATTGTTCTCTTTTTTGGGAATCTCACTGATCTGAATAATGGAGTGTGTAATCATCTCCAGATGGCCACAATGTGTTGTTTAAAGACAAGTTCAGAAAATGACAGAAATAGGAAGAAATATGGCCACCATCCTGAACGCTAATCAAAGAACGGGATTCAATACTGCGAGTCATAAATCTGTGACTGCATGTTCTACAAGATGAAAAGCAAGCATTTATCACACCAAACCATTAATGGAATGTGTATTTTGGAGTGATTACACAATAAGACAGATATCTGTTTTTAGCCCTTTCAAATGTGAACATCTAGATCTCAAAGAGCTCTGCATTTGAATTGAGCTCCAGTAAAAGTACTCTGCTTTTAAAAGTCCAACCTCTCTGATCACGTGATGCGCTATCACAGGTCAAAATTACATTTAGCTGAACTTTCGTCATGGCGGAATAATTGTTTCGCACCATCATATCCGATCCAATTCAAGTGAATGGAGCTGATTTTATAGTGAGACCGAGGGGTTAGTTACAATACCCGTCACGCGGCATTATGGGTAATCTGGCTAACCCCTCAGTCACACACAGTCCAGATATGCAACGTGCCAGATATTTTGTGGATGTTATCGAATCACTTGGGTCACATGAGATGTGCATGAACACCGACTTGCCAGTGATTTTGGGTTCTAGTTTGTAAAATCTCAAAAAACTGTCACGTACTGAATCGACCCCAAGGAAAACCAATGTGACAAAATGTGTACAGGGTATTTAAAAATAATAATAATAATAATAATAATTTTTTCTTTGCCAAGTTCTCCCCATTAAATTAGGTCATTCAATTTGAGACAAAAAAAAAGATATGTACATATGTTACAGTTTTTCACAATTGCTAAGATAGTTTTTTCGATATTTTTAACAATTTTCCTAAACTCTTAACACGGTTAGCACAACATCCGTCGAGGTAGGCTCTACAATTAACACATTTTTTGTTGCTTTAATACAAAACACATTCAGTTAACACAAATTTCAAATTATTGAACTTCTTTTACACTCGAGCTCCACCAACACCAAAACTATGTCCGTTTAAAGCCAATTTCTTTTCTCTATGTGATATGATTGCCTAAATGTTGCTGTTGGAAGTAAACATGTGTTTTTGAAAAAATAGTTTTTGTATTTTGAAAAAGAGTTTTGGAGTTTTGTGTACAATGGGGGGTTTTGAGAACAAAATTAACTGTTTTGTCAATTGTGTGTTTTAACTGATTCGGTGCGTTAAGCAAATTTGTTAGATGTATTGAAAAAACTGTAAACACGGAATGGGGTAATATTTATCAGCAGAAGTTGTCAGCGCCGTCATCTGGATTCCCAATTTGCACCGCTATTGGCCGAAGACTGCACAATGACTTTGAAACGGCAGACATTGCACATCCAAATGTTTGCTGGGATACTTAACAGGGCAGGGCTGGGCTGTATGTCATTCAATACCAGTGTTTTTGTTTTTAATGAGATACATTTTTCATCTACCAGTGTGTGCTTGTACAAAGCACTTCATAACACGACTCAGACGTCATTCGAAGACACGCTTGCAAAGTGGACTGCCGATGACAAGAAAATCAAACGCTATTACCACCTGCTTAATACTGCTAAGAAAGAGGGCTTCAATTTAAAGTTCTTTTATATTTTAAATACTTGAACTACTAACTGAACGAATTTCACACATTCTGTATTTAGCTGTTTCAAAACTGTTTATTATTGCCTTGGTAAACTGTTTCACTCAGTCAGTTTATTCAGTACTTAACCATTTCATAAAGTAAAAATTAAATGGATACTTAAATGGATATTACCCTGTGTATGAAATGTGCTATACAAATAAACTTGCCTTATTTATCAAATTTGAGTTCAGTCAGTTATAAATAATGTAGCCTTGAATGTAATGACAAATGGTTTAAAAATGTTTGTGTTAAAGTAATTACAAGTGACTGCATTATATGTTCATCCTCATGTAAGTAATTAAATCATAAATGTAATAGATTGACTTCATAATTTTATTACATTTTGTTTAAAATTTTGCAGAGTTAATTATTGATTAGCTTCAGATCTGTCATCACAGATTTATTTATATCCTCGGGTCCTGGAGGAATGTAAAGCCTGTGTTCTGCTTCTACCGACTCAGACTGAAATGACAATAAAGTCCTCTTTGACTTTGACACAAACTCGTACAGATAGTAGGATCAAGACTCTGAATGAGGTGACGCATCCTCTACAGGATTCCAATACTCTGACGCATGCTTTTGTTTTTTCGTTTTGAGGGTTACAAAGCATGCTACTGGATTAGTTAGAAGCAAGCAAACACACCTAGCAAACGATTCTTTTAGATGCCAAGCTTGAGCAGCTATGAATGAAAATGAAGTAAATAACTGGGGAAGCCTAATGAAATTCAGAACAACAGAAAAAATGCCAACTCTTTCTTAGTCGTTTTATTATTGAAATGTTTTATTCAGTGTGACAAGCAGGTGTTCTGTGCATGAGATTATTTTTAATCTTTGTTTGTCAGCAGTGTTGAATAACAAGCAGGTGTACCAACACCTTCTATGCTGCTAAATATAGCTACACTGGTAAATGCGTCTTCCACACAATAACAGAAAGTTAGAGGATGATACCTGGAGGTGCTCTTTAGCACAAGTGGGGTTAGGATTAGTTTTATGTGTTACTCATGAGATGAAATTTCAGCCACCATCCATCATTCAGATGACAGCTGGAGAGAAATTAAATAATTTTCTTTTATTCATAGCTCAACACAATTAAAAAAACATTTAAAAAATCTTAAAAAGTGGTCTCAGAGTGCCAAAACAGTTTTCACAATTGCTATGACAGTTTTTTCGATACATTGTACAACTCTTAACATGGTTAGCACAACATCTGTCTACATATGCAAAACAATGAACACTTTTTTTGGTGCGTTGATAAAAAAATTCATACAGTTAACACAAATTTTAAATGCTTGAACTTCCTTTACAAACAAGCTTCACTAAGACCAAAACTATGTAATTCTAAAGCCAAATTTACAATTTTTTTCACACTGTATGTCATAACAGATAGCATCATGTTCAAAACAGAAATTATACAGGCTTAAATCAATGTCAACAGGTGTTCATATTGTGAACAAATACTTATTCCTTACATTGTATTTTATGTATTCATTGTCACTTACAAACAGCTTATTGCAGCTTATTGCAAATTTATAAATCCCAGCTGTTTCCAATCTAGGAATCACCAATGATCATATGTTCATTGAAAGAGGTCCCTTTGGGCTGATCTCGAGTGGAAAAGGAACAATTAGGGAAAAGGACAAGGGAGAGGTGCCCCTCCAACGTCATCAGGGGAGGAGGTTCTATCACGATCGGTCCAAGGACAGACAACCCAGGGAGTTCAGCTGCTGTGCGGTTTCAAGGCAGCGGTCCCACAGGTCAGATCTCAGTTTCATTAAAAATTGAACTTTCTGGGTTATGTGTGGAGCCAGGAGACATTGCAGATCCGAATGTAGCTCTCATTTCAGAGACACATTCAAGGGCATGGCGTCTGATGCAATGCAGTCCGGATGGCCCCCAGCTTCCGTGTCAGAGTCAGCCTCGAGTGAGACCTCCTCGGCTGGAACCAGATGCTGCTCTGAGGTTGAGCCTGAACATCCAGGTAGTTCTCCACCTAGGCATCTTGTGGACCCCACCACTAATTCCGCTAGTTTGCGGCCTCTCTTGGGAAGTGTATATGATGCCATAAGTGAAGCTTAGGAAGCTGGTTGGGAGCTTCCCATTATGTCCCCTGGCTGATACACACGTTCCAACATGGCTGTCAACTTGCTGTCAAGCCATCCAAGTTCAACCTCTTATAACCTCTGTCTCAGCACATTGGCCCTAGGCATACGCGAGGTGATCGATTCCCCTAACGCAGGGAGCAGTCGAGCCGGTCCCTCCTGCTGACATGGAAAGAGGGTTACAGACCATACTTTCTAGTTCCCTAATGCACAGGTGAGTAGCGTCCAATCCTCAACCTGCGTCTTCTGAACACTCGTCTCCTGAGATTTCTTCAGGTCAATTTCTCCAGATGCACGGTCCATTAGTCCGTCCAGAGGATTGTTTCGCTTCAAGTGATCTGAAGGATGCGTACTTCACGTGAGAATACTCCTCGAAGGGTCGAGTGTATCAGTACTGGGTCCTCCTCTCGGTTTGTGTCTGTCCCCTTGCAACTTCACAAAGGTGTTTGCAGTGGCTTAGTCCCGTTATATGGGAAACCTGGTGTACTGTATGACTGGCTGATACTGGCCCAGCCTAGTTGATTCATCACAAAGACAGGGTCTTATGTCACCTCAGCCATAGGCACTTCGGATCAACCCAGAAAGAGCCATTTGAACCCCGGCCTGAGCATATCCTTCTGAGTATGGAGCTAAACCTTGAGCCTGCTGAAGGCAGCATGCAGAGTCTGTGAAAATTAGTGTTCCCCCTGAAGAACATCCAGAGACGTCTGGGCATATGGGTTCCGCAGTAGCATATGATACTATCCGAGTTCTGTTGCGAGCATGGCGTTGGACAACTAAAGGTGAATGTGACACCTCGTTGTCGCCTCCATTTCAGTCTTTGGGTGGACATTCGGTTCCTCCGTACTAGTGTCCCCCTGGAGGACCTGCCATGCGTGAAGTAGTTATTACCAATGCTACAAAGACCAGGTGGAGTGCTGTATGCCAGAAGCACAGGGTTGAACCAAGAAGTACACTTCCTGGAGCATAAATCGCAGGAGAATGCTGCAGGGATATCATGTGTTGGTCAGGACAGACAACCTGGCGGTGGTGGTGTATATCAATCGACAAGCAAGCATACGCTTACCCCATTGTCACCTCTCTCTCGCAGACCACTCATCTGGCGTCAGCACTGGGGGATGTCTCTAGTTGCTGTCCATACTCTCGGTAAATTGAACCATTCAGCAGATACATTGTCTCGGTGGAAACCCTGGTGAGAAGAGTGGCAACTCCATCCCCTGGCAGTCCAGCAGATCTGGGAGCGCTTGAACAGCGGAGGTAGACCTGTTCGCCACCCCAGAGTATGCTCAGTGCCGGCTGTTCTATGCTCTGTCCCAGGCTCCTCTCAGGATAGATGCGCTAGCGCATTGCTGGTCCAGGAAGAAACACCTATATGAGTTTTCCTCAGTGAGCCTTCTTGCACCCCTCCTGTGCAAGACCAGGGAGGACGATGGCACCTTATTGGCCTAATCGACCTTGGTTCATATAACTCTGCTCTCTCCTGACTCTCTCGAGCATAGCTCTTGTCAGAGCTTGTTATGCTGTGGGGTTCATTGACTGGTGTCACTCTTGCCAACTAGACCTGAGCAGCTGCCCCATTGAACTTGTGTTAAACCTTCTCTAAGAGGGCCTGGATCAAGCATCCATCACCAACGCCTGGTCCCTGTTGCCCAGACCAAGCACTGAGAATCTATGTAGAAGGACCCGGAACCTTTGTTTTGGTCAACTCTTTGTATGCTTGGAGGACAGCAGACGATAGGGAAGGCTGTCTCCAAGCAGGGATTCGCCCACTGGCTAGTGGAGGCCATCTCCACTGCATACACAGCGTCAGGCCTGTCTCACTGCAGTAGTAGAGAGAGAGAGAGAGAGAGAGAGAGAGAGAGAGAGAGAGAGAGAGAGGAGAGAGATAGAGAGAGAGAGAGAGAGAGAGAAGAGATATAGATACGCTAAGAGCTCGGCTCGTATCATCGACGCTCTCTTCTCTCTCTCTCTCTCTCTCTTACCTCTCTCTCTCCTCTCCTCTTTTATCCTTTCTCCTCTCTCTCTTCTTCTCTCTCTCTTGCGCAAAGCCCCTAAACCCTTGAGGTTCTATTCAGTATAAATCCCGCCCCTTTATGTCACTTCCTGTTCCATCCCAAGTAAACGTACAAATTCAATCTTAAGTGAGAATTACTTACAATGATTAATTAATTTCAATACATCTAACAAATTTCCTTAACTCAACGCACCGAATCAGTTAAAACACACAATTGGCAAAACTGTTAATTTTGTTCTCAAAACCCCTCATTGTAAACAAAACACAAAAACACATTTTTTTTTTTCTTTTTTTTACCCCCCAAAAACACATGTTTTCTTCCGACAGCAACATTTAGTCAAAAAATCGTTTTAAAATTACATAGGCGGAACTCGAGTGTAAAAGAAGTTCAAGCATTTGAAATTTGTGTTAACTGAATGTATTTAGTATCAAAGCAACAAAAAAAACATTAATTGTATCACCTACCTAGACGGATGTTGTGTTTTGGTGTTGGTGGGGCTTAAGCGTAAAAGAATTATAAGTATTTGCTATTTGTGTCAACTGTATGCATTTTGTATCAAAGCAACAAAAAAATTGTTAATTGTATCGCCTACCTTGATGGATGTTGTGCTAATCGTGTTAAGAGTTTAAGAAAATGATTTTGTAATGTAATGTCTTAGCAATTGTGAAAAACTGTAAAACATTTGTTCATATGATCATGTGATTGGAGAAACCAGCTGTGATTTATACATTTACTTAAACTGTAATAAGCTATTTCTCATTGATAATGGAATAAAATACAGGGAATAAATTTGTGTTTGAATTCACAATATGAACAGCTTGTTCACTTTGATTTTAGCTTGTTTAAGTTCTGTTTTGAACAAAACATTTGTAAATGTGTCTTTAAAATAACATTGTTTTAGTGTTTGGTGGAGCTTGTGAGTAAAAGAACTTCAAGCATTTAAAGTTTGTGTTAACTGAATGCGTTAGGTATTAAAGCAACAAAAAATGTGTTAATTGTAGAGCCTGCCAAGACAGATGTTGTGCTAACCATTTTAAGAGTTTAGGAAATGTGTTAAATGTATTGAAAAATATGTCATAACAATTGTGAAAAACTGTAAAATATTCCTGTATTTGGTCATAGTGTCGTAAGCTGACAGTGTTTATCTTACAGCCTGGAAAGCTTCGGTGTGTGACCTCCTCAAGCTCTTAACTATAGCTTGTTTCTATTTTTAGATTTTTTTAGTTTTATAGCTGGCTTCATTTACCTGTAAATTTGCCAGAGTTCATGACATTCTAAAAATGGACTTCAAAGATTGAAATTGTCTAAATGAAACATGAACCAAATGACATGGCATTTTCTCTAAACCAATTTGCTGAGGAAAAGTCTAATTGGGTTTTGTAAATGCTCTTTGGTCTTTATTGAATGGGAATGAGTCATCCATTCAGAATAATAGAATTAGTTGTAAGACGTTGGCTTTTCTAAATCCCTCTGATGGCCTCGAGTACAAGCTGACTGCTCAGACACACAACAGCGAAGAAAATATGCTCAAGTCTAATGTTAAAAATGCTAAGGTTTGTTTATTAATTAGTTACAAGTTTTTAAATGTTTGTTTATTTGTTTTATTATGATGTTAACCAATCAATTGCAGCTTACAATTTATGGATCAAGGGGTTTTATGGTTGACTGAAAACTACCAGTATGTTGAAACAAACTTAATTTGAAGGGTAACATTAATAAGTTTTAATTAGTTATAGAATTACATGCTAAAAAACACAAAAATAATTAACTTCATTTACCATAGAAAAGTTTAATTATAAATCTAATATTAATTTCAGATTGTTAAAAATGCACTTACAGTTTTTCACAATTGCTAAGACAGTTTTTTCAGTTAAGTTTTCTAAACTCTTAACACGATTAGCACAACATCAGTGGGGATAGGCGATCGATTAACACCTTTTTTGTTGTTTTGATACAAAACACATTCAGTTACCAGACATTTAAAATGCTTGAACTTCTTTTACCTTCAAGCTCCACCAAACACCAAAACTGTCATTTTAAAGCCACATTTTTTTTCTCAATGTGTTATGATCAACTAAATTTTACTGTTGGAAGAAAACACGTGTTAGTGTTTTGAAAACTGTATTATTGTATTTTGAAAATGAGTTTTGGAGTTTTGTTTACAATGGGGGGTTTTGAGAATGAAATTAACTGTTTTGCCAATTGTGTGTTTTAACTGATTCGGTGAGTTAAGAGTTAAACAAACTTGTTAAATGTATTGAAAAAACTCTCTTAGCAATTGTGAAAAACTGTAAATTAGAATAAGTTGAGTTTACTTAAAACAAAAAAGCTTTTAGATTTTTTATTTATTTATTTAAAACATGTTCAAAGAACCCAATTTGGCATCAGAGGTTCAACATGAATATTATAAAGCAGTAAATACACTTTTTGTGTGCGACCCCCAAAATATTCTCTTAAAATGTTTGTCTCAGCTAAAGACAGAAAGTATGTTCATGATATCTTTCGACGTTGAAATTATCTTTAAGTGAAGATAATTCACTTAATAAACAGCATGCATTCATTTAAACATCATGATTAAAATTAAGAAAAAAGTGCTTTAATGATCTCGTTAGGCCATGTCCTGCAGCAAGGTTTGGACGTGTGGGGGAGGGGATTTGTGTTTCATCGCAATATGCTCAAGGGCAAACATTAAAACATCATTAATTTGAATTATTTTTTTAATTAAACAACCCTGTCTATAATCCTGATCAACACTCATGATAAGCTTCTCCCAAGAACATCAACAGTTTATTCAATCATGGGCAGTTTGATGTTTGTTGTATTGGTTGTCATTTCTTTCAACGCAATTTCTCTAAACGCGGCTAAAATCGGGCTAGATAGAATTCACTTAGCAGCACCAAAAACTGCTCTGGTTGAGTCACTTAGAGAAGGTGTTCATTATAAATCAGTCGCTAAACTAATCATATGGGAAACAACCAAATCCAGTAAAATTAAATGCATATTGTAAGAAAACAAAATGTTTTTTGAGCCAAAAAAAAACTGATTTGATGCTATATAGTATAGTTTTTTTTAGAGTGTATGAAGATCTTGAGAAAAGAGAATCTTTAGTTATTTATTTATTAACAGAGACAGCAACACAACAAAAGAGCGTAAGAGACACAGAGTAGCAAGACTGGAGTAAGTCACCTGAAAATAAAAAATGTTTCCAACGCTGGTGCGATGTTTTTTTTATAATTCAGATCATTACTTTTGATCTTTATAAACACTTTTAGTGAACTATTTTTAAATTAGTTTGTTGTAGTATTTTACATTTAAATCTTCAGCCAATCAGATGTTTTCTCTCGGCCCATGCACCACCTCTCTGGACCCATTTTTGGTTTCTGGAAACTGATAGCAGTAATTATATACAGTCAAAGACCTTCACAGTGCGTTGCATGTTGCTGTCAGAGATGCTGTCAAACCAAGATTTGTGAGCAAAAACAGTAAGCTGGGCATTTTGAAGTTGTACTCGAACACTAACACAAATAAGTCATGTCTCTGAGCGTCTTGTGTGTGGATCTTTTATTCCAATTCGAACAATAGCACAAAATCACACACAACACTTTTAAAACATGGACATGAATATTACACACAAAAAAATTAAATAAGCAAGTGTTATTTTGAGAGTTATTTTCTTCCATAGTGAAGACATTGATTCGATTGTTATTTGTCTACAATCCTTTTAGAGTGCATTCATCTTTATATAAACCATATTTGTAATCGGCGGTTGTGCTACATTTCATTGACTTTAATCCCATATAGTAAAGGACTTTCAATATAGGAACCAAAAATACCTTGATACTATATAAATAATAATTGCATAACCTGCACCGTTGTTATGGCAAAAAGTTGATTAGAAAAGCTTTCAGCATGAATATCAGTGTAGGGATTTCAGAGCGTTAATGATAATGGTATTAGATCAGTTTAGCCTGTGCTTGCGTAATATCCTGATGCACAAGCTGTAGAAAATGTGCACTATTTGATCACTCATCAACCACCTATGGCTCACTGGAGGCTCATGCTTTGGTTAGGGCCCTCTCTTACAGTTACCTCCTGTCTACAAGCCAATCAATAATCTAAACTATCAGTGTTGTCCCAGTTAAAAATAGTAACTAGTTGCAGCTACTAGTCACTGTTAAAAGTAACTCGCTGGTTAATTTAAAAAAAATTTATGCCACCACTAATGTCCTTTTATTTAAATTTCAGTGCTGCATGGAAATTACTACTGTGTTGATTAGTTTAACAAGTTTTGTTTATTTCCACCAAACATTATGTTCAATATACACATAAAGCTGACTTAAAACAAAGTAACTTACTAAAAGTATTATTTAGTACAAGTACACATTTCTAAACAAAAAAACAAAAACAAAGTCCTAACTATTTATCAGAGGTAAATAGAGTATCATCATGGTTACTTTTACAACCCCCGTTTCTTGAATAGATAAAGAAGAAGCTGGGGTGCCCAACTTTCTCAGCACTCCTTTTAAAAAACCAACCAGTGTACGAGCTGATGTGATGTGATGGTCATGTGATCACGCCACTGCGCAAAAGTGGATGTGAGCATGTCTGTACCTTCCTGTTGTTAAGCTGGAGCCGTACTCACCCCTTGGCAACCAGACTTACTCATCACCTTACGGTTGTGGCTGGGGGACATAAGTCTCCATTCCGTATTTGGGGAACGGGGATTACAAAAGTAACCATTACGTTCCCCATCAGTTGGTCACTACGACTTATCTCGGTACCGACTATGGGAGCACCCTTACAAAACGCCACAACCTAGGTTCTTCCGTACCGGACGACGGCCAGGCAAGCCGGGCATATTAATAGTCCGGCACCGAGCGGGACCCTAGCCTCAAGTCAAAAACTCTTTTTTTAATGGGTAGTCAGTCATATAAACCTCCCTTACCTACTACACTAGAGGAGGGAATGCATTGATCCTTGAGTTTGAAGGAAGATGTGCTGAGACTGTACTTACCACCTCAAGGCTGGATTAAAAACTCCTGGCAGTTTAATACATTTTTATAAGTGACGTACAGGACCTCTCCCAGTCTCCCAGGTAGTCACTACTACGCGCCTGGCAGGTCCTCCCAGGGTGTGGATGTCTTTCCAAAGATGGAGAAGGAGGCGGCAACAGGGCGTCATGCTCACCTTCAGTTACCCTAAACCGACCGAACTCAGACCAACTTGAGACACAGTTGGAGTGATCTCATATGAACTAACCCGAGTGGAATAAACGCTGCTGAAGAAGTCATATGCGGCAGGAGCCTATGGACATTTTTCAGAAGGACCACCAATTTTGTGCAGACTCTGCATGCTGCCTTTAGCTTGCTCTGGGCGCACTCTTGAGAGAGGGAGGCATGCCCACATGTACAACGAGTTTAGCTCCATACACAGAAACAATATGCTCTGGCCGGGGGTTAAACGGCTCTTTTCTAAGTTGATCCAAAGCTCCAAATGTCTGAAATGACATAGGGCCCTGTCTCTGTGATGAATCAACTGGGACCATGACCGGGTCAATATCAGCCGTCCAGGTATGTGAGGAATCTTACCCCTTCCGCACTACCCCTTCCGCACTAACAGTACTATAGCTGCCTCGATCACCTTTGTGATGGTACAAGGGGATAGATACAAACCGAAGGGGAGGAATTTCAAGGCCAAACTGAAGAAAGGGTCTGTGCTGAGGGAAAATACTCATATGGAAATACACATCATTCAAATCTATTGTGGCGAACCAATCCCCTGGACGAGTGAGTGGACTGTGTCTGAGAGATATCATCCTGAACGGAAGTCTCAGAAGATGAGCATTCAGAAGAAGGAGGTTGAGGATTGCATGCAACTCACCTGTGAGTTTATGGAACTAGAGAGTATAGGCTATAAAACCCTCTTTCCCTGTCGGCTGGAGGGACTGGCACGATTGTGCCTTTGCATAAAAGGGAATCAATCTCCTCGCGCTGGACCTGGGCCCCTATGGGTGAGACAGAGGTCATTACTTGAACCTGGGCAGCTTGACAGCGAACTTTAAAAAAATTTACTAGTTCTTGTGAAAGTAATTACCCAAGTAAGAATAACTACCTTTAGTTAAATTTAATTGAATAAGGGCACAAATAAATCTGAAAATAGGACAAATTGTAAAATTGATTTAGCTCTCAAATGCTTTCAGAATGTGCACCTCTGGCTACTGTTGTCCTCATTACCTGTAGTGAAGCTACGAGCGTGCTAGCTAATAATATTGACTAATAAAGATAGCACAGATCATTTTATCCAACACCCTAAAACAGAATAAGAAAACTAAAAGGGAGGAATGAGTGAGCTTCAGACCGTGTTCGCCTGGGGAGGCGTCTCCATCTAATTCCGCGGTCACACTGTAAAAACAACTCTATTAACTTAAATTAGATCGTGCGCATTGGTGTGGAAATGGATAGAACCCCACAAGTTCCAGACTATGCAGTGAAACTTTTCGGAAACTTGAAAAGTTTCAGAACTATGACCTGCAATTCCTTATCAAATGACGTGACTACTAATCACAGATTGGAGAGTATTATTAAAGATAGATTTGATTTTTTGTGTTTCAGTGTTGATGTGAAGTGCATCCAAACTGATGTTTGAATCGTTTATAGAAAGACCTACTGGATGGCATTCAATACACACTCTCACTTTGATCTCAAGATAGGAAACCGCACCGAACAACAACAAGATGAACAGATGAGGAAGAAATCACGAAAGAGGAGAATATAAACTTTCAGAAGCTTGTATTGCTGATGTCGTATCATCAAAAGTTGTTCAATAAAGCACACAAAGTTTGCAAAACAGCCGGCGTGTGGCGCTTGTCCCCTGAGTAGTGATGGGAAGTTTCGTTCATTTTGGTGATTCGGGATTTTGACTCTGGTTCATTTAAAAGAGTAGTTTATTTTAACTAGTTTTTTATATTGTTCATATGGGTAAAAAATGCGATCTACTTGCAAGTTACAACAAAGACTCAAAAATAGAGCAAAATACAGAAATCTGATTAAATTAACTCACTCATCTGTGTTTTCTGATTATCATCAGTGTAATCTGCATGCTCCAAAGAAAATGACCCACTCCCTGAAAAGAGTAATTACTAACGTGTCAGAATTGTTCTTTTCATGAATGACACATCAGTACACACGAGCGCCATCTAAGGGCAAGTATCACTACATCGACTTTAAACACTAGCTTGCGACATGAACCTTGTAGAGAAGACCTTAACTCTGATTTTGTTTTGTTTTTTTCCATTTTGTGAAACTAATGAGTCCCTAGACTGATTTCCTTATTCAAGTGAGCCTTTAGTTTTCCTGCTTTGTTGAGCAGAGGTTTTTGTCTCGTCTGTAAATAAAGCTTCCGTTTGAGAGGCTCTGCTGTATCTGGGTCCTCACACACAAGCCTCACAGTTATATTGTTTTTGTTCTAATAAAAACAATCCATATATCTACGTGAGGGACTCTAGTTTTTCTCAATTAAAATAATTAGCTTTAAAATCGAATGTAAGATTGATCTAAACATTTTTTGAGATTAAATGTTAAATGCAAAATCGTCCAGATGTACCCTCAATGCATTAGGGTACCCAAATCCATCCTCTCCCAAACTATACTATTATAATGTGGCTTCAGAAACTACTATAGTGATGTGACATCTTATCTTCTCTTAATGGAGGATCTCCTTCTCTCTGCACACAACGTAAAATACTCAGCAGTTTATAGAAAATGACTATAATGTAATGCCAAATTAATCTTAACAGTGGTGAAAGACACAAAGCGAAAAGGCTGTCTATCTACTAGAAGAGTAGTTATCTCTCCTCAAAAGTAACTCCTGGGAAAAAAGATTGGCTGAGATTGTGCTCTCAAGCTAACCCTGCCATGGGCCATGCAAAAAATGGCTCCTGTTTGCTTAAGAGAAGTGTTGAAACACTACATAGCTCTATATATCAAGAGGAAGGATATACACAAAGAGGATGCCTGCATATTTATTAGCTGAAACTCTGGGTGCTCTCTAAATGTTGATAGTGCTGAAACTGTTAAGAACGCAACAGATTCACCCTTTAAAAAGTGATTCTTCATGAAGTGGGAGGAAAAGGAAGGAAAGAGTGGGAGTTTAGGTGTCTAGAGGGTTTAAACTCGCAGGAAGCAGATCAGAAGGTGCGAAAAGCTCTCAAGCAAGACCTTTCAGTAATTTTTCCCTTACACACATTGCCTAATGAAAAAGGTTGTGCCATTTATAGTCCGACCGGTGACAGACAGCTCATATGCTTGCCACATTTAGATCTCAATCGAGGGGACAAGAATGGTGATGATGTCGTCCTGAAATATGAAGTAGCCACAGGCGATGAATGTGAGAGGATATTAATATCATTACAGTTAAATTAGCTCTTTGGTTCTCTCCACTTCGGCTGCCAGCTATTCGTATTATACCGCTAATCTCATCTCCCTCCAGTAATGACACATTCAATGTTGTTTATGGTACTTTTCTGAAATTGCACGGAAAACAAAATCATTTGGAGCAGGCTGTGAAAGCAGGGTTAATTCTCAGTGTGAATAATGGCACGATTTGGGCTTTTAGCAAAGTGCTTACACAGAGTAATGACCATTCCAAGGGCTCTAATTAGTGAGTGGGAATGATCCTGCTTTGAGGAGAACCAAGTAATGGCTTCTCTGAAGACTATTTTAAATCAATCACAGGATGCTGTGTATGTGACTAATCATTCGGGTGTTCTAATGCAGATCTGCTGCCGGATTATTTCTGATTGGGCCATATGGCTTGAGTGGGAGGGTTGTATTTGCATTCTCATAACAGATTTCCCTCATTTCACTTAATGGATGCTATTGGATTTGTGAGTGCAGTGAGCAACAGAAAGTGAGGGGAGTGGCTTCCTCTTCAAGAAATTTCTGAAAATGATGTTTGTTTATCAGTTTCACGTGGCAGATTCCTGTCAATACTTGTCTTGTTTGCATTTTTTTGACCTTGTGTCCATTTATTAATTTACTCTCTGCCTTTACTTACTGATGTGTTCCATGTTTTGGCTTTTACCAGTCATGTTGACCTAATCACATGACTAGTAGCTGATGTTTTGTGTTGTGCTATTGTACATGGCTTCGTATGCTTTCTGTCTTGTATGTGCCCCCACCATTGGTGATTTTCACAATTTTCACCAGAAATGCACACCGAGAATGGAATTTGAACAATTAGCGCGTGATTCATATGAGTGAAAGGCTAGCCGTGGTATGACATCCATGCGCAACTGGGGAGCATTTATGAAGGGAACTGTGCATCCAAGGTGTAGCGTAACACAGCCACATATTTTTACTTTTAACGCCAATTCGCAACAGATATTCATATCATTTTTTATCTCAGCCAACCAGGAGCTTCTTTGTGTTGATGACGTTTTTTCTGAAGAACTGGAAAACCAAACAAACATGGCAGAAGTCTGTAATTAGTAAACATCTAACATCCTCCGTTTGTCTGCTTTCAGAGAACATAAATAGTAGCTTTTCTCTCAAATCCGCCATGGTGCCTTAAGCAAAACCCTACTGGAAGCTCCTCTAACCAGCACTCACGTCGCTGATCCCGTGCAGTTCTTACCTTATTTCATAGAAACGTTTGATGTCATATTTTCTAGCATTGATTTAGCAATGATTTGGGCATTTATCAATTTCCAGCGTGAGCATTTACCAATTTCCAGCGTGAACATGGCTGTAGGGATGCTATAACATCACCTAACTTCACATTAGCACCCCTAAAACTAAGCCACAACAGTTTTCCCATCAGAGTTTCATTTGCTGTTTATACTGTCCAGCATATGCAGAAGCAGGAGTAATGGTGACTGGCAGCTGAGTTGTTAAATAAAACCTAGAAAGTTGACCATACCCCCAGATCACATAACACACGATTTGCTCACCTGAAACTCTGCTGTGTCTGATCAATGTCTACTTGACCAAAACAGACCACTACAGGCCGGTAATCAGTAATCATTTTGCCATTTAAATCAATACGACTCATAGAAAACTTACATTTGTAGTCATGAAATTTACATATTAAAGGTGACAGATTTTCAGTAACAATCTATGAATATGTTTTTAAATAGCTCTTTTTTTAGCACCTATTGAGAACTTGGAGTACAACACGCACGCACAGGCAGAGAAAAACTTTCCTCAAGTAAGGAACCCTCCGTGAGAACACAGAGAGCCTCGCTGACCGAGGCAGGTGCTAATCACCTCTCCAGCCTAAAAACTGTTTGAACTTAAGATTCATTGACAAACAGATTGCTCTACAGCACCTGAGAAAAAACTAAAAGACAAAACAAAAACAAAGTAAACAAACAAACAGCGGTTGCAACAATGTAACACTAAAAACAAACAGGTGATAAATAATGGGATTTTGATCGAAGAGAGCGAGCTGGAACATATCATGATAGGAGACTGATCAGGTAGGCCAGAGCCAAGCCATTCAGCGCTTAAAGGCTAGAAGCAGTATCTTAGAGTTGATGCAATGTTTTACAGGAAGCCAATGAAGAGAGCACAGAACCGGTGTAATGTGGTCATATTTCTTTGTTCTTGTGAGAACTCTAGCTGCTGCGTTCTGGACTAACTGTAATTTTTGTAGTGCGGCGGCTGAGCAGCAGCTAACAGAGCGTTACAATAATCCATTCTGGAGCTCATGAAAGCATGCACTAATTTTTCTGCATCTACGATAGACAGCATGTTCCGCACTTTAGCAATATTCCTGAGGTGAAAGAAAGCAGTCTTAGTAACATAAGAGATATGGTTCTTAAACGTCAGTTCACTATCTATGATAACGCTGAGATTTTTAACTGACAGTGACATATTTTAAGTGACATGTTTCAGTAATTGATTTCTTCACTGTTTCTGCACATATTTTTTAATGTAATGAAATACATAAAAAACATATTGCATTTTTTAAAGTGTTTCACTTTTACATGGGTCTGAATCAGTCCTGACAAGTCTGTGTGGGGGAGTAGTGCTTTATTCATTTTTTCGTTCGATAACTCTTTTAAAAGCAGAGTTTTATATTTTTCTCAAGTAAAATGAGTTTGTTCCCAAATAGAGAACAGTTTTTGGTTTTAAGTACATATTTTAAAATCAACTTTAAATATTAGAAGTACACAGAAAAAGCTACTCAATTACAGAAGTGCGAGTGAATGTAATTCTCTACTTTCAACATCTAGATAGAGTTAGTTATTATGCTGATACCTAATGTTATTTAAATAAAGCCATTTTTTCCTATCTTACATATGATTTTTAAGTGATTAATGTGTAGGTTTTTATTCTGTATGTGTATTATTCTGTGCATGTTTAATTTCTAAACAAAAAAGGAGGAATGTTAATAATCAGTGTAATAATCAGACCAGTGTCAATAATACATCCGTGTAAGAACAGATATTTGATTTGATATTTATTTTCCTGAAAACTAATATTTGACAACTTTTTAGTGAAAATGTAAAAGCATTCTAAAGTTTGAAGTTGTTATTGTTGTTAAAATATGATTTAAACTTTACTTTATATATACAACTTAATTGTACAGCACAAATAAAAAAAACTGAGTAACGTTTAAAATAAAACTCAAAAGGGTTTCCAAACGAAAAAAAGGAAGGATATTTTAATCTTTGTGGCATCAATGTTCTTGTTTCACAAGGAGATTATATCATAACCTACTAGACTTAATCCAGATGGTTTAATCCTAGTTGGCTACAGCCCTTTATATAACAAACTATTTTTCTGGATTGGGGACAAATATCTGCAGTTACCGCTTTCAGTGCATTACAACTAAACATAGCCCCCTAGTGAGCATTAAGATGCACTGCATCACACCGATTGAGGGCCTTTCTAAGGATTGTGAGGTGACCTGCATCAAAAGACAACAGCATGACTTGCATCACTGTTAACATGATAATAAAAGGTTCCAATATATATATTCTATGGCGAATGGCTTGCATTACAGTAGCTAAGGAGAATTATAGGTCATCTAATTAAATTGTTTAATTGCATCTTGTTAAGAAGATGAAGTGAGATGAGAACTGATGACCTAAATTGATTTTTTTTCCCAGTCGATTTTATTTTTGATCAAAGTCCAAACATGAAAATCAAGTTAGGCTTCAGCACAGAGTGAGATCAGAGGGAGAATATTGTACTCATTGAATATTATCAACTATATTTGTCTGTTAAAATAGGGTCTGTGACAAAGCAATGAACATGATGTTCCTTACTTTAAAACTTTTCCTATAAGCAAGTAAGATGCAAAAATACAAGCTAAAAATAACAACAGATTAACTTCCAACTAAAGTTTGTTCAAGTACAAGTGGCTTTTTGTTGCTAAGATTTACAAGCGCTCACACCACAAACAGATGTTCAGGTGCTGGGTCTGTCGGAACTATTATCTAACTTTACTTATTGAACACAGGAGACTTTACTCATTAGCTCCATCCTTTGATTTAATGAGGTGTCCTTGTCCTGTTCCCACTAGTGTGGTGAGAGGCAATATCAGCAGGCGTCTAGGGATCCTTCTACCATATTGTTGGGGAGTGTGTTTAGGTGATTAACTCATACAATGAGCTTCCAAATGATTAGAAGAGTATCACAGATGCATGTTTGTCTGACATGTCAGATGAATCACATCCCCCTGATTGATGATTACAAAGAAGTCAACTCGACACTAAGTAATACAAATGTTCTTTAAAGCCTATCTGCCTTTTTATTTACAATGTATATGGTTTCTTCTGTGCTTCCTTTTAAGAACTGAGTAATCCAGCTCACACAAATATAAGAAGAACATTCTCTCCCCAGTTTTTATCAACAACTGTTTTACTCTCAAAACCTGTGGGTCAATAAGTTCTTGATCAAAACTCTCACTTTTTGCATCTGTGTCAGGTCAGTGTGTCTGCAGCAACAAACCACATATTTCTGTGGTTTGTGGAATCTGTTGTGTGATTAAACACATTATTAAATATGCTGTGTGCTTTTGTAGTCCTGTACATCTCAGGAGATATGCTTTAACGCAGTGAAACGCAGCGCAAACCCTCGCTCTGTCCCTCTTAGGCTTTGAGCTCTGTGGGCAAAGCTGTTGCACTGATGACGAGATCCTATAACTGCTCCTGTAACCAAAATAAATGTGGTTCCACTGTCTACACTGAAACAAATCAAAATACATAATTATGGTTAAACACTGGTCTGGGTTTGTGTGAACGAACAGTCTGTGTTAAAAAAAACAGCAGATACAAAATAGCTGGCTATGTTTGGACAAGGCCTCCGACGACACTGTTGCTTATCACCCAGAACGCTTCACTCAACGGTCCAACTCTACACAGAGCACCTTAAAGTGATGGGCTGGAGAGCCAATCCAAGAATACCAGAGAGTATTTTCTCCACAAATAGAAAACATGAGTACAAATACACAAATATTAAAGGCAGGACATACGTAAACATCTGAAAATGATGATCCTTGGCAATCATAACACTGGCATTTTCTATGGCTGAAGTTTTTCAACATCAGAGTTATGCTGAAATGCTGTTCTGTATATGTATGTACAATTATAAGTGCCTGCAGGAAACAGTTAAGCATGGGGGAAGCTCCTTGGCTGTTTGGGGTTGCACTTTCAATGGTAGTTACCAATTTTGTCAGGAAAAACGGTGTTCTGAATGCTGAAAAATGCATGTAGATATGTATCATTCATACAATCATGGAGGTGATTGGCCCCAAAGTCTCAAAGAACAATCAATGGCTTAAAGAAGAACAAGAAGCAGTGTACGTTTTGGCATGGCCCTCACAGACCCCTGGACTCAGTGTCTGGGATTACACAAAGAGAAAATAATTGTCCATGCACAGATGACCTGTGGTTAGTTCTCCAAGATTCTTCAAGTTCTTGGGGCAGCAAGTGGCGTAGTGGTGGAGATGGTCGTCTCATAACTGGAGTGTGGGCTTGTTTAATCACCCCCAGGTCCATTCTGCAGTTGTGGCCCTGCACAAGCCACTTCATCCTGTATGTGTGTTAATGGTGAGGTGTGTTTGGTGGTGGGCAGCCACGTCCTGTCAGACTGCCCCAGGGCAGCAGAGGGCTACCACGGTAGATTACCACCACCAGAGTATGAATATGGAGTGAATGAATAATGCTCTGATAATTGTGAAAATATTGATTAGATTTAGACTCTGTTCATCGATGAAAATATAGTTTTTTTTCTGTTCCACCTTTTTTTAACATCCACCTATTTTGTACAGTGCTGTGCTTTTTTTCCATTCATGGGTTTAATTTGAATTATTACATTACTGCATAATTAATAGGTGAATAGTAGACTAATATCGAATGTAAAACCTCGAAAACAGAATGCAGTACATTCTAGGTAAATAGTTAAAAGCGTGCTTCCTGGAATGCAATATTTAATGTCAAGAGCCTCTAAAATGGTTATGGATTTTAAAAAGTGACACCAGATCCTTGCGGCCTTTTTTGATGTGCAGAAATAAGCTCATAGAGAAGTGATTAGATAAGAGCGTTTCAGCATCAGTTTAGTCTCTGAATGAAAGTCTTTCATCTTCGAACTACTTGATTCTCACGCAATGCTCTGAGATAACCCAATACGGTGATAACACATTCAATAGAGATGATGGAGTGTGCAAAATACAAGTAATCGCAAGATTGGAAAAGTGTATCTTGTTTGGATGACAGCAGTGGGAATCCTACAACTATTTTTTTTAGAAACAGATGAAAAGCCAGAGCACAGAAAAGGTGATGTTTGTGTTCCTTTACTAGCTCTTTGGTGTCGGATCACCTTTATCAAACACAAAATATAAGCACATTAAATCTGTAAAAACACGAATCAAAGACAGTCTGTGTTTGTATCATGGTTATTATTATTGTAAGCTTTGTTATGGTTTGTTCAGTTTACAGTTTCTAATTCAAGTTCATCAAATTCATTCCAGTCGAAGGTAAACATAATTATTATCTTTTGTTCCCAACACTTATAAATGCTTTCATTGTTTCCTTCAAAACAATACAGTTTCTTTGATTCACACCCACTCTCACAGAAAAACACCTAGACTAAACAACTTGCAAAACAACACACACATTCACCGCGTCTGCTTTATTACCTTTTGATCTCTCGCTCTTTCACATCCACGCTCTCAAAGGTTATTTAGACAAACGTCAACTTCTAACAATTGCAATCTGTAGCAAACACACGCTCAAGCACAAACACACACACAGTTCTTGTGTCCTTGTTTCTGTAAGTGCAACATTTGAAAAGTGAGGCTTGCTCACCTCTAAAATTACATCATTCCACAATCTCAAAATCACAAGAGAATACAGCCTTCTACACGTATTTAAAGGTACAATATGGGATTTTTTTCACCTATGAGTTGTAAATTTGTTTTTACTTATTTTCCCTTTAAAATCATATTTTCACACTTCTACAATTTACATAGTGTAAAATACAGTAAACATGTTAACCTAAAGTCAATCTGTAGCTGTATAATAAGAATCTTTTATACAATTTTACTGTTTTAACCAGTTTTAAAATATAAATAGAACGTATATCAATGTAAAAATAAAAAAGGATTAAGTGTTTTTTCCTGAATGTCTACAAAACCATCAAAATCTTAACGTATTTTCACTGCAAATTAAAGGCAAGTGTTTGATTAACTTTTATGCCAGACTTTTTATTGTTGTTTTTCTATAATAATAACATTAGTAATAATAGTAGCTATGTCGGATTATGCATGAAAGTATGTGAATGCCGTTTTTCAGCAGTAAATCCTCCTATAAATATTTATCAACATGTTTCCAATAAGGCAAATGTAATGTAATGTAGACAAATGTATTTAACACTTACATGTATCCCTTCAGAGTAAATAAATAACTGCAAAAAGTCAATTACTAACCATGAAAGAAACAAAAGCAACACAGTAAGGTTTTCACTCACAGGCTGTTAATCATCTGCTTGTGTATTTCTACTCTATTACTCATTTACGCTGCTCTTTCTACTATGTCATGTCAACATGGACACAGATATTTTTATAATCAAACGCTTCAGTGAAAAAAAAATGTTAACTTTAACTTCGAGACCTAACTTGAAAAACAAGTTGCTGTGAAAAGTGCTAGTGAGGCCAGCAGGGGGTGCTCATCTTAAGGTCCTGGCGCCCCAGTACAGGGATCTGGACGCTGTACTGTAAAAGATGGATGAGACATTAAACCACCCTCTGTGGTCATAAAAAAATCCAGGAGGTTTAGTCGATGTTTAGCCAATCCCTGTATTCTAATTGATCACAAACGACTCATTTCTTTTGTCCACCATCAGCTGGTGTGTGCTGAGTTCAGAGATGGCCTGAGAGTCTTGCTCAATACATGCTCTCCGCCTATATTCCCAGACTATGTAGGAGCCAGTATCACATTTGTTTTCCTACAATTTAGACTGGTCACGCTCCCCTACTCCTCCAATGGCATGAATTAGCATTGATTCTACAACAACAATTATGATGTGGTGAATGATGTATGAGAAGAAAGTTTTGAGTTGGCACCCACTTCGGTATTGGTTCTGAGTGGCCTTGTTTTAGACTTGTCTTTTTAGGACACCTCTCTCTGCCTCATAACTCCATTTCCACATGCTTGTTGGATAGCAAATTCACGGTTGAAGTTCAAAAAGCTGATTGCTCACATCATGTAATAATGGAAGGGTGGAAAGAACTGTTTTTTAATGACAAAGGACCACAAAAAGTTGAGTTAGGCTACGTTCAACCTGCAGGTCTTAATGCTCAATTCAGATTTTTTTAAATCTAATTTTTGATATGATCGTTCACACAAAACGTACGACTTGTATCTGTGATGTGTTTGAAAGCAATCCAGTTCACTGTGAGGGGCACATACCCATACATTGGATCTGGTCCAAATGAAAGTAAGCATGAACAATAATGCGGTTTTATTTATGTTAACTTCCGATTGGAGCCGCCATCATTTCAAACATGTCATACCAAGAAGAGGACAAAGAAGAAATATTTATTACTTCTTTAGCTTCACTTTCTTTCCAATGACTGGTTTCAATGTAGTTTTCGGTCATGAATGTTTTGAAACTTTCCACTCACTCTCATTGATATGTCGTCTGAAACTGATATAAAAGATGTATAAATGATACCTGGCTGTTGAGTCTGAGGTAGCATGGCAAGGGATCTGATATTTATTGGATTAAGGACAACCTATGAAAGCGATTTAAGTGGGATTATAAAAATTGGTGTTGAGTCGCTCAGATTGTCCTGAAAACAGACAAGTCAAGACAATATGGGCAAAAAACTCTGATTTGGGTCACTTTGGGCTGCAGTCTGAACGTAGCAATAGAGTCATGTCTGAAACGTTCTTAATTTCCAAATGGTGAGTTCAGGGATTGACCAGTAAGCAATCAACAGTGACACTACACCTTTCTTTCCAATCAGAAAATAGGTGTGGCTTGACTTGAAAAAGTACATGAACTCGGAATAGTGGAAAAGCTCTGCATGCATGTCAAGTCAAGATGAACCATTACAAAAAAGGTTGGTAGAAAAGTGCCATTAACTAGTGGCAGTAAAAAATGTGTTTAAAATATTACAAACCTTAAGAAATTATTAGCAGAAGACATGTGAACACATCACAAAATGAGAGAAAACGGTCAAAATCTTACATATTGTACCTTTAAATATGATCAGTCCCCTGCAGACAGACTGTTTTACTGAAATATTAAGCAGAAGTAATGTTTCATAGTAACTTAAATGAAATTTTCAAGCAAAGCACTGTGATGAAATAAACCTGTTCATGGTTTCATTAAAGAGAGCCTGTAGGTGTGACAAGCTTCCAATATGACTACATTAAATTAAACGTCTGTCACAAATGTTTCTCTAAACTCATGCCATTGCTTGTGGAAACGGCGTTTGGATGTCTCTAGGGTTGGAAGTGGCACTATCATCCTAAGCCTTGATATGACACTGTCAGAAGATACTCGTGAAATAGTTAAACCTTGCTGTAAAAAGATAGTGTTTCAGTCATTTACCTAAAGCTTGTAAGAATGCATTAACTACTTCCCCAAAGCCTCTGTAAGCTTGTGTGACTCTTGGCCAAAGTATCCCTGGAACCATTGCCAGTAATTGCTGTTATTTGTTTTGTGTGTTCTGATTTCCTGCCGCACTCAAATGCCTTTAGCTGTAGCTGTAGAAACAGTTGCTGTTTCTGTAGAAACAGATTACAAACTCCAGACCCCTCAATTTCCATTTGATCTCGCTAATCGCCTCCAAAGTCGAGGAGCAAGCAGGGATGACCGAGTGGAACTGGAACAAACCAGTTTGTTTTGAGTCCAGTGGGAATCGATGGTCCGAACCATTGGGCAGAGGTTGTCCACAATGTCCACGCTTAAATAAATGCTTGTGTTTTATGTACAGTGTCTGTGTTCACCTCCGACTGAAGTCCATTAAGTCGAGATGGGTTTATTCCAGCATAACAGAGCTAATGCACGCAATCACACTCACACTCACACTTCCACTCACTCACTGAAGCACCTTTTCATCAAAATAGAAAACAACAAAAAAGCTATTTGGCTTGGGTTTGTCTTAATGCGTTTGTGTTGGCGCTCCGGCAAAATCACTTTCGGTCTCAATTTTCTGCATCACAGAACAACCAAATCGACCCTGCTTTCACGTCTGAACTCAACACCTTCAAAACCAGATGTGATTGGATTTTAATGTCTTATAAATTGTTCCTTCGCCAATTGAAAAGTTCTAAATGAGCTGATTTCCAGATCAGTTTCTATTATAAACTTGTTTCAACTCATCTAATAGATATTGCTGTTCTTCCCTGACGGCAATTACACAATCATTCTGAAGTCTCTCCAGTGATAGGAAATAAAAAACAAAAAGTCTGTTTTACGCAACAGTAACATCTTGGTTTCATTTCAGTTCAATAAAAATGTAACCTGCCAGTTCTCAGGATCAAGCTGTTACTATAATGTGTCAGGTGTAAATTGAATAAAGGGTCTGAAAGAGAGTAAGGTTTTTTGATTACTCCTGTTTCAAATTGCCCACTGACGAGCACTTTCACATCGGAGGATTTCTTTATGGAGGTTATGTATTTATGATTTAATATTGGAGAAGATAACAGTTTCTTTTGTGAAGAAAAGGTCTCCACTGGCCCACAAAGACCCTTGAAGCTGATGTGTATCCAGGCACTCGAGACCTGAAGAATTTAGATAAAAAAATGATGAGCGCTAAAGGGTGCCTCAGGCCCAGAATGTGTTTTGTTGAGGGACGATGAGTCTGGGGTAAACTGTTGAGGTTATGAATGAGTGACAGCATTTCAGCCCGCACTTGTGGCTTCATGTTTAGAGAATTTCAAACATGCTGAAGCAGAAAAAAAGATTCTCCTCACTGACAAGTCAAACCAATTTGAAAGTATTGTGTTCTGAATTGTGGGAAAAAAACCTCTCCTATTTTAATTTGATCCGATTGTGTGTGCAGATTAAATAATTATTTGAACAATCTAGTTAATAATGGTGAACTTGTAATACAGAGAAATTTATTTGTGCATTGTATGCATTTGTTTACTATATACAGAATATTCACAAAGCAGGTTTCATTTCCAAGTTTAACTACCATCATTTTTTTGTGGCCATAATTAAAACAAGGAATTCAAGTGACATTTAAAAAAAATTTAAACTGTAAAATAATGTTTTTCAACTGTCTAATATAATATTAGAAAAAACATTATAAGGTAAATTAATTGATTAATACATTTGAGAGGAGATTTTCTCATAATTGGCCAATACCAGGTGTAATGCCGTGGTCAGATATGAAAAAAAAAAAAAATTAAACAGGATCGCATACGACGGTGTGAACCGGAAGTTTCTCTGCATGTGATGTCGAATTCCACTCTGATAAAAGATGAGCTGAATTTAACTTTGACCTTCGAAACCGCTTCATGTGATGTGACATCAACTCCTCTTTGACGTAATGTTTATTGATTAGTTAACTTCACTAGAAGTGCACCAAGGACACCATTCACTAGTTTTGGTGAAAAATCCCTCAAAAACAGTTGAGGACTCCCAAAGACTTAGTGTAGTTTTGAAACTTAAAAATAACTGATTGTGTGAAATACCTAATAAACATATTAATTGGGTGATTTTTTTTCTTGCAGACGCATGACATAGCAACAGGTTAAATATGTCATCTTGTGGGAACTGAAGGCAATTTTAAGAAATAAATCTAAGTGGTTGTAAGTGGACAAGTTTGAAATATTTTAGGACATGGTAAAGCATGTATCATTCATCTTATTAAGCATCTCCCCTAGTGAACAGATTAACAAAACACACATTTTGAGTAAAAAAATTCATAAGGCGCTACATTAACACAAACATACACAAATCATCCACTCTCTATTGTAACAGAAATGGCACAGTTCTCATTGTGGTGTATTTGTATTGTCATTACGACATGCAAAGCGTGCCGCTTTAAGACAGCAAATCCACCGCTGAGATGTGGGCTGGTGCTTGACACTTCCTAACCTTATTTCGCATTAAGTTTTTTTTTTCTTCTTTCATTTTAAGTCTTTATCAACCAATAAATTGACCCCGGACCCTTGCTTTCCTCCCAAAGGCCTCGTTGGTGTGATGAGGGGTGGGAGGGGGATGCTAGGAGATTGAGAGGGCGATGAGGAGAAGTGAAGCCACTGTCAAGAGAATTCGGTCTCTGGAGGGGCTGCTACCACTGATGCTCTTCTCCAGTTTGGGAACCTCTGGATTATCATAGTCATCTAGAGAAACACAGACAGGTCAGATTTATCACACAAAAAAGATCCGAACTTCATGAAACCTGTCTGAAGCAGGAGGGAAGCACTAATAAAAGTAAAGCACATGTCTTGGATTTGTATGTCTTCAGGTTGTCACGGGTTCATTGTGAATACTACAAAGACAAACATTACTATTATCAGCTACAAGAGGAGTGTCCAGTGTGCCAGACTGATGGATGGAAACCGGTTGTGGAGCAGACGGGCATCTCACAGGACCGGTTTGTCACTGTTTGTGTCTGCAAACAGGTGTCTGGCAGATCATGGATGCTATGATTGACAGGTTTGCAAACACTGCTCTTTACTTATGAGCCACAAAGAACAGTGTGTCACAAGCTGGCTTCCAACAAAATATCTTCAGACACGCACATTAAAACATTCAAAATGTACAATAGTTCTAGTCTACTTTACCGGCATTTACAAGAATCCTTCAAAGATTTACAAAATAATTATTAATGCATAAAATTTGTTGCACATTTATTGTTTCTATTAATAAATTTACATTTATTTTAAATTCCTTATGTTTTTATACATGTTTTGAACTGTGTTATTTATGGTGTTAAAACTAAAAATGAGATGGCTGTTGGGTAAAAAGGTGTAACATAAATAGGTGGAAAAAACTAAATAATAAAGTAGTAGTAATAGGAATCAAAGGCAAAAGTTTCCACAACAAACATCAGGGTTCTTCAAAATATCTCACACACAAAAGTGCCGACGTTGTACTGCTCATGAGAATTAGGAGGAACGCTAAAAACATACTGAACACACGTTCACGTGATTTCTGTGGCCCTGTCTGAGCGATTATGCAAAGAGAGAGCAAAAGTATTGAAAATACATTTATTTTAGATTGGCAGCAAAATTTGAGACACATACTAGTAGCCAATCAAACATTGTTGAAGTATTCTCAGAAAGCCACTGGGAATGAAAGAAAAAAAAAGATTTAACTTATTTAACTAAAAAAAGGAATTTATTTAAATGAAAAAAAATTAAGCATGAACATTTTTTGCTACACGTCTAAGTCTAACGCTTCCCATTTTGGTTGTTACTTAAGCATTGGAATTTGTAAGCAGTCACATTTTATTGTACCTTAATATTGAGGTCAATCTACAGACAAGCTTCAATTTAGTATTTATTTCACTGATATATCTTATACATCTATTAGATTTCCAAAATATAAAATTCTGAACTTATCATATGGGTTGCCGAAATTGCTGATTAATTAATGCAAATCAATTAATCTGTCTAATTAAGCACTAAACACAGCTATGAAGCTTGATGGCAATCCCAGTGCAAACTCTTCGATGACCTCGCAGTAATAGAGCCACTCAATGTAGCATGATCTCTCGCACTGCATACCATTTGCATTAAATGACATAGAGATGTCTTTTTAAAGTCACAATGCTCAATGCATGAGATCTATTTCAGTGTCTGTGAGGGGGACCAATTGTCAGTTTGCCACCACTAGATGGCAGTGTGGAAGGAGATGAGTCTCTTCTACTTCCTGTGGGACATTAGAAGATGGGTTGTGATGTGAAAAGGTGTCTATTTGCATCCTGGTTAATGCCATACTGTACTGTTTATATGGGTCTGTATGTTAATTGATTGTATGCTGTAAAAAAACATCTCATCTTGTGTAAATTACATAAAGACACCACCAACAAAACATTCATCCATAATAAAAAACTATCAGAGTAGATTCTTTTACACTTGTTTGGGGTCACCATTCATAGAAATAACTCATTTTTCTTTAACTTGTGTTGCATAACATGTCAATTTTACATAATATAGCCTTTTAGCTACTGTGTTGATCTGGTGTTTCTTTAGGTTTTTTCTGTAAAGTCAGACTTCTGTAAAGCATGTTCAATAGGTGTCTGCTCTATTTAAAGAAAAGTGTTTCGGAGCTTGCTCAAACTGAAAATGTCAGGGGCTGTGTAGCTCAATCACTTATTTTTGTCCAATTTTTAAAACATTTTGCCTTTGCAGTCACAATCAGTAGAAATATTACACATATACATATTTTTCACTTGAGATAAATCATGGTCAAATAAACACATTGATGCATAATTTCTTTTTCAGAAATGTAACTCTGTTCATTTTTCATTGTAGCTTTGTTCCATGTTCATGTGAAACAGACTGATTAACCGGTTCTGGTTTAATGCATGGAGTAACCAGTTTGTCACATTTCAATCAGTAATCCCTTTCTTTATTTGAATTGGACGTAATAGAAAAAAAAGTCAGTCTTGCTGTTATTTTTTAATAGCTATATTTGTTTCTAAGCGTTTATGAAGTAATTTTTCGGACACAAATGTACCACAAATACCATACCTGACATATTCAGTTTTTCAAAATCAGAACTTCTATGTCTATAAATGTCACTGTCAGATTGTTTTTCTTTGTGTCTGTGTCTTCACAGAATTAAATGTTCCTGACCAGCAACTTGGAAAATTCTGATTGGTCTGTCTGAGGGCTATACCTGTAAAAAGGGGTGGGGCTCAATCTCTTAGTAAATTAGTTATGGCTGCTGTAGATTGAGGCACTCTGGATTTAAAAGATAACCAACCTGCGAGCCGCACCTCCACTCTTGCAGAAAATCACTTGCGGTCTTCATCCATGCCTCTGGCAAACTGATCTTGTTTCCTATCTAAAGCAAGCTCATTTGTGGTGCGCCGCTTCCCTCTGAGTGAGATTAACTAAACAGCCGTTGCTGCAGCCTGCTGTTTCAAAGCACCAAAAACAGATTCCAAAAGAAGTGCTAATATAAATCTGATTTAATACAAATAAAAATACTAGTAATATGTTCAATTACAATTTTTTTTACACAATGAGTTTGAATTTTCTTCTAGTACTTGGGTGGGTTTATTCAGTTTTCCTCCCACTGTTCAAAAAACATCCTTCATGTGAATTCTAAATGATATTCTAAATTGTCCTCAACAGTAGATCTGAGAGCAGGTGGAAGTGTATGTTGGCATGATATGCACTGGTGTAGGGTGTACCCCAGTGCCCTCCAAGCAGCTGAACCTCCTGATCACTGAGTACTGAATGACTAAATTAAATTATCTAATAAATGTTTAGATCTATTTTTTAATATAAAAACATACAAATGAACAAAAGGAAAACAAGCTATAAAAAATAACTTTAGACTTCACATGAAATAATTGAAAGAGTTTATGAATCTCATTCTCTCATCTTACTCCCTCTAGAAAAGCTTGCAGCATTTTAAGCTTAACAAAAACTCCTCTATACTGGCCAATGCTAATGGAAAGCAGGAAGCATGTCTTGAACACAGATGTATGGAGCCGTGCTGTGATGTGTGGCCTCCTGTGGTCACTCTCTTCCCTTTTCTGTCCTGTCTGAAAACTGAACCTCCTCTCCCAGTGAGCGGGACAGCAGAGCTACTCACATTCCAGTTATTGGAAATCATTGAGAGGCTCCGACCCAGAGACGACCCAAAAGAGCCACATGCATCTGTCTCAAAACAAATGCCTGCGGGAAGAAGCGAAAAACGCTAACAGATCGATAGCTGTTTATTCTTTCAAAACACTTGAAGTTAAATCAATTTAGCTCATTTATATTGTGTGGTTGTCTTGTCCTTCAGTTGGGTTAACGCTGAAGCAAGGAAGTGACTGGAAGCCTGGGAATTGGAGGGCTAGTTCCGCCATGGCTAATAAGTTCTAACACAGAACTCAGGGCTAATCTTGCTGCTGTAACTGTACTGTAACACTTAGTTTGGCTTTTAGCTTTTTAGATTTATGTCAGTCACTGGCTAAAAGCTGTATGATAGCAATTAGTTGTTGTAGCTGTTAGTATTATGCCGGTGGGTGCAAAACATTCCAATTAATGCTGACCTTACATGTGAGTTTAACACAAATTAAAAATGCACAAGCACTTTTCAATTCACTTCTAACTTTTAGATTTACAATTGCTGGTTCTCAAAGGTGCCATATGTGATTTCTGGGAGACACATCCCTAGAACAACTTCACCTTGAGCTTTTTTTATCTCCTGCTGATTAGCTAATTTTTTTTGTACTGGGCAGGTGACCTGACCATGCTGCTGGGAGTATTTTTTGGAAAGATTGTATACGACACCTTTATATATGTGACTTAAAAAAAATAAGTTTTTTACTATTAGTCTCGACTTCACTGTATTTATCATTAAATCTTTTCCTGTGATCTTCTGATTCTGCACCTGCTAGTGCTCACTTGTCATGCCCCTAAAGTTTATATATTTTTATGCAACAATGAGTAAAGTTGCTAATCCTATCAGCCAAAACAAGTGCAAAACAAATTGAGTCTGGCTTTGAGAACAGTTGTTCTTAATGACCTTCTTTCAAGTGCTTCACATTTACGCTGCCAGCAACCCATGGCCAGTTTACCAGCTGCCAGTAAAGCCTTACATGTTCAACTTTCAATATGCCTGTATCAATTTCCAAGAAGGCTCATGTAAACTATTTTTTGATCAGCCTCAAGCTGTCAATGAAGCAATCCATGATCAGCCTCCGAGTAGCCAATAAAACCATTTGTGATCAGTATCCAAGCTGCCAATTAAGGTTTTCATGATCAGCCTTCAAGCTGCCACTGAACCCATTCATGACCAGTCACCAAGCTACCGGTAAAACTATTTGTGATGAATCACCAAGTTGCAAGGTTGCATGTAAAACCATTCATGGACAGCACTGAAGCTGTTGGCCAAGTGTCCAGTAAAGCAATTTGTGGTCCGATTCAAGCTGCTGGTAAAGGTTATTAGTGATCAGATTCTTTGATGACGTTGGAGCCTTTCGTGATCAGCAACCAAGTAGCCAGTAATGCCATTCATGATCAGCCTTCAAGCTGTCAATGAAGTCATTAATAAGTTCATGGAACTTCACAAAAAGTAAAGAAGCTAAAAATGACATACCTCAGTATTTTTTTAACATTAGAAGTTATTAACTAGTGTCGGTAGCTTTCTGTTTTCTGTTTCAGTGTCTCTATACATTATATATAATAATGTATAAGTGAACCTACAAAAAAAGATGAATAAAGGTAGAGTTTCTTTTTTGTGTGCATTTAGGCATATAATGAAAAATATACTTGAAGAAGTACACAGTTGATTTATGGAGTAGAAACCTGAGCTCAAAAAGCTTGTGTGTAAATGTCACCCAAGACAGTGATTTATATGCATATGTATACAGTAAATGTGAGTGTGCTCCGTCTGCTGTGAGGCTCACCGAGGTCATCGATTTTGATGTTAGGCCTCAGAGTGTAGTCTCCCTCTGTGGGCTGGGGCTCATCATCCGAATCAGACCCTGGAAAGACATGAAAGGAGAATCAGAACACACAGACTCTGAAGGATTTTCTTGCACAAGCTCTCAAAGGACGTGGAATTTAGATGTAAGCTCCTCCTGGGCATATGCAGAGCTGAAGGGTGTGATATCCTTAGTTTAAAATGTATTCAACAGTGTAGAGGTTGCCGAGTTATGATTGGGCAACTGATAAAGAGCAGATATCGTTTCACAATGTTAGTGTACCGTAGTGTAGAAGTGATGACAGCATAGACATGCAAATATTTTGCCTTGCTAAGAAGCAGCTTGGTGAGAAAAAAAGAAAAAGATAAAAAAACGTGTATATAAAAATTTTATTGGGCATGTACAATATTCTCAATTTTCAAATCAATCTCAATACAAGTATTAACTAAATACCCAAATTTTTAAATAGACCAGATGAGACACATATGAGAAATGTTCTGTGAGACAAATGAGAATCTTTGCATCATCATGTCTGTGTATCAAAGAGCACTCACATGAATTCAAATTAAATAGTATCCTGCTGAGTTTAATGTCTTTTTTTTCCTCTGTAAATAATGACTCTATTGTCATATCCTCACCCGGCTCAACCTCACAGGACACAGTCACACCACCAGGAACACCTGCGCCCTCACCAACACTCCCCAGCAGCACCTCTTCACCACTGCTACAAAGACTCACTCCTCACTCAGTTCACCGATCAGTCCTCAAGGTTACACTCCTGATGACGATCTCTTCACCGTTCACGAGACTCCTTCCTCCTTCGCCAGCCTGTCTTCAGCCCCTCAACACACAGCTGCACTATCTCCTCTTCGGACTGTTAAGTTTGCTTTGCAAAGCCTGTTCTCCTTGTCTAACGCTAGTGGTATTACTCTGTACTTCCTACTTGTGGTATTTTATTAAAGCCACTCCTTATAATACTTGTTTTGTCAATCTCTTACTAAACGTGACAGAAGGACCGATCTGAGGAACAAGACAGATGAGAGAATTTCCGGAGAGGGGCTGGAAATGCTCGTCGACTCGGTCCGCTCCTCCAGATGGACTTCCACAGAACACACACACCGGGACCTCCAAGCCTTGCCTCTGCCGTGCCACCACACGCCAGTCCCATGGCACGCCCCACTCCTTTTTCCGGGGAAGCAGAGAGGTGCAGCGGATTTCTGCTCCAGATCTCTCTATATATGGAGATACATACAGCAGAGCCCCCCCCCGCCAGCGATCGAAGGTATCGTTTGTCATCTTGCTACTCTCAGATTGGGCTTTGAGCTACGCGGAAGCGCTGTGGAATCTTTGTCACACCTAGGGGTTGATTTCATCACCGACCTTCCCCTGTCCGAGAATAATACCACGTTATTGGTAGCAGTTTATCAGTTCTCCAAATCAGTTAAACTCATCGCTCTCCCAGGATTATCGACAGGATTCCAGACAGCCCAAGCTCTTTTCTAGAACGTCTTCTGTCACTTCGGACTCCTTGAGTACATTGTCTCGGACAGTGGTCCCCAGTTCATATCCCGAGTCTGGCGCATTTTTTTTCAAGCTCCTAGGTGTCTCCGTAAGCCTCAGATCCGGTTATCTTCCCCAGTCCAACGGCCGGACAGAGCGGAAAATTCAGTAGGTGGGACGAAACCTCCGGGACTACTGCCAGGAACACCCAGAGCGCTGGTGCCAGTACCTACGTCAGTCCGCCACCGGTCTCACTCCGTTCCAGTGCATTTTAGGGTTCCAGCCTCTGCTCTTCCCCTGGGAAGCGAGGTTCAGGTGGTGGTCTTCTGGTTAAGGGAGAGTTAGAGGGTCTGGGGCTCAGCTCATGTCCACATCCAACGAGCTGTAAGACGGTACCTACATCACGCAGATACCAGGCGCACTCACCAACACCAGTACCAGCCAGGAGACCTCGTCTAGTTAAAGCATCCGTGACATCCACCTGCGCCAGGACAGTAAGAAGCTGAGTCCCAGATACATTGGACCATTACTAGTGGCACAGCAGCTTAACCAGTAGTTAAAAGTAGTTAACCAACTAGTTAAAAACAGTTCATTTGGGATTTTAAACTATTAACAAACATACCATTAACTTTGGAGCATCTTCCTGCCATCCCGATCTGCGCAAGTCTACTAGTATAGCACAGAGAGGGAAAAACGTGAATGCACATGAGTGGCTTCACTTTTAAATAACCTCAACTAAAGTTTATTTACCTGTGCAGAAATACTGCTTATATACTAACAGCAATTTAGTATTTTCACTGCAAACCCTGCTACTTCATCTTAAAATGAAACGAGATTTGAGATTAAACATAGAACAGTCCGCTTTAAGAGACAGTTAAACTCCTTACTCCACAGAGTCCAGGGTGAATGGCAGGTTTACAATCTTGATCAGTTGCCAGAAGGAGCGGTCTGTGATTTCGTTGAACTAGCCCAGTGCTCGTTCAGCCAATGTGATACATGTGTCCAATACCCTGCCGATAATGTGTTTTTTATTTATTTATTATTATTATGACAGCCAGGCTCAAAAATGGGTTTTGGCCCACCACGCATTGCACATAATGCCCTATGGCCAGTCCATGCCTGCTAACCGATGCTCGGATAAGACCTAGCAGTTCACACTGTACATAGTCCAAACACGACACTTCACTATTGCTTCCAGAACTAAAATGCAAAAGCTCACTTGAGAATGCTCAACAAAAACAAACGAGTGCTATTATGCTATTCTCTGTGCAGAAATTATGAAAAATAAAAAAACATGTATGGACAAGTAATGGTCTTTCAATACTTCATCTCACACCTCTAAAAAGCCTTCTTAAAACTTTAGCAGTGTACTTTCGAGCTCATTGCTCTTCACTCATGACGCCTTAATGCCCCCATCACGGCACGTTTGGCCACTAATCAAACACACCTGATTCAACTCATCAGCTCATTAGTTTATAGTTTCCACGTCCTTCTAAATCCATCAGCCCTTTTGAGCCTCGTGAACCCTGGCTCTGAAGTTCAGACCTGACTGAGCAGGATGAACAGATTCGTCTTGACAGAGGAACTCAGCCTCGGAGAGCGAGGGCAGAGGTTAAGACAGCACACAGTTTGCTCTCGCACTGACACAGACCGAGCTGCACGATTATTAATGAACATGAGCTCCAAGAGAGAGAGAGCGAAGGAGGAGAGGGTGAAGGGTTAAAACAACACTCACAGGCAGCAAACTGACAGAGAGAGAACATGGATCCTGATAGAACCTGCAACAATCAGATAGATAACTCCTTGATAACTTTTTACTATGTGGTGTGGCATATTCTAGGGGGCCCTGGTAAAACCTCAAGTTGAATTTAAAGGGAAACTGCAGGGGATGGAATCTCTGGAAAATGTACTCAGCTAATCCTTCTCTTAATAGGTAAAGTTAATACATTTAAAACAGTTGTATGAAGAAAGAACATTTTGGGGAACACAAGGAAGCAATATGTTTATGTTTCTGCAGCTAACGTCCATAATAACTGCACACCGAGCTGATGAGCATAAACTCCTGGCTTCTCTACTTCACTTGGTCTTCCATTAGGAAAAGAAAAGGGGAAACAGCCACAGTGATGCTATCTTGTTGCCTAGCCTCCTCATTTGTAATCAAATGAGGAAATTAAACTTTTAATGTGAAGGATTCATGACAAGTTTGCAATAAACTAAGTCTAATAGATATTATTATTGCTTATGTTTAAAATGTTACATTTTATGAAGAGTTGCTACTACTGACTGAACAGCTTTGAACAATTTCCTCTACCACCAGACTGATTACAAATCAAAACTACCTCATGAATGTAGTGTCATTGCTCAGCACTTCTGCTGTTAGCTGACTGGCCAGATAAAAACTTACTGGGGAAAATAAGTTCATTTGCTCACTTTCAGACCCTTGACATGAAATGAAATGTAGTGAAATAGGGCTAGTTTTAACTAAACAATTTGTGTTCTTTAACGAGAAGTAGTCAGACATTTGGCCAAGAAGAAAGTGATCTACAATGTTATTCTTATTTAGATTTAAGTGTTGAAGAGAACTTAGAAACCCTAGAAAATAGAAGGACAACTGCTCAATTCTTCACTTTCTCACCATATTTTGTCTTTCTTTAAGGTTTCACTTCTTTAAGGGTAAATTTATTTTTCACTTTAGTTCCAGACTTACATTTTTTACATAAAACTTCAACAAACACAGATCACTGTAGTTGACAGTATATTTATTCTCAAATTGTTTGGTTAACCACCAGATTTGAATCTTTTGTAATTACGCATTTTTGTAAACAATGCTTACTTTAAATATTTCAATGAATCAAATCAAGGTGCCCAAAAGTTTGGATTTCCAAATAGATTTTTTCTACCTGTTAATTTGTGCAAGGAATGAGTTTGCTTTTGTTCTGAGCAACACAGATATGAGACGTCAGTGGAAAGAGAGCAGGAGCCTGTGTTTTCTGCAAAAACAGATTGATTTACTCCATAGAAAGATGCATTGTAGAGTTAAAGGAGCTCGGAGAGAGTGCACTAGAGAAATGGGTGAACAGGATCGATTGACAGAAATACAGGAGAGCTGGATGAGATGATGAACTGAAGGATGGCTGTTGGACTGAATGATGGATGGACAGGTGCAGAAATAGAGGTCAATACCTGTTGAGCAGCAGACGTACACTCTTAATCTCAGGCAGCTCCGGCCGTGGTGATGAGTGGGTGTGGCTAAAGCAAAACACACGCGTGTCAATCATCTTTCAGGTCTCAGAAATAGAGCTTACTGAGGGTTCGTTAACTGACAAAAATCAACAAACTGACTCCTCCAGAGAACGTTGAAATATGTCAAAAAAGAAACAACAAGTTATACCCTAAAGAAATCCTACTGATGTAATACTAACTATTTTTTTTAATGGAGTCAGATACAAAAAGGGCTCATACATTTATCCCATTGTTTCCCATAATTTTGACTATAATGCACTTTACTCTTACAGATTATGCGAATTAAAAACTGAAGAGAATCTTGCATCACACTTCTTTCAATCCTGGGAATTATTATTTTCAGGAGCGTGTTGTCACCATCTTGACATTGACATTGTTCAACTCTAATGTGGCATTTTTTAAGGATTTTTCTATTTAGTTGATGCCCTGTTGTTTTTTATATTGCAACAGCGAATCACACAAATGTTCGTGGAGGCTAAAGATTCTTTTATTTTTCATGTCAGGAGTTATATTAAGAAAAACACGAACTTACGCTTCTGGACAGGTCATCACACACCTAGCTGAATTATAGGCTATTTGGCTATAAACTTGAAGAATTGAAGGCTACAAAGCTTTTGTTGAGTTTATTGAAATGCTGAAATAACTTCTTTAAAGTTGTGCCAGCTTGTTTTTTACAGTTACAGTTCACCAGTGTTTACCATTTAATTCAAAATTTAATTCAAAAAGTATGATGCGTGAAAAAAAATTGTTGACCAATGGTACAATTGTTACAATTTTAGATTTTAGTCTTTCAAAAATGTATTAAACAAAGATTTTTTAATTAACTAAATGCATCATTCTTACACATATTGACACTACAGTTACTGAACATACTTTTTAAATGAAGCTCAAAATTAATTCAGTCTTCAAAATATTCAAATATTTTTTAAAAATTAATAAAACGCTTACAAAAAATTGACTGAATAACACCTTTGGAAAAAATTGACCAACAAACTTTTTTTATGCTCAGTAAACATTTCATTGTTTTTTTACAGTGTACTTTAACACGTTAACTTGCATACATAGCGGTTTCAGTCGACTAAAAAGAATAGTTCTGTAAAACATAAACTTCTGAAGTTGAGTGAAATCAAAATGTATTTGCAGCCAATTACCTGAAATTTACCTCGACTATACAGTGAAGCTTTTCTAACTTTGAGCCATCTTTCTGAAAAGTATTTTAGCAGTATTTTAGTTTACTCACAGATGTAATAGTACTCCTGACCGACGTGGAACTCGTAGCCCAGGGAGAAGGCGCTGTACCGCTGGAACTTTTCGGAGAATTTGATAGGTGCATGGGGGGCGTGTGGCCGGTTGCACTCCCAGCGCTTGAAGCCCAACTGTGAATCGCAGGTGCGGTAACCACGGTAACTGACCATGTAGAGCACATACTGCTCAGCGATGCCTCTCTGGCTGCTGTTGTAGTGTGGACAGTAGATGTCTAGATAATCATTGACATTCACCTGCAGCATGTAGCCCTCCTTGCGCAGCCTGAGAGAGGAAAGATATTGTTTTTAAATCAATCCACCAATCTATTTATCTATCTATCTATCTATCTATCTATCTATCTATCTATCTATCTATCTATCTATCTATCTATCTATCTATCTATCTATCTATATATATATATATATATATATATATATATATATATATATATATACCAAACAGTAGATACATTCACGCAATACAGTGATTAGTTATAATCACATTAGGCATTATAACCAATAGCAACACAATCAAATAGAATAAAATTATAACACCCCTCTGAAGGGCTATGTTAGCTCGATCCATCCATGCATCCATTTATTGTCTCAGTCCTCTTTCCATGTGCTCACCACAAACAAAATCAAAATGAATTAAATCTAAATAAAATCCACATTTACCCTAATAATTTTTACTTAAAAACTGTTTTTGCTTATCATGGTTAAATTCATCAACAAAGTCAAGAGACCTATGACAAATGACAAAAAAAAGAAAAAATACTTTCTTAACAACCATTCATTTTTCAAAAGTATTTACTCATTTATCCATATATTAATTATTTGAGAAAAACTCAACTTATTAGCCATTTATTTTTTATTTTTTTGTAATTATAGATTTAGCAACCTTAAACTAAATTGTATGTTTACATTGAGTAATGTTTTCAGCTAATTTACCCATGTAAAAGAAATCTTAACATATACACAAGCAAAATTAACTGAGATGTTCCACCTATACACATAACAAACAAAAGCAAAATGTTGTTTCTAATTGTTTTTGTAGGACTCAGGATGTAAAGTCCGTGTCTGAATCGTATTGTTATATTACCATCAGAAATGTAAGGTAGTATATAACACACATAACTAAATTAAACAAATTGATGCAGATGGAATGTGTGCTCTAATATTCCATAAGAACTTTTACATTTTTCCAATCCTGTAAAGAATGAAAATCCAAGATTTGTATAAGTTTGACAAATGGAGATTGTTGAAGGACTTGAGCAGGTAGGTTCTGCTCTGAGTGAGTGATTGCAGCTCGAGTAGCTGCTGGTTGAGATAGATGCAGCGCCTGACAAAGCCCTTCCAAATCCTCCCTCAATGCTCCCATCTGTCACTCACACTGGCAGCTTTAGTCAGAGAAAGAAAAATAAGCAAAAAGTAGAAGACTCCTCTTGTTAGGAGCTTGCATTAACGCCATCTGACCAGCAGGAGTCAGCATTTGGAAGCATAAGTGAATATCAACGTCTCTTCCTCAGTTCTAGGTCACTTCTCAAGGGAGCGTATTATTCAATTATTAAATGAAGATCAAAAACGCTGCATTAATGCCACTTCCTTTCACACTTTTCTGTGATACTCTCCTTCTGTTCCTCATTCTTTGGTCTTAAGTGTGTCTTTTGGTGTGCCAATACAACTATTTGCTTCTCTTCAACAACAAAAAGTGTAAAATGCATTTAACAAATACTTTTATATTTTAACAAATACTGGAATATTGTAGTATTGCATCATTTGGATGCATGAGTGTGTTTCACAGACATTTTAAGTTAACCTCCAGCACCAACACAAAAACCACTATATATATATATATATATATATATATATATATATATATATATATGCATTTTACTGCAATATTGTTAAAATAAGAGCGAAATAAGAGACTTAGAGTATTAAATAATTAGTAAAATACTAATTTAATATTAAATTATTTAATGAACTTACTAATAAATTCTTTATTTATTCAATCTTTGGTAACACTTTACAATACGGTACCATGAATACTCATTCGGTAATGCATATATTGACAATTAATTCATTATGAGTTGTTGATGCCTTAACAAGTATGGGTCAACATATTAATCATGAGCCCATTAAACCCAAACATAAGCCACTTATGTTATATATCAATTACTGTCTGAATTTCATGAACGGCTTACATAAAATTGCCCAGTCATAAGCATTTTTGGTGAACAATAAGACGTGTACTTAGTTGTTCAAGGAAGGGCCCCGAATGCTGGCCCAAGAACCCAATGAATACATTAATGAATGACTGCATAGATGAATGGATAGATGGATGGATGGATGAACAGTTGGATGGGTAGATGGATGGATGGATAAATGATTCAATGGATCGGTGGGTGAGTGGATGAATGGATAGAAGAACAGATAGATGAATGGATAGATGGATGGATGGATGAACAGTTGGATGGGTAGATGGATGGATGGATAAATGATTCAATGGATCGGTGGGTGAGTGGATGAATGGATAGAAGAACAGATAGATGAATGGATAGATGGATGGATGGATGAACAGTTGGATGGTTAGATGGATGGATGGATAAATGATTCAATGGATCGGTGGGTGAGTGGATGAATGGATAGAAGACCAGATAGATGAATGGATAGATGGATGGATGGATGAACAGTTGGATGGTTAGATGGATGGATGGATAAATGATTCAATGGATCGGTGGGTGAGTGGATGAATGGATAGAAGAACAGATAGATGAATGGATAGATGGATGGATGGATGAACAGTTGGATGGTTAGATGGATGGATGGATAAATGATTCAATGGATCGGTGGGTGAGTGGATGAATGGATAGAAGACCAGATAGATGAATGGATAGATGGATGGATGGATGAACAGTTGGATGGATAGATGGATGGATGGATGAATGATTCAATGGATCGGTGAGTGGATAAATGTATAGAAGTACAGATGGATGGATGGATGAATGAATGATTGGATGTATGAACAGATGGATGGATGTTTGGATGAATGAATGAATGAATGAATTCAGTGAAAAGATGGTAAATGGGAGATAAAAAATGCAAATGTGCTGTTGTGCGTTTGTACTTTGAAGCGCTTTATATCTCCAAGAATCTAGCGATACAATATGCATCATAATGCCATTAAAAGATTCGTTTAGAAAGAAGATCAACTTTACAAAATGCTATGTGATCTTATTCACCATTAATTCAGATTTAATAGTGAAAAGAAATCTGTTGTAGTAGTTTTCAGTAGATAAATTAAACACTTGGTTCACTGCCATAGCGGTCCGATCAGCCGCTGCAGCTCCAAGTCCATACTAAGATTCAATACATCAAATTAAAAATGAACCCTTAGAAAATAAGTTAACTCTTGTGTGTTGTTCATAGTTTGGTTGTACTCAGACACCAGCAGACGTCAAGTCCACTGAACATCTGATGGGTTTGGTATAATTTACCAGAAACATAAGTCATAATTTGATTGGTTTAATCGGGAGTGTCACATTTATTTTCATTCTGCTGGGAAAGGAAGTGCAGGAGTATGATCGAAAATGTTCTTCATGTTATCTCTAATTTTGCATGTTGGTGTGTTGCTGAGTTGACATTTACTTGCCCTGCAACTTGACGCTCTGCTAAACGACATGGGATTGGTTGTTTGACATGTCAGTCAAATGGATTCCTCTGTGGGTCTTGGCACTATTAGAACAGTTTTGTTGTCTTTCAGTTTTGTTGCAATTATGTTATTAGACTACAACCACCAAATTAGAGAGGAAGACCATGAGCTTACTTAAATCTGATCTTCAGGTTTAGACCTATACTACTACTACTACTACTACTACTACTAATAATAATAATTATAATAATAATAATAATAATAATAATAATAATAATAATAACAATAATACATTTGAAATAGCGTTTTGTATTTTTTAAATCTCTGGATGGTGTCTGAACTGCTGCCATAACCATACAGAGAATGTCAGATCAGCCAATATCCAGTGTAACCACTGAATGATCATTAAACCTTAGCAGGTAGCTAAGCTCCGAGCCTACATATATAAGACTTGAAGTTAATGATTGGAAGCTGAGCTCGGCAAACCCTCACCTGGGGCCTCGCCTGCCCTGGGCCTGCAAAGCCAGAATTGAGACTAGAGATTCATCTAAAACAAAAAAGTAAACCAAAACCTGATGATTTACTGTCATAATTTGCTTCGTTAATAAAAACGTTCACGTTCTCTGATAAATGGCTTGTAAATATGATTCTTTTTCATTTTGTATTAATCAGAATCCTCTCGAACCTCAAGTAATACCAGAACAAGATTGAGATTAATGTAAGATTAGAGCAAAATGAGTGCCTATAGAGTACATCTATAATGAGAGAGAGCTACGCTGAGTCAGCATCACAGGAGAAACAGCAGCTCTCCTCTCCTCCCTCTCTGTTTTTTCCTAATTAACCCCCTCGATCCACTTTAATTAAAGCAGAGCATCTGTCCTGCTAGCAGTTGACAAAACACTTGTGAGTTGCACGTATCACACACAAACACACACCTACACAAGCTGTTTTCTTTAAAAGGACACCCGCTGATCCACTTATGAGAGTGGAGAAAGTGCTGTAGTCAACATACAGATGTCTGCATCCAGCCATTCATGCAGTTTGACACTAACAAGAGTGTGTTTTTATTAAGCACTTTATCATCAGGTCATTATGTTGAGCAGATATTCATAAAATTGAAGTTTTATAAATCAAGGTGCTTCCACAATGATGGAGAAGACAAGCTCTGACTACTTGTGCCACGACTTATCAGATTAGCTGCAAACCTGATTTATTTTTTAAAAACACGTATGTAGGTCTGTGAGTGTTAAAGCAGAGTTTTAATGAAGCAGTGCAAGACGTGGCCCTTCAGAAATTGAGTTTGACACCAATCTTCGAACTGCATCCCATTATAGTGAATCTGTTAAAAATACAAATATTAATACCAATTAAGGAATATATTCAATACCCTTAGTGTATGATTTAATTACAACTGTGATCCTACTTTCTGAATAATTTGTTGAACAAAAGTGTGACTATTAATGGATAATTTACTTGTAATAAAACAAATGGGTTTCTACATAAATTTAATTCTGCTCAGATGGTGACTAGCTTAATAGTTTAATAAAGGATCCATCCAGTGGCCAGAATGAACCTGGACATTCATTTAAAAATATCTTTTAATTAGTCACTATCCAATGAACACACCTGAAAAATGTAGTGAGGAAATCAGTCATTAAATCAAAAATTCAATTCAGTTCATTTATGACTCAATATATTGAATTAATTTCTTCTTTCAAACTGAATAATGGAGTAAATAAATAAATAAATAAACAACTAATAGAATGTGAGAGATAGAGAATGAAATAGAGAATGAGAGAGCAAAGAAAGAAAGACAGACAGAAAGAAAAAGGAAAAATGACACAGACAAAAAAATAAGGAAAGAAATTACAAAAGTAAAAGAAAGATTGTAAAAGAAAAAAATTAAAGAAAGAAAAAGAATGAAAGAGAAAAAAAGAAGTTAAAAACAAAAATGAAAGTATAATATAAAAGAAAGAAATAAAGAAAATGAAAAAAACTGAAAAGACAAAGAAAGAAAAAGAAATTAAAAGTAATTAAAAGAAATAAAGAAAGAAAGAAAGAATGAAAGATTTTTATCATTTCACTTTATTTATTATGACTCAATTTATACTTAAATGTTCTGATTTACCTGTATGATTTCTATAGCATGTTTACTCCATCTAAATGGTTTATCTTAGCGACTTAGATAACACCTTACTTTTAACAAAATAATATACCAAATACTTGTCTAAACTTTGCAGCTGTACTCATTTGACTGATTGTTTCACTGCTTCCACGTCCCCTCTTCCAGAGGCTAGCCCTGCATCCCAATCGGCACAACATTCAAACTTTTGACTCATGGGTGCGAAATAAGAATTAATCTGTCGCAAACTGTAGTATACATAAAAAGTATCCAAGTTTGTCTCAGATGTATCAATTTTTTGGATTACATTCTGAAGTGCAGATCGTTGAGCACTCAACCAGCAGATATTACCCTCAATCCTCTGCACCTGGCCAGAAGGAGTATTTTCCTGGAGCGTGCTCTGTCTGTAATATTTTTTAAATAAGAAACAGAGAAATAAATAATAGCAACATAAAGAGTGTTATATTTAATATTAGAATATTTCTTTAATGAAGGAAAGGGAAAGGTTGTGCGTGATGACCGAGTGTTCGTGACGTCAGCCATAGGGTTCTGGCAAAGTCAAATGAAGCTCAAAATGGGCGGAGTCAGTGCTTGAAAATGCGTCCTCAGAGGAATGACATGGCCGTAGTGAAGGCGTCTGATTGGCTATAAGGTTTAACTTTTATATATCTTAAACAAAGAAATGTATTTCACACCCCTCAGAGTGTTCATGAAGGTCAAAACTATCGATCTGCATCAACAAACCTAATGGAGCCATGTGTGGAAACATGTTTTTTTTCAGCCCCAAAGTTGGTCAGTTTTATGAGAACCTGCCCTCAAGCTGCCGCTCTGGGAACTGCGGTTCAGTCACGTCCCATCAAGGTTCAAGAGGGAAAGCAGGAGGTTGCCCCTTAGTAATGATGTGCACACAACTACTTCCATCACATGATGTTTCAGTGTGTCCCAGATTGTGCACACTCTCGTCTCACACACTAAAAAGTATGCACATTTCCTTCTGAAAATGACAATCTACTTTAAGCTTGCAGTGTAAGCATTCGTTTTGGGACGCAGCATAGCTCTTTCTGTGTTTGACGTTAATGATTGTGTTCTGCCCATTGTATAAATCTCATAATAAAAATAATTCCCTTCACTTCTGCTTCATGTTACTCCCTGAACACCCCAGGAAGTTAGATGAGGTTACAACATGGTTTTGAGTAATATGTGAAAACGTACTTGAACAAAACATTCAATTGCTTTGAAAGTGTCTGATTATTCTACAAAAAAGAAAATCTAATTAAACAGGAGTTGACAATGTCCCACAAATAATATCGACAGTATTTCAGGATGTCGGTTGGCAAAGTTGAACACTTACTTCAAAAAGATGATAACAAAGGAACACACACACTACCAAAAACCTATTGATCCCACATGAGTAGTTTATAACTGGAGCGATGATAGTGGGAGGAACAGGTGTGAACGCTAATTAACGAAACAAGACAGCCGACAGTAATTAACTTAAGGAAAGAAACACTGGATAAGAATTCAGAAACCTTAAACATAATTGACCAGAGTTGTTTTTCCACATATTCATATATTATAAGAACTATACTGTGGAAATTATTAATCTCGTGATGGTAGAGTCCTCTATGTTTCCTTCAAATCTCCATTTTGTATCTTCCACAATTATTTGGTCAACTCACTTTCCTCTCTCTCTCTTATTCTCTCCATTATTTCCTCCTCCCCAGTTGTAAATTATTGAAAGGTTATTAAATTCCAGGCTTCATAGAGCCGCTGGCACCAGCTTATACACACTATCACACACTCACACATGCAGCTGCAATGCAAACTTGCCACCTCCATACATTTATTTCACACAGTTCCTATTTTTTTAAGACATCCATTTACATATTTGAAGGAATCAAACTTTTCCAGAGCAAGCATTTCAAGGAGAAAGGGAGTTTAAGAAATGGTAAGTAATTGATATGTGCAGCAGCGCAAGACTTCAACTCCTTTCTCAAGGCCGACACCTCTATAAATCCAGCACACCTACACTCACTTCCCCTCCTCTTAAAGCCCATTTGCTACAAACAATTAGACAAAAACCAATCTCTTCCCCTGGCCAGCTTTAACTCCTGTCTGCAACTTATTCTCTAGATCTCACTCTATTCCGCTCATCTGTCTTCTTCTTCTCACAGCCCACATCGATGTGGTCGCTCAATGTGTCAGAGCACTGATGGGCAGGTTTAGCCTTCTGAACTGCACTAATCCAAAAGATAAATCCAGACTCGCTCACTGACACAAACTCAAGCATCACTTCCTGATGTCTGGCCTGGAGCACACTATACTTTATGCACAGGTTTTTCCCACCGCAGAGTTTAGTTCCCTCTAAATAAAATTCAATACACTGTGGAAAACTAGTGTATTTTACAATTGTTTGTAAATGAAAACCTTTGTAACCCATTTGGAGCATTGCATTTTGTATGTTTGAATTGAGGCGATAAAAGTGAGAGAGCTTACCTATAAATGATATTATGTCATTTTTTTTTTGTTTTGTTATGGATTCTATAAAAATATTTATATTTATTTTCACAAGATTTATATTGAGTAAAATGCCTGATTTTAACTTAATTTTACCTAACAGCTTTGTGAGTGGCTGTAATTTGTGAATTTCTGTAATTATTTATTATGTGAAATATGAAATGACAAAAGTTCATTATCTGTATTGTTATAGATAAATTCACAGTATTTATCAATCATTAATCATGAGTCAGAGAGTGCCCTAAATAAAATATCCCAATGTAGGGGTGTGTAGGGATAATGACTTGAGTTTGTGCAGGTGAGCCGGAGTGCAGAGCAAAATCCAAACCCTTCAGCTGTTTTCTCCCAAAGCACATACAGTAGTACCTCGTGATACGAATGCTTCGCTTTATGGAGATTTCAAGATCCAAAAGGCCACACAAAGAATATTTTGCTTCAATGGTAAGAAAAAAAATGTCAAGATACGAAAAAAAGCACATGAGAAATACATATTTGACAAATGAAATACGGGCAAAAGGTCCAACCCCTCGCTCTCCCTTCTCTAGTGCACTGCAATACCTCGACTGACCGCAAGGGGGTAAGTCAGAGTTGATTAAGTTCTCATTCACTCCAATGTTAAAAATTCCAACTTTGGAGCTGAACAAAACATGGATACACCCATGGTGCTATAAAGATTTTTTTTTTAATTTAGATTGATTCTGTGAGTTTGTAATTAAGAGTGTGACTTAATGGGTAGGTGAGTGATGTGAATGGGTGAGTGATTATGTGGATGAGTGAGTCAGGTAGTGAGTGAGTGATAGAGAGTCTGAGTGATCGATTGAGTGAGTTACAGAGTTTGTGAATGGGTGAGTGATTGAGTAAATCTGTGTGTCTGATCAACTAAGACAGTGAGTGAGCAATTGAGTGAGTGAGGAATCGAGTCAGCAAGTGACTGAGTAAATGATTGAGTAAATGAGTGAATGATTCGGCGAGTGAGTGAGCGAGTGATCGACTGAGTCTGTGAGAGAATGGGTGAATGTAAATAAAATGACGATGTGGGTAGTGAGTGAGCAACTGAGTAAGTGAGTGGGTGATCAAGTGAGTCAGTGGGTGATCGAGTGAGTTGTGAGTCGGTGATTGGGTGATTTGGTGAGTAAGTAAGCGATTGAGTAAGTGAATTATTGTGTGATTGATTGAAGAACCGAGTCAGTGAATGAGTGAGTGAGTGAGTGAGTTAGTAAGTGTGAATGAGTGATCAAGTGAGTTAGTGAGTGAGTGAATCTGTGCACTTAAGTATTTGTATGTAATTTCAGTCTAGTTTTAACCAGAAACCTTATGGACCTATATTCTTTATGTGTGGCTGTCTGGACAGGGGGGTGGAGTTGACAGCTCTACACCATCTTCTTGTGCCCTTAAAGTCTCATCTTTCTCTTTACTTTTGTATCCTTTGGAGAGAAACCTTGGAAAGAATTTTAATTTATCATTACTCATTTGAGTATCTTGTTTCATCAGGTCTGTTCCCTTTTTGGCTAAATAAACGTCGGTTGTAGTGTAGATTTATGTTGGCCTTTTCGTTACTTTTCTGTTTTACCAACAGAAAGAAAGATCTCCACTATCTAACTCTGATAACATGTTAGTATTATTATTAATACAAAACCATCACTTTATTCAAAATAATTTTCTAGCAGGTACATAGGATAGACTGTATTTTCTTTACACACAGTTCTTTAAGGGTTCAGTCTCAGTCACCTTTACAGTGAGACCAATGAAACAGTGTCTCTCAGATACACACAAACTTACTTGTCCTCGCTTTGCTGTTTATTACCCACTTTCTTCTGTGTAACAACGAGGAAATGACTCTCTCGCTCTCCTCTGCATCATTCCTGCACTCCCTCGCTCTCTTTATTGCAAGTTCAAGAGAGTTTACAGAACACAGCTCCCCTCTGAGCAATGAAGAGCAGAAAGGAAGCATCTGTCGGGTGCTCATTCTTTATGTCTGTGTTTGCCTTTGTTTATTCGTGCATGTTTTTGTATATGTTATTATATCAGCTGGGTGCAGTTATTTGATAGTAATGAACATGGAAATAAGCGTATAATGTAAATGATAGTGCAATTGTCTGTTTTGCATTCTTTAACTTTGAGAATATGCATGGTTCACATTTTCCCAAAGTGCTTAATTATGTGAATGTGAATTTAATGTTTGTTTTTATTATCTTGCCACTGTCCTTTAATATTGGTTTGTCTGTAATGTGTTGATTAATCTCTGATGGGTGTTTTGAGTGCAACACTAACAGCTCAGCTTGTCAGCAGTCTTGCTTCTAAAGTGTTTTCTTATTGATTTTCCCCATAAGAATTTTATAAAAAACTACACTCAAGAGTCTAAGCAATGAACAAAAACCAGCAGAGCCATGATGAATCAAAGCATAACAATGTGTGATTGAAAGCTCAAAAACACTTACAAATAAAAAAAAACTGATACAAATGAAGTGTTTTTTTCTCACCTCTTCTTTATAGACTTAGAAAACAAACAACTTTGGAATGTGCCATGTTGCTGTGCCAAGTTCTTCTGTCAGATTTGAAGTCACAAGTGAAAATTTCAGGCCTTCTTGTGGGTTCTTAAACAAGTCCAAATGCAAAATAGATTTTATTTTTGATTGACCCACATAAGAATCCCTAATAATGTGCGCTCAAAACAAGGGTGGCCTCGCTATCTTTATTACCGGTACTGAAGTTATGATTGTATATTTATTACTTCTATAAAAATATGTAGAAAAAAAATTATAAATAAAAATGGAAAATATATGTAAAAAAATGAATTCATTACAGATGTTTTGAAATCTACAATTATCTTAATAATTCATTAAAACCTGCTCTTATTTTCAGATAATAGTGGGTAAAAATTTGTGTTAATTCAGTTAAAAAACATAAATAACAATAAAAAATAACAATAAAACATGATTGTATTTATTCTATGTTAAGCCAGTTTGTTTCTGGATGGAGTAAAACAAACAGGAATGGGGTAACTTAAAGTTTTAGTTTTAAAGCTAAAAAAGCCCTCTTGGCTTTGTCTGCAGTAAAGCTATTTTTAGAGATATTTAAATTTCAGCACAAAATTTACTGTATGCACCACAATTTATTGGAGCATTAAGTTGTAAAATTGGTGGATGGCTAAGATAGTCTTTTAAATTAAACTTTATTTATATTTTTATTTACATTTAGAAAAAAGTTAAGGCTGTTTTTTCCCGTATAGTAAAGAGCTTTGAGTGGATCTCTAAATTAGCTTATATAGGGAGAAAGAGTACTTGTGCAGCAAGAGAGAGAGAGAGACAATCCTAAAAGCATTTGGCTTCAGCAGAGACGCATGTATCTTGAATTAAAATTGAATCAACATCGACTGTTTGATAAATGACAGAGATTGGTGGAATGATACTCTCATAGAAGAGATGGAGAGGGATGAAAGGATGAAGATAAATGCTAATAAAAGCAAGAAACGGAAGATCAAAAATGTGATGGATTGATGAAGAGAAGGTAAAACAGAAATGAAGTGGAGGGAGGACAAAGTTACTGTCACTCAAGAGAACTAAAACTATTGTATTCAGTCTAATCGCTGAGCTATGGAGTGACATCTGCAGCTATGACGGAACTGAAACATTTCATCTGAAGGGCATGAAAAAAAATAAATTTTTTTTCACACTTTCCACTTTCACCTGAAACCCGTAATAATCCATTCATTCATCTTCATGTTGGCTTTCTTCCCTTTCGGGGTTGCCACAGCGGAATGAACCACCAACTCTCTGGCATATGTTTTACGCAGCGGATGCCCTTCCAGCCGCAACCCATCGCTGGGACACACACATTCACACTATGGGCAATCGTTCTTATTCAATTCTCTTATTCCGCATGTCTTTGGACTTGTGGGGAAACCGGAGCACTCGGAGAAAACCCACGCGATCACGAGGAGAACATGCAAACTCCACACAGAAATGCCAAACGACCCAGCCGAGGCTCGAACCAGCGACCTTCTTGCTGTGAGACGACCCTGCTACCCACTGCGCCACCGTGACGCCTGTAATAATCTAGATTTTTCTTTTCAAATCTTCTATATATTTACAGAAAGTAGTGTACAACAATTTACATAATTAACCTCAGCTGTTTTTCATTCGCAATCAACAGGCGCTTCCAAACCAGTCATCAGCTCACTGAAGTAATGTGTTAATATGCTGCTCTTCGTTGAGCATCATTCTGAGTTTTTCTCTCACTCGTGTTGTGGTCACACTATGAAAAAATATACATTGACTTGAATGGGGTCATATAGGACTGTGCAAAACTGGAAGATCCAGACTCTGCAGTGAAATTTTGGGTTTGGCTAGACAAAAGTTGAGCTGAATTTAACTTTACCCGTGATAAGATGCACCTGAAAAAACACCAGAATGGAGAGGTGAATGAGCTTACTGAAATCTCAGAATGTTTAGATCATTTCATTACTAATTTTATATGCAAATATTTATATGTGGTTTTAAGTGAAGAGAAGGTCAGTGTAGGGTCAGCTGTTTTTTTTTGTTATAGGGCAAGCAAGAATCTAGGAAAAATTGTATGAAGAATAACTATGGGAAAGATGTTCTGTTGGCTTTTAGGAATTTGAGCTACATCTCATTCCATGGTCTGTATCCTTCAGAGGGGGCATTTCAAGGCTGCTTACATCACACTGCAGCGCGAAAGTCGTCCCATTTCACCAAAAATCGAAGGGTCCTTAACATTAGTCCTTCAAACACGTCCTCCTTTTCCTGGAATTTCTAGACAATTCTAGATTATTCTAGAGATTAGGGTTGGGTATCGTTTGGGTTTTATTTTTGATAGGGGTGCCAAATCGATACTTTTAAAACCATATCAGTGCCAAAATATGCCTGAAGCGAAAAATATTTGCTTGAAATGTAACAATATATTCAAAGTATTTATGAATGTATAACTAAATTGCACACAACAATAAAAGCCACTGAACAAACTACAAATATTTAATTACTTCAAATTTTAGCAGTTATTTGCTGAAATATCACCATTTGTTAGCATGAATGCAAGATTTTAATTTTGTGATTAACATTACGTTAGCCTACTAATGACCTGTGGAAAGGCTCTTTTTGCGATGGTATGACTGAGACTGGGGCCATCCACACCGATAGCGCCACCTGTTGTCTGTAAGCTGTTGAACACTGTGCATTCGTCATTTTTCGTCATTTTAAGTTATCATTAAATTTGATGTGCTTCCTCCTTTAGACACAACTGGTGTGAGAAATTTGCAGCACATCAAGGTGTCGGAATCCTTTCATGTGTAATATAGCCACACGTTCGACCATTTAGTTTAGTTTTAGACATTTATTTTAATGAGAGCTTAATTTAGCAAGCTAAGTGAATGGTGGACCACCTGTTGCCGTGTGTCGTCAGAGCAAGTATATTTGTTCCTGCATTCGCAGGCTTCTCACAGGGTCTAATTTTCTGTTGATTTGTTAAAAGGGGAGATGGGGGCTAAAGGGAGAGAGGAACGAGCTCCTTCATTGGACCATCTCCATGTCCTTGAGATTGGACTGATGAATTGAATGAAGATGATTGGCACAGTGCAAACAGTTCAGACCGAGATGAGATACCAAAATGCATGTTTTGTTTCAGTCCAGATCACACCAGTTCTAGAGGTACCAGTTCCGAATTAGCAATGGGTTTTGGTACTCAACCCTACTAGAGATGCTCTCAAATGTAAATTAAGGAAGTTTCAAATTCAAATGATCTCCTTCGTTCTCTTCTCTCCTCTTTATTTTCTCTCTCTCTCTATCTTGAATCCATGTGTCTCCTTTTCTCTCTCTTCTCTTTCTTTGCTCTCTCTCTTTCCTCCCCCTCTTTCCTTCTCTATCTCTCTTTCTCTCCTCTTTTTGCTGTCTCATTCTTATTTCCCTCTCTCTCTCTCTCTAAATGTGTTGGAATAATTTTCTAATGTAATGCATTACCTATTCATTTCTAATGTAGATACTGAGAAAAAAATCTAAGTTTTATTTGAAATACGTTGTTAAATTTCCTCAGTTAACATTATGACATTGAGCTTCTTACATATCTGATGTACGAGTTGACATGTTGATGAGCTTGGATGAATGCACTGAGACAAGCAATTACTTGAGACACCAACCTACTCTATGCTGTAACAGCATGATTTTTTTGTTATGGTGCAGTTCTGTTTTCTCTATCTTCTTTGCATTTCCGTGAGTACAAACAGGCACTAAAAAAAGATGACTAAAAATAGGATTTAAAATGATCCTTTAATTGGCTTCATTTGGTCATTTTCATCTTTTTATCAGCGTTTCCAACAAAATGCTTCTGAGACTGAAGCTCAATTGTTTCTTTACAAACTCACTTTTTAGAGAGAGTAAAAGTTGCTGCAATACAAGTTTCTAATAGCGGAAAACCAAATGTATTTTCCTTTAAAAAAAGTAAATTATTCAATAAATTAAAAAAGTGTTTAAAATAGACTTTGAGTTATGTGTGCTATCTTGTAAACAGCAGCGGTGAACCGAAGAGCAGATTCGCTTGTAGTTAAATTTTTTCATCCATTAACCCCAAATTGTAATTTTTTTGTAAAGCTTGCCAGAAAGAGACAAATTACTATCTATAGATGTTGTTATAGTCTAGTTTAGTGGCATAAAATACTTATAGAAATTTAATTAACTTTTATGTATGTACATGAGAAGAATTTTGCCAATTAGATGATCAAACATGTCTTATCGAGAATATTCCTATCTCAAAGTTTGTGTATGAACTGTACATGTCAGCAACGAGTGTGCAAGAATTGTGTCGTACGTGTGTATGCCTGCCATTAAAATAACTTTGGACATCGCAAGGTAAAAGTATACCAATCCCATCGATAATAAGTTTATATATCCCACATTTTGATTACCAAATGTGAACAGAGTCTAAAGCTTCTTCCAAATGGTGTTGCTCTTAAAATGCTAATGAAAAATATTACAGAGAGTCTGTTAAAATGGTTATTTCATCTTTTATAAATTATATCTACAGTTAAATCTCTTTAAAGAAAACCACCCACAACAGCTATTTGCAAAAAAATCCTACAGACAACTAATGTAGTTAATAAATATGTATTCCATCTTCTGGAAGACCAAGGGAGTGAAAAGCCAGTCTAAATGAAGACATTCTTGAACTTCAACCATTGAGTTGATCCCCAGCTCACAATCCACTAACAAACACAAAGATGAGCACATTTATCGAGCTGTAGATTCAAGACATTACCCCCTGACCCTCACATTGATCCACAGCAGGCGCGCTATTTCATCAAATGTACACATACAGTACACGTACAGCCACACACGCGCGTGCTCCTCTCGCGTGGGATGTTTACAGCCCTGCATATCGCTCGTTTGGATGCTCTTATGGGGAATCAATACCATGGTTATGAGCGCAGCAGCATAATGGCCTCGAGTACTCAGACTAAAAGCGCTTTCTCTGAGCCCAGGCCTAAATGTACACTCACACGCACACAAAGACACCCACCGCGAGAGCATGGACTGTCATTAAACTGCATTACACTTGAACTCACACTATGCTGTCTGCTGGCTCTCTGAAACTGAGCGCTGGAGAAGAATGTGAGTTTAGTGCAACAGAAAACCTTATGAACTCTTGAGTAGGTGTGTGTTTGTTTCGCTGATAAATATTTCAATCCATCAACAGAATATGTTTCCTTCAGATAAGATCGCTAGGTCACTAGGTATCTGTGATCCCTCTTTGTTTAAGTGAACAGAAACAAAATGTAAATAATAAAGTAAGCAAAAATGAGTGATATTTGGGAATATAAGATAAATAAATAGATAAACAAATACATAGACATAATGACTGTAGCTCAGTCTTTACAAAACTATAACTTACATAAATATTTCAGTTTCATTAACAACTTGAAAAACAAAAACAACATCATGGTGTGAACTGTACCAAAAAAATAAAAATAAAAAAAGGTTTCCCAGCCCACAGCTCACCTGTTTTCAATCCTGTTGTTAACTAAGCTAATTAGCCTACGTTAAGTATAATATCTTTTTATTATAATATATGACACATTTCCATTCCAAAAAAAAAGAGATTGCATTATGTTAATAAATAGTTTATTGAAACAAAATCACAAAATCTGATAAGGTCATGGATTGCTGAAATTTGTTGCCAAGGACTTGTGAAAACTAGTGGTGTAACTTGATGCTGCTCACAGCTAAAACCTGCTCCAGCCGAGCCTAGAACCAGCGACCTTCTTGCTGTGAGACGACCGTGCTACCCACTACGCCACCGTGACGCTAGCATATAAACATTCAAAAGCAAACCTTCTGCTAAACACTAAATAAGTACTTTATACACGGGCTTAAGTAACTCATGTTAGCCAATAATTTATTTTAAATAAATGTTTTAACATTCCTGGAAAATAAATCAACAATGACCACCTGCACAAGGAACCATTTTATGTATCAAGAACTTTTCTCAAAAAATCTAGTTGATAAACTCGTATAACGAACATTATTTCAAACATTTATTAAGAAACATTTCATCTATACACCTTTTCTGAAAGTAGTAATTCTTTAAATTGTGATATGTTAATGAACGTGTGTTAATTTAAATTAAAGATTTCTTGAAAAAATATATTGAATACCTGAAATAATAAAAAAGTGTGCAATTTGCAGCTCGTAATTTTACCAATACATATCGGAAGAGATTCATTTCTGTTCTAATGGTGCAGATATTTTAAAAGAAAGTAATACAAAAACACAAGCATGAAAATGACAAAAAGGTAACAAAATATAAATAATTAAAAATACAAACATCTAAGGTTAAACAAAATCTAGACAATGAATGAAATGAGTCTATTAACAGACTAGACTATAGCTAAAGCTAGCTCCCGAATAAGCATAAAGTGAGCTTTAAGAATTTTTAAATTGTAAAATGTAATTTTATAATTGCATGCACCGCTTCCAGTTAATGATTGGCTTTGATTAATTCGGAATGGTTGAATTTAGTTTCATTTTGGTTTTTGTTGCTGTGAAATGTTGTATGTCTCTGGTTTGAATCAGTTCAGAGCCCTGCTAGAAAGAGTAAAAAAAAAAGTATGAATTTCAGAAAATTCTAAATTCACAAAATGATGGAAATCCGAGAAAACCTGAATCTGAGAAAAATGTTTTTTTTTTTTTTGCACAACATACAGCTAAACAATTATTAGCACAAACAGGAATGAATGTTAGGTCCAGTGGTAGAGCTAACAAGTTTTAGTTAGAGACCCCAAATTGGGTCGGTTGTAAATCAGATTGTGATTCGTCCATGTACATCAAATTTCAGGATTTTCCTGCAAACAGAACTAGGGCTCGCCATTGACTTTAAAGAATAACACGGAAGAAAAAAATGAACAAACACAATAGGTCACTCACAACTTTGGTGCTTGATCCCTGAATAATGTTAATGAATGAAATAAACAAACACAAATGTGTTTTACATGGGAATGTTATTTAACTGATAAAAATGAGAAGAAACAGGGATTTTAAAAACATTATTACATTTACTTTATCCAAGTTTTCCAATAGCTCAGACAGAAACTGACTTTGTCCTCTGCATTTAATGAAAAGTATCAGCGAGGTTTATTTGATCTGTAACTCCAGTGTGATTTATAATGTTGAAGACTAAAATATCAGGAAAAAAATAGCTTAAATACAATACACTAAAAGTGTACACACATCCCATTTCGATTTATTTCCTTCATTTTCCATTTTCAGCAGGCAGCCTTCCTCTCGCTCAGCTACAGGAGATGAAAATTTAATATCAGGGAACAACAGAGTGAGAGTAAGAGAGAGAGAGACTTTTGCCCGTCCTTTTATAGTCCACTCTATTCAACAGTAATGGCATCCTCTCGATGTACAGCTCGAGGAAACGTGAAAAGTCAATGGTTGAGGAAACACAGAGCAGAGGGAAATAAGGAAACATTCTCAAAGGTGCATTTCGCCAACTGCCATTTTTGGTTTCCAGGTTTCCCTCATGTGGCTACTCTAAGAAGCTCCTGATTGGTAACCCGGCCATGAACAGAACTAATTTCTAAAAGTCTTCTTTAAAAGACCGCCTATTATGAAAAGTCAACTTTTGGACGGTTCACATCGTTTTCTCTCAGGTGCTACTCGTTCTCTTAATTAGCCACACTATTTATTTCCTTCTCCTTTCCCTTTTATTTTCTTGCGTATTAGTTCACGTTACTGCTTGTGTGGTTAAGAGTATTCGCAGTCTACCTGCCTTCTCAGTTATCTTCTCCTCCTTTAGTTAATCCAGCTTTGGTTTTCTTTCCAGACACCCAGAAGTAGTTTTACGTTTTAAGTTAATACACTTTTGTACTCACTGCATTTGGGTCCTCCTCCAATATTTGCCAGTCAGAAAGGTGTTTATACATAAATCTTAGCATGAAAGTTCTGAACACTTCTGTTAGAGTTGTTAAAAATCATAATTTTGTAATGTTTGAAAAAGGAAAATGGCATCAAAATTCAGAGCTGTTATCAGACCTGTCAGTTTATGACATGTAAGTGGTTTTTGATGTGAAACTCTACATTTATCTCTCACTTCGGACTTCTTTTTGATTGGTTAGCAATTAATTCAATGTGGAATTCACTAAAGAATAGATCCAATTTGAACCAGTTTTTATTCACTTCAGGAAGAAAGATTTACATCTGCTGTGCCTAAAACAGTGCACTGGGTCTACGTTTTTATGTTGAAAATGTTTCCGTCAATGAGGCATGCCATACACCATTTCAGTAAATATTTAATTCTCCATAACATTAACATCCTAAAGATTGTCATAAAAGCATGTCTTGTGTCCTTTAAGAAAAACCAAATTTAGATCTTTGTTTAAAGCATTGAACATAATAATATGATCCAAATTCCAAATCCATTACATTAGTACTTGTGACCTCTGTTTTATCCATTCAAATTGAGGGAATACGTGTTTAAATTCTCCATTGAATGAAGGTGATTTGAAAAGATTAATATGAAGCTTTAGAACAAAATGTCTGGTTCATATGAACTATTTCCAAGCTCTTCCAGAGACAAAGGTCAAGAAAAGGTTCATCTTTTAAAAAATAATTAGGCTTCAAATATCAGATTGTTTGAGAGGGTTAACTAATGAACTGCCAGTACTGAGATTTATAACTGTATCTGAAACTATCTTCTTTGCAGTGCACATAGCATCATCGTGTAATTGATTTTCATTTTTTGTGGTCTAGCCCTTTTCCCTGCACAACACTTTCTTCGATACTTCACTATCTTTCCGGTCATTTTTCCATTTTGTCCTTTCCTTCCCTCCCCCCCTCTGAGCTGTCACTGGGCCTTATGTAAAATATCAGTTTTCTTCTGTGGATTTTTTATTTAACTCTCCCTTATCTCCTTGGACTGACCCCTTCATATCTACCAGACTCTCTCTTTCTGGTCCCTCAACCTGTTTCCTCCCTCTTCCACCACCGTTTGTGATAAACCCTCAGTAAATCTTTTATATTCAGTGTGGCAAAGTTTAAAAGGTTTTTTTATGTGTTTTAAAAGCAAGAGAACAAGAGTTGCAAAACATATTTTGCATAGCAGTAACAATATAGTAAAACTCTGGAACAAATAAAAAGTATTGATGTGAAAATTAAGAAATAGCTCCATCTATGTCTATTCATTCAAACATAATGGGCAATAAATTCCTATTTCACCACTAGTTAGTGACCTTTAGTAAAGTCTGGAAATAGCCTTAACAACAAGAGCAAAGATTGTCTACATTTCTTGAAAAAATAAAGTGCGCCTGTACCCTAAGAATCTGAGTGGCTAGCTTGTACTCCGGTAACTATTTTAGCCAATATATGAAAGACCTGAATGGTCACAGATGTATAATGTTATTTTATTATGATGCATTATGCAGTGATTATGATGCTCCTACAAATTTGATCAGTTTAATTAATGATTCACATTTGAGAGCACAACTGGTCCCCATTTAAAACTTAAATTACCATATTGTTTCAAACTAGGCTGAATGGTGCTCTAACCATTCGAAACACTTTTTTTTCTATGAATATGACATTTTTTGATTCTGTAATCTGTTACTCTTCTGGGAAATGGAGTTCAAATGCTGTTTACATATTAGCGTTAGCTCCAAAGATTGGAAATTGACCTGAAAATCATTATAAGTTTACCTAATTTTTTTCTTGAGTAGATTTATCAAATAAACTTTTCTGCTTAATGACTCGGAAATATAGCATTTATTTTCTGGCTGTGAGACTACAATTTTTTTCCCTTCTTAACATTTTTTTCTGATAAATACCTAAAAAAAATATTTCACAAGGATATAGAAAGCTTTTAATATTGAGGTGAATTTAATAAACATTTAAAGGTAAAAACTAAAATTGAATCCCATAAAAAGGGTTATATTTTTAACAACGCTTTTAACTACACCATTTTTTGGTGCTTTTTTCAGGTATTGATAAATGCTTAATAAATGTGTACCTGTATCTGAATAATTCAGCAACAATTCCAAGAGCAAAAACATCCAAAATTCACTGTTTTTGAAGTAAAAATACTGCATAGTTTTTGAAGTAAATATAATATTTTACACGATTGTAAATTCTGAGCAGTGCATTTATTAATCTCATTCTGTGGATGCAAATCCTTCTACATATGAACAAAAACTTTAAAAATAGAAACTAGATGTTTATATTTTTTTATTCTAATGTTAATTTTAATTTTAATTATGTCTTCACTGTGCATACTATCTCCTAAATATATACACAAATCAAATTTACTTCTTACTAGTGCTATTGAACTTGCAGACATCTCTAAATGTTGCAATGAATTGTTAAAATATAATTATTACTTATCAGAAAACAATTATTCCTATTTTAAAATATTTTTATAGTTAGTTGAACCACAGGTAAGCGTCACGGTGGCGCAGTGGGTAGCACGGTCATCTCACAGCAAGAAGGTCGCTGGTTCTAGGCTCGGCTGGGGCAGGTGGTGTTTCTGTGTGGAGTTTGAATGTTCTCCCCGTGATCGCGTGGGTTTTCTCCTGGTGCTCCGGTTTCCCCACAAGAACAAAGACATGCGGAATAAGTGAATTGAGTAAGAACGATTGCCCATAGTGTTAAAGAGTGAATGTTTCCCAACGATGGGTTGCAGCTGGAAGGTTGCGTTAAACATATGCCAGATGAACGCTGCGTTAAACATATGCCAGAGAGTTGGCAGTTCATTCCTGTGGTGACATCGAAAGGGAAGAAAGCCGACATGAAGATGAATGAATGAATGAACCACAGGTTGAAATCTTGAAAAAGCCACTCGTCTTGGCTCCTGGACTAAACTGGACTAAAACCCCTCAGTCTATATTCGTACAACACTAGTATGTACCTTCATATCTTTCCCTGCTTTACAGAACAATAAAACATGAATAATCGTTAAAAGTATAGATAAAAAATACAAGCTAGACGTCTATGGTTTCTATTGTAATGAAAACAGTACAGCTTCATTCCTGTGGATGATGTTAGTATAGACCTTAAATAGTTCGCCACATAAGTTCTAAAACTGTTTTTATGGAAATGCTTAATAAAAATGAAGCCAACTTCATTTATTTATACAGCACATACGATGTACAGGTACAGATCGATGTGCTTCATGCAATAAAATATAAAAGTCATAAAGCAATAAAAGTGAAAAATCTATGAAAAGAGTACAACAATAAAACAGGAAGAACAATGTCCATAAAAATACTAAAAAGAATAAAACTATTCAAATTAATGACACTTAGATTAATTATTTAGGCTAGTCATTTAGGAATTAATTGGTGAGATGTGGGCTAAGCTGAGGGTTCTAGTTAAAAGTTCCCAGCAATGAGGAGCACACTTTATATGATAGTTTACACAAATTGTACAGAAAAGTCAATAATTGTGGAATAACGGTCATTGGGGTTTTTGAAACATCAACCTACGTCCACACTAACCGCTAACCCTGTGCTCCCCGGATTGAAAATGGAAGTGGAAAATATCACAAACACAAAGGTTGAGGAGAGTAATAGAGCTCTTTCTATCAAATGTCACATAAAAATGTCAAGCGTTACAACATTTTACTGATGCATACAAATAGAGCATGAATGAAAATGTGCTACCTGCTCCTTTAAAGTGACAGATTGCTGACAGTTCTGGTGTGGTAAACCAAGACCCGGTTCCTCTTATTATCTGCATCCCCTTCAAACAACCACTCGCTCATTCTCTAGTTTCTATTTCCATTTCAATTCCCATTCAGCGACAGAATGCTCCCTTTAACACAGAGAAAATAGTCTGCAATAATTAACTCATGTTAGAAAGTAATGAAAGAATGCGTTTATTTAAAACCTCTCCGGAGGAGTAAATCAATGTTCTGGTGGACGGTCTCCCTTTATATGATCAGGTGTCCTTCGTTGTAAATTGTTCTAAGCTACACTCCATCATTAACAGCTTAGGTGCAGTTCTCTGTGTGTGAGTGAAGGAGGAGTGAGCTAGGACAAGGTCAGGTTCTCCTCCTGTGTTGTTTTGTAGGTATCTTTTATGGGAAGTGACCTCTGCTACAGCTGGGTTTAACTTTTATTGTAGTTTTTTTTTATGATATAATATCCTTTGTATGGTCAACCACCTCAACGGCTAGCAAGGGCTTTCTCAAAGTGCCACCACACACCAGAACTCTTTTTTTGAGATAGTAACATGTACACATGAGTCTCTGTAATCTGAAGCATTTTCAACAAGGAAAATATTGTTTTTAATCTTGCTGTACATTGTAAACTTGAATGTTGTAACTAAATAATCAATTTGATTTCTATTAACTGAAAATGGTACAATAGGCATATATGCATTAACATTGTAGAGTAGCTAGAACTTTTGGATATTTATGAGTTTGTGAGACGTAATTTTTTTTTGCATCATAGCTCTTTTAAGTTATCTAAATTTTAATATTTTCAGCTCTGAGATTTTGTGTCTGGCATCATCATTTTTCTGCCCTTCTTCATGCTCTGGATTGTTTTAACAAGATAGATAGTGGGTCTCTCATCAAGTTGTTTTCAAAGTACAATCTTAACAAATCTGTTGATTCTTATATTACATTTTTTTACACCTTATACATATCATAACATTAATCTATGTATTTCATCATTAATTTTATATGTTGAAACAACCATACTAACATATATTTTGTTTAAAATCAAATATTTCCAAAAGTCTTAGGAAGATTGATGATTGTTGCCAATTCAAAGGTAGAGGACTACTGAAAAAGAAACAATTTTTTTTTAAATATATCAACATTTTAAATATTTTAAATATAATACATTAATAATTACTGGTCATTTTAACTCAACAATTTAAAAAGCAGTTTCAAAAAAGCATATTGTAGTTCTACTTCTACCGGATAGGTGCTATACAAACATTTTGATTGGCTCCTAAATTAACATCAACGCATACATTCTCTGATGTTAAGCAGAGCAGACCATATTCACTCTTTTACTCCATTTCATATGTGACTGAAATGTAAAAGCTTCACAATGATGATCCCTATCCATTTGCAATGATTGTAACTCCAGGCTCTCATCTATTCCTCAGGTCTCTCATTGATGTGCTGCAAGAGATCTCTAGCCAGGATTGTCATGACCGGTGAGACATCATCAGCGAAAGAGATGAAGAAGAAGAGCTGAAGGCTGAATCCTGACTCGCTTGCGTATGCAGATGATATCCAGCACACCAGTCACCCAAATTCACAATCGTAACAATAAAAAATGAGAGCTTCTCAAGGATCTGCTCAAATATTCATGAGGATGATGTATTTAAATGAGAACTTTCTCCAGCATGTTATGCTAATCTTGATAGTAGATCTTTCAGCACAGTAATACAGGGACATTGATGTAATCTAGGGGTTCTGTAGGGATACATGATTGTCTTTATGAAAATGGTATGGTATTTAGTACTGTAACAAAAGCACATTCAAAAAGGTGTTAATATTTCAAGTCATGTTCTGAAAAAAAAAGCTGTATAATAAACCTTGTAGCTTTTATTACCTGTGTCACTTTTTAGTAAAATGATAAATAAGGCATGACGCAACAATAATTGTTACCACCAAAAGTGGAATCACTTTGGAAAAACTTTTATGAACCTTTTAGCAGCCTTTTTGCTAGAATGTAGTGTCAAATTTCATTTAGTTAAATAGTACCAGTAAAAGAAAACTATGAGCACTCTAAATCCTGACTCATTTCCCAAAAAGCTTATTTCTGGACTAGTGAGTCACACCTGTTTGTAAGCAATCACCATAGCTACATTACCCATTTGTATTTAAACCTGTTTTTAACATGTACATAGTGTCCACGATGTCACCCATTGCTTTTAGAGTGGCCCTGAGTGGCTTTAGCCAGTACCCGGAAATTTACAAGAGTCACTGATAACTGTCACAAATTGGATTCAGGAAGCTGCAGCAGATTGCAGCAGAGTAGTTTTACTTCACGTGGCATGGTGATTAGTCGTCGATAAGTCTCGTGGGTATCAGCGACTTGTCTAAGATTCTCTCAAATCACACCTTTTTTCACTGTGAGTTTTACTCTTGTGCACAAGACCCAATTTGCCTGTGACTTTGACCATTTCCCTGCAATTACTCCTAAATCTGTTGACGAATCAAAATCAGGGCTAAAACTTGAACTCTGCATAAGCGAAAAGAGGACATACACAAGGAGTTAAGTACAAAAAAGGTGAAAAACTCAACAGGAGCCAGTAGAGAAGGAAGTCCAAATAAGGAGAGCTAACTAAACAAATCACTGATATGTTGGCTGAGCGAACCCATTTCCCATTAAAAGTCAATTATTGTTTTCAAAACAATATTTTTAGTAAAAAAAAGTAGTAAATACAAAGGCTGGTGAAAGGTGAGATTGAAAAACGTTTATGAAATACTACACAGAACACTCAACACTGTTGACCTGGAATGAGAGAGCAGTACACAAAACAAAGTGAGACAAATGGAATATATGTATGCTATGAGGCCTGAGGCAAAATGGTAAAAATATGATGCAACGCTAAATTTATAAATCAGTCCCATGACCAATTGAGAGCTCATTTCGGTCCTTCCCTAAATCTCTCTCCAGCAAATCTATCACTTTTTTTGTTTATCTTTCTTATCTCTCCATTCAATTAAATCTCAAATTCACATTTATTTGACTGTCATGGCGGTCTGAGCTATATTACACTCGAAGCAGTTGAATTCTTCACACTCTATTCACAAGTATCTCTCTATCTATCCATTTGTTTATCTCTTTGTCTGGATGGATTTCCATGCATACATTGGTCAATTTTTTGATTCACCCATGACGTTCCATCTAAATCGCTCACTCACCAATCCTTCCAAATATCCATCCATCCATTCGGCTCTCCCCAATGTAACAACACAACGCAAAGAAAAGTAAATAAAACACATATAAACATACATGAGGACATACACTGTACAAGGACATTTAACAATAAAGCAATCCTTTCGAAAAATACAGACAGCATCACTGATATGAAAGCTTTTTTAATAGGCTAAACAGGGTCACTTTCATACAACATACCTTCTAGCATAACTAACATAACAAAAATAACTTACTACAACACATTTAATGCGTCATGAGTTTGACATTGCCCGTAAGCCTTTTAAAAACATTTTTACACAAGCTTTGCTACTCAAAAATAATGAACAAACTTGTGCTACTCAAAAATAAGACAAAATTTATGACCTGCATGTCACTCTAGCCGAGAAGTTTGTGACTTATCAAAATTCCCATCAGTATTAAAAAAAAACATATTGTTACGGCCCTGGCCGTTTTGCCGCGTTTTCATTTATTTTGTCACCCACAGTTTTTATGTAATATTCGATTCCATGTGTCGACAGATGCTTCATTACTTTTGCAGTGTTTCTTAATTTATTCGAAAATGTTTGTTGTATGAGGGCGTTTCTGCATCCTTTACTTTAGAAAGTTTTGCTTTTATTTTGCACAAATACCAGTACCAAGACTCAACCCTATAGCTACCAGGGAAGTGACCAAACAAACTTTGAATGAAGCACCCTCGAAAGCTGTGTGAGAAGTGACCGTGGCAGATATGGGGAAACAGGGGCCAAAACAGAATCAATTATGGGAAAAGTGATTGCACATCTTTGGCAGAAGTGACAACAAGAGCTAAAGGTGAATGGGTGATAACACGCCATCCAGTTTGAGCAGTGTCTTTTTTACATGCTCACATGAGAATCGACCATCCAGAAATTCCAGTTCCCAAAAGGACAATGCGAAATGTCATTATATTAAAAACTAAAAATTTATTTAAATGTTTTATAAACATTAAAATGATGTCCTACTTAGAGTTAAGATAGATGACAATATTGAACAATTTTACGACTTGCAAACAATGACGATGTTTCAGTGTAAGTGTGCACATTTTGCCAATGGAAGTATGACGGAAATCAACTGTCAAGATGTGCGAGTGGATTGTTTATTTATCAAATATCATATTGCAACTGTAATGTGTGTGCAAACGTTTTGCAACCTTCATCAGTCCATCATTTCTCCCATCTTACCACAGGTCCAAGTACCATCAAAACTCCAATAATTTGTACTTATGTTGCAATGTGAGAGGGAGCAAGCATAATCACACTTTGAGCCAATGTCCAATTTCTTTTCCCATCATACTCTTTCCTTGCTCTTTCCCCCCCCTCTCTCTCTTTCCAGGTCTTGGCCTTCCTCTCTTGTTAGAGTTTGTAAACAGGCCCGGCTCATATTCTACAAAGCTTCAGTGGAGGCGAGCTGAAAAGAGATCAGGGAAACAGATTTCGATTTCACGTCAAACACATAGCATGAGTTTACGTACATAAGCTCTGTAAATAGCTTTCGATTTTTAATTCTCAACAGATGTGCACAGTCGGAGCCCTTCGACCCTCAAATCCAGCCGTAAACTCTCCGACACGAATTCCTCCTCTTATACACAGCGACACACCAGGGAAATCATGGCTCTGCATAGAAGCACACCTGAATCGTTTGCTCTTTATGAGTATGTGTGTTTCACTGCAGAGACACAAGCTAGCGATGGCACCAATCCATCCTGTTTTCCCAGGAGCACTTCCCAGCATCCCTCACTGCATGTGTGGCTCAGATTTAGCAGAGCAGAAAAGCAAATTACTCTGGAGTTTACTTTGATGACTTGTTAATTTGATTGGTCAAGCATACGGTGTTAGCGATTAGTCTGTAATATGATTATTCTCTTAAGGCTGGCGGTGGCGATGTGGAATGAAGTCACACTTCTGGTCTGGTGAAGCATGAAAACCTTTTCAAAAAGCAATTCTTCTGCATGTCCATACAGTTTAATTGTTTATTGTTTTATTATGATGACTTTAATGGTCAGAGTGCACATAGCATAGATGCGAGTGATCAAACTGACACGGTTTGATGGTGTCAGGCAAAAAGGAGTGATCGTCAATGCTCTTCGTTTTCTTGAGAGCTAAACTAAGTGAGGCCAAGTAATCAGATATGTCATATGGAGTGAGAATGGCACTCTATAATACACGGCACAGTTTCAGATAAACACATTATAGGGATATTTTATTCTCCAGGACAATGACTGTCAATCAGCTCTGCTCAGAGCCTGAAAGAGAGGGGGATCTATACTCAGCATTCATTGCTAATATAAATAATGCTTCTTACTTCACACTCACGATCAAGCTTCCCATTCAAACCAAGTACAAAGTGAACACAAGGGAGCTACATTTGTTATATTGTGATGATTTCCACAACACCATAATACTGAACCAATTTTGTTCTTAATCAGTTTCATTCACCAAATCCCCAGTTTTAAGTTTTAAAAAGTCCATTTTAAAAATGTTCATCGTATCAAGTTCAGACTGCAGCCCACAGTAAACCAAATTCAATTTTTTTTGGCCATATGCGATCTTATATCCTTATGTAATCTGTATGGATGTGTGTGACAGGGTGTATTTGGGGTGTATTTGGTGGTGGTCAGGAGGCAGGAGACTTGGAATGGTAGCCACGCCCTGTCAGACTGCCTCAGGGTTTCCAAGGTGTGAATGTGGAGTGAAAAAAATAATACAATAAACATTGTAAAGAATCTTTGAGCTCTGGAAAAGTGCTAAATAAATTGAACGCATAATTTTTATTATTATGATATCCTAAATATGATATGTTCACTACAGTCTGAACAGCTAAATAGCATTTTTTACTTTTGCTTTCATTTGTGGTCCTGAATCTAATACTTATCCTAATTTTGTGACACCTAAGTTGCATTTATCCAACTTTTACATCATCGAGCCCAACTTTAACACAGTTTCTCACAGATATGAGTTGCTGGAGAAGAGGTTTTTGTGCTGAAATAGTTTAATCAAGGGCCCAAAGATGCACTTGAAGCTTAATAAATATGAGGGCGTATACTGTAAAATGTGTTCTTTTAAATATCAATCCTTTTCTTAATATTTTTATTACCAATAAGTTAGCTATGATCAGATATTTACGTCCATAAACTCTTAAGAGGTCCCAGACCAGGCAATTTAGTGTTTATTTCCTTTAGCAGTGCAATCTGGGGAAGTAGTTTACTCTTCTGCGCATGTGTGTCACATTGGAGCCATATTTCGTTCACACAAATCAATCAATCAATCAATCAGTTTTTATATAGCGCTTCTTTAGCAATTGCTTTCAAAGCAGCTTCACAAAGTCCCCATGAGGATCAGGCAGAGCAGACAGGAGTTCCCTCTGAGAGGGGACTCCCGCTGACTGAGGCAGGCGCTAATCTAAAAGATGGATAGCAGGCACATGTTACTTGTAACATGAACATATTCACAAAAAAATTGGCATTTAGACCTACAGTCTGTAAGTAGCTTAAGCATAATTTGCAAGTACTGTTTTTTTTGTCAAATCATGTATTTCCAGTACAGTCCAGTTCTAGTACAGTGACGCCTCAAGATACGAATGCTTCACATTATGGAAAATTCAAGATACAAAAAGTCACTTGAAGAATATTTTGTTTTATTATACAAAAAAAATTTAAGATACAAAAAAACAAACACGAGAAACATTTTAAATTTAAAACCCATGATGTTGTGTGTCCGTGTGTGGTATCCTGGTCTGCTGACCCCATGGCGTCTTACCAGAAGAGCTCTCACTGTCTTCATGCACGCTTTTTTTCTTTTTGCCTCATGTCTGCTGATGCTCCCAGGGGATACTCTTTGAAAAAAAATCATACCTAACATGTATGGCAGGTGTTTTTTTTTTTAAAGCTTGAAAATTAGAGTCAATAGAGGAGTCACAAGACTCTGGATTACATTCAAAATATCTCAAAATGTGAGTGAAGACTTTACAGATTAGGAATGACATTAAGAAGGTGGAGTACTTCATTAAATAAAAACCATAAATGAATAAAGACTTTTGACTTTTGAAGTTTGTCTAAATAGCACTTTTGAAGGATGGTTCTAAATGGTACCTTTAGAGGGTGGTGGTAAATGGCAACCAAAAAGTTTTACCCACAATAATGAACCATATTTGCGTGCTATGTATACAACTGCTTTGTGTACTTTTCAATATACTAGCAAACATCCTGGTTTCACAAGAGAAAAAAAATGATGTTAATGATTGTCTTGCACAACACCTTGATATAATCTTTCTAAATAATTAACCTGGCTTCATCACCCTTTTTATGTTAATGTGTTGTATGTCCAATGAAAAATACTGATATGAAAGCATCAAAACACAACACTGCACTCTCTTTCTCTAAAAGAGATGTATAATTTAAATGGAAAGATTAGCTGTGTGAACAGGCTGTGCACCCCAGCTGCAATGATTGCCTTCTGCTGGATCAATACTCATCAGATCACTCACTAAACGGCTAAATATATCAGAGAAAGAGATTTAATGGAATATACAGGCCCATCTTTATCTTGCACTTTCTTTATATGCCTTTGTCATTAGCTTGTCTGAGGAAATAGATAATGATTAAAATGCTAATGTGTGTGTGTGGGGGGGGCAAAAGGAATTGGCTTAGGAAATTTAGCAAAATGTAAAAATGTTAATGTTAAGATAATAAAAAAAATCTGTATATTTTTATTAATGTTTAAAAAAAATGTATACATGTATTATGCAACAATTTTACATGGATGCATGATCATGTTTTACTTAAAAGTTAAAAAGTGTAAACAAAAAGCATTCCCTTAAGGCAAAATTCAATGACATTAAATGCAAAAAAAGTTACGTAATGCAGACAAAATTGATTGAAATATTTACATAATAAAATAAAAGCAAGAAAACATCAGAACTTATTCACAGAGTGATATACTTAGACTCAATGAGGCCTTAATTAGTAAATGTTGTAGTTAGTTTAAAGATAAATTAGGAATTCTAACATAGAACTGACAAAATTAGCATGCTAATGTGCTAGAGTGCATAGTTAAAATACCAATCCACGATTGAAAAGAACACATGCATATGAAAAACACTAAGCCTAACAAAACATGGCTTCAAGCATGTGCATATACATATGAATGTGTAGTCCGAAGGGTCCTTTTAGTCTGGGGGCCACGTCTGTTCTTTAGAGGGTTTGGGAAGTATCAAAACGATTGGTTTAGCAATTTAGCATCAAAATACAGCAAAATCTCTGGAATAAATTGAGGTTCCTACATCAACCGTACGCCTTTCACATCACACACTCCTGTCACACTTTTCCTCAAAAACTCAGAGTTGGACTTTGAACAAAACTCAACCAAATTGCTGTCCATGCAACTCAATGGACCGTGACTGCTCTTCTTATGGGGCATCAGAGGAGACACAGCATGGCCCCGGAGAGAAAGGGAAAGAGGGGGAGTAAGAGCGACATGGAGAGAAAGGGATGGATGAAAGCGGGAATGTGGTGTCCCAAAGTCCCCCAGTGTGAGTGTAAGCTGTTCTATTTCACACTGTGTCTCCTCTGAGCCCAGGATTTACTCCAGCCATCTACATGCTGTCAGCTAGACTCTCAAAGAGCCAACACTCATCTCTCTTCAGCCTTCTAACGCCTTCCCTCCTGTCTTCTTGGCTAAAGATGATATTTATCTGTTCGCCATAATGAAGTGGATTTATTTAGGTAGTGTGTTGGTGTGGCTGTTTACTTCTGCTGATTCACTGTTGGTGATGTGGGGAGTGGATCGCCTCACAGACACGCTGCACAGCACAGACTCGTGTCAGTGTTAACAGCCAAGCAGATCTAGATGAATTTTTGACGTGAGGCTTCTTATGCTATTTGGTTTCAAAAATATAAGGGGTGGACGAAAATTTTTTTGCCCTGCCAAGTCGCCTTGGTATTTTGCCAGCCCCACACCCAGGGTGCACTGAGAAACTTGGTTCTTTTGGTCACGTGTTCAGTGCTGTTGGGATATACACGGTTGCACTGCACAACATTCAAAAGATCAGGCTCTTCTTACCTGAGCAAAAAACTAAACTCCTGGTTCAGGCTCTGGTCCTCTCCCGTCTGGACTACAGCAACACTCTCCTAGAAGGACTTCCAGCAAACGCGCTCAAACCTCTGCAGATGATCCAGAACTCTGCAGCTCTTCTTATCTTCAAGGAACCGAAGCGAGCTCATTTTCCTCCCCTCTTCATCACTCTTCACTGGCTCTCTGATGCAGCTCGTGTTAAATTCAAATCACTGATGCTGGCATACAAAACTATCTCCAAATCACCCCCTGTTTATCTCCACGAGCTCATACACTCCTACATGCCCTCCAGAAGCCTGCGCTCAGTGAAGGAACAGCAACTCGTGGTTCCGTCCCACAAAGGCAGAAGATCTCTCAGCAGCACCTCCTGAAACAAATCCAGTCAGGAGAGCAGCAACACTAACAGCTTTCAAAAAGCAACTGAAAACTCATATCTTCAAAGAACACCTACTATATATATATATATATATATATATATATATATATATATATATATATATATATATATATATATATATATATATATATATATATCAGTTGATAGTGCTTGATACATACATTCACATCAACCTCTTCACAGGAAACAACGAAGAATGACAACGAGAAGAAGATCCAAAGAAGAAGAAAGCCCATATGCTACAATGTTCAGCATGGAAAAGTGTTTAAAAGCAAGTATCAGATGCAAACAGTTGCAAAAAAAACTTGTTGTCTCCTGAGGGCCATCCAAGGACATGGATCATTGCTACATCAACACTACACAACAAAGGTGTGAATCTAGTAAAAGCCTCCTGCAGAGAAGCCATCTGCGCGAATGAGGGAATTCTCAATTACCTTTTTTTGGAACTGTTTGAAGCTAATGATAAAAAGCACAAAAATCTTGATTGGACAATTGATATCAAGTGTTACTGGTGGAAGCATCACGGTGGCGCAGTGGGTCGCATGGTCGTCTCACAGCAAGAAGTTCGCTGGTACGAGCCTCGGCTGGGTCAGTTGGCATTTCTGTGTGGAGTTCTCATGTTCTCCCTGTGATCGCGTGGGTTTTTACCGGGTGCTCCGGTTTCCCCACAAGTCCAAAGACATGCGGTATAAGTGAATTGAGTAAGAACGATTGTCCATAGTGTTAAAGTGTGAATGAGTGTGTGTGAATGTTTCCCAGCGATGGGTTGCGGCAGGGAAGGGCATCCGCCGTGTAAAACATGTGCCAGAGAGTTGGCGGTTCATTCCGCTGTGGCGACCCCGAAAGGGAAGAAAGCCGACATGAAGATGAATGAATGAATGTTACTGGTGGTGAAAATAAACAAAGTTGTTATGCCAGTAATTATGAGATTGTTTTAAATGGAATTTTGGTAAAAGCAATTTCTTGGAATTGGTTTTGTAAGGGGTGTCACATATAACTGGGCATTTGGTCCCAGCTGTTTCTGGGTAATTTGGCCATTCTCTAAGATTTAAACAACCGAAGCTCCAATACTTATTTACGATGGAAAGTAGAAAACCCACCTCAACTCCTTTCATTTCTTCCTTTTTTAATAGGAGGGTGGTCTCAGGCTTGGTTCACCTTTATGGACCTCGGCGGACAGCTCTTATTTAGGCTTACTGCTCTTTTTTAGGTTCACCAGAGCTACAATAAAGTTTTGACACTGAAATGTCCATAATTCTACATACAACTCACCCTAAAGCATCTGAGAACTACGGTAAGAAATGGCATAGGCTTAAAGGTCTGCTTATCAAGTTGTTACTCATGGGCCTCTCTACACCGCTTTTACTGGGACAAGTGCCCGAGTAAAACATCAAGTTTATTTAATTGTAAACATTAAACATTTCAGAGATTTCAGATAAAATACATAGTCTCCGTATTAGGAATAACTGCTACCCCACATGAACGTAGTTCATTCAGATTATTTTTTAGAGTCGGGACACACCAAGTAAACGATTGGCAGTTGGGACTTGTCCGTCAGTTTGTTGGTGGGTCGGGTCTGCTCTGGTTGGGCTCGTGTTGGCAGAAGTTTCCTGATTCAACATGTAAAATTGGCATCAGGCTTTTTGTGGCCATCAGCAAAAAAGACTGATCTGACTGAGCAAAGGGAGGAAATGAACATGAATTGACATAACAAGCAAACGATGGAGGGTTAAGAGACTCACTGTCACCTTGCACTAAACCAAGCTTTTGAAGGGAGCCATTTGAAGATGGTCAGACATATCTGCACAAAAACAAATCTCTCTGTGATGAGACAAAGTAAATTTTAGTATATCTCTCTCTGTCTTAAGGCCACCACACATCTAGATGATTTGAAAGGATGTCCTTGGGATGTATTCTCTGCTGGGGACTTTTCATTAGTTTCACATCTCTGCACTAAAGAACGGTCACATAGAGCGCTAATGAACTGATTTAATCTGTCCCTCACTTTTAAAAACTCCAAAAGAAAGTTTTTGCATGCAACACATACTAGGATATCACAGAGGAGGTAATTTTGCTGTAGCTGTTCAAAAGCGAGCGAAAGCAAAAAAACAATGGGCAGCTCCAGTTGCAGCAAATGCAGAAGCTTCTCTCACTTCGTCCTCTGCTCTTTTTGTTGCTGTTGTTCTCTCTGTTGTGAGGTCCATGCCAGAGTGTGAAATGAGTGTTATGCAGCTGCTATGTCATGCTCTAAAAGCATTCTGAACACCGGGTCCACCACAAGTATTCGTTGTTGAAAGAGTAAGGCGACTTGGCAGGGCCTATTATTTTTTTTATCTCTTGCACTCATCACTCACCCAAATGTGTTTATTTGCAGTCTTGTGAAATCCTTTAAGCTTGTTTGGATGACAGCAAATAGCATATCTGAACTTTTTTTTAAAGAAATATATAAATAATGACTGCTTTTTGAAAGTGAAAACATGTTGTAGTCTGTTTTACCTTATTATTATTTACTATATATCTAGAAATGTACGAATACAAAAATTGCAATGCTCTTGACAGTAGGAGTCTATGCTACTCTTTGTTAAAATGGCTTCACCAATAAACACTTCATGATTAAACGTATGGGGTTAACAGGACATCCTAAAGGTACGCTCATATGAATACAACTATAATATATAATTGTAAAGAAACAATTATTAATTATTGATAATAAATTAATTACATTTGGACTACAACATTCATTTCAATTATTTGGAAAAAAACAAGGTTTTTAACATTTATGCTCATAACATAAAAATATTCCTGCAGGAGTTGCAGGGGTTATAATTCAAAAAATACATATCATTGCTCTATAATTTAATATAAAATAATTACATTTTGAAATATAATTCTTAACCTCAAACATAAACTAGTAAATAAAATACCACACTATCTATTTGTTAATACATTTTGTCATAAACAGGCTAGGCTCTATAACAAATATCCAGTATGGTGAAACCTTTGCTAAAGAAAGCAGGTGAGTGAGAAGAGAGGAAAACTGTGCTGGTGAGAATGGTAGTTAATGTCTGATAAACTCTGCCCCCCACAAGCACACTCTCACACAGCAGGTGAACCCCGTACGCTAACATGCTAGCAGGTGGTGAAATCACTTTCGAAATTCCAGCACTACAAGGTTAAGGTGTGAGAAATCCCATTTGAAAGTCTCTCCTTTGCACAGTTAGCTGGTGATTTCTGCTTCACAAATGAGGGATCTGTCGAACAAGGCATTTCAAATGCTCAGAGGGCTTTGAGTCTAGTCTCTTTCCCAATGGGATGTGACCCTACTTTTACCTCAGGCTAGGCTCAGATGCTGGATTTATTGGGGAGGCCTGTGTTTGCAAGCTTTTACCAATCATTCTTCAGATTATACAGGTTAGGGTGTCATTGTGGAAAGGGGACTGTATAAATCAGTAATGCTACATTATTAAAATTGAGAAAACACCTGACAAAATTCCAAAAATGTAAAAAAAAATTATAATAAACAATTTAATAAAAAGAAAAATCAGAGAAGAAAACAGTACTTTGATGCTCAGTCTGGACAATACTGGCGTGATTGCATTGCTGGAACAAGTTGCTAGTGATTAAATACATTTCTTGTCAGACTATATGATGTTTAACATTTCTCTGAAACCTTGAGACCTTCTGATAAAGTCTATGTTATGATTAAATCTATAATAACAAATTAATTGAACAGGGTCATGCAAATATCTGGAATATTACAAGCAGACCTAAAGACTTCAACTAAACCAAAGTAAGATCTCAAGATATTCTATAATTTGATCAAAATAGTAAAGAAACGTAACTTTTTTTTTCCTGTAAAATACATTTACAATTTTGTTTTCAATGTTGAGCTGTTTCCAAAAATTAGAAAACTCCCATTTATCCAATATTTTTCAATGAAACTTGACTAACATAATTTTGTGTTTACCAAATGAACGTTTTAAGCTCTAAGTGAGATTGATTACTATGTAAAACATTTATGATTTTAAAAACTACAATTATTGTTTTAGTTTTTCTGTTGAAACTTTGTATTAATTTCATATTTCTCTTGCATTCTACTTTTCAAAACTGTTCTGGAAATCTCCAACTTGTTTGTAAAGTGGGAATTTGTTCCACAAATTCAGCAGGTGCCATTAATTCAACAGCTGGAAAGCATGCATACAGCCTAATCAATCATATCTGTTCGAACGCTGAATCTAAATGAGTGTAATGAGGTACTGTGAGCCCTTTCCTATGCTGTCCCATGTTCCTTTCATCAGCCTGACGGAGAGGCTGCTCTGGGAAATGCAGCGAGTCACAGCCTGCAGCTGCTATACTTTGACCTTGGACTTTCTATTTATAGCAAACAGGTGAAAAATCCCGAGCGAGATTCTCGTGTTAGGTGGTTAGTCGATGACAGAAAGCACAAAAACCACTTAAAGATCTTTTCCCAGGCTAACAAGCCTGCCTTACATCAGGTAGACACGTGTGGTCCAAGGTCTAAGTCCAAGGCCAGAAGCTCCCATCTGTGTTTACTTCTAGCTTTGTAAACACTGAGCCAAATACCCTTTTTTAACTTTAAAAAGGTTCAAAACAAGCGAGATCCGATATTATAGCAGATAAACAAGAAGGTATTTGGTTGCATAGCTTGATATTCAAAGATGTGGCTAAATTAACTCAATACAAATTTTACACAACATATTCAAAACTTTTTTTAACTTTTTATGATTTCTCTCATATGGTTTGAGTTTCTTCCACTAAGTTTATCAACAAAACTAATGAAGCCAGGTGAATAATTATGTTTTGTTTTTCAGCTCAATAGTTGGTCAGTTTTGACAGTGGTGTGAATGAGAACCTGCTCACTTCAGGAATCAGCCTCAAGCCGCCGCTCAGGGAACTGTATTTCAGTCACTTTCAATTACACATCAAGAGGTGCCTTGGTAAATCTGTATTTTTACATTTTTCGTTTTTTTTTTTTCGTTTTCGCTTTAACAAAAAAAAATGAAAATACTTTTTTGTTTTCATTTTTAAATTGAAAATCAAATGAAGGAAAGATGCACAAATTTTAGTGCAAAATATAAACCAATTACTGGAGTCACTGAACAATCCGTTACGCTTAAATGCATATTAAAAGGCAAAGTAGTTTTATTGACCGGCGTTTGTCAACTCGCTGTTGGAGACAACCTTTTAGAACCTTAATAGGAGTTGTGAGTAGATGAGAGAGTTTGGGCATGTCTGTGTAAAACTGTTTTAAAATGAAGGAACATTTAAGATCCATTAAGAACTTCTCTAAAATTCCTCACTGCTATGTGTTATTATGTATTAAACTTGTAAAAGATATTTCCTGTTCTTTGATTTAAAAGACTGAAATACTATAGCTTCAACAATTGATCTTAGCTACATGATCTTTTTGGGTTCAGTATTTTATAATTACTATCAACCCATTTGTATTGACTCATACGATTCTTCTTATTGATCAAATTTCTTACAAGGCTAAATAAAAATTTTGCATACTCTGGTGGATAATCTTACCGAAAAAGTTTGAGAATCTGCTTTAAGCTTTTACACAAGGAATAATATTCAGTTATACCACAATTTGCTCCTAATGGGTTTTCAGGTTGCACAAGCTGACTTTTGGGCAATGTAACAATGTAGGTGTAGGTATAATTGTGTAAATAATAAGAATGTGTTCATCACAGTACATTAATTTAATTTAATGTGTTAAATTCCAAGCCCTTAAAATAATACTTAAAATACTACATTTTGTTGTATAGAATTTTAAGTGGATATTATTCTGTAATGTTTTGGGATAATGTTGTAAAGATAAAATATTAAGTTCTTATTTAACCAAATAGATTTTACCAATTCATTTTAGAATTACATTGAGTGTACTTAAAGGAGCCCCATCATGTAAAATTGACATTTCAGACATGCTTGCCATGTTTTACTATTGTTCTCTCATCAAAAATATGCTTCAAGACATATTCATACTGTTTCATGCATTTTTGCGGAATCCTATTATCTTTTTCCGGTAGCTCAAAATGGCTTGTTGGCTGAAGCTATGCTCATTGGTCATAGCACCGCCCACCTACCAATCAGATGAAGAGCTAATGCAGCTTATCTCAATGAAGAAGGTACTGACTACTGGAATAAGCAAGAAAAGTTTTTTATTGTTTTTAGAAGCTCCAGCCTAACAAAAGATGAATGTATTCCTTGGAAATGGGTGAATTTCCTGTGTAAGAACCACAACCATTGTGGAGCACAACCATTTGAGGAGATTCAAAGACATTATTTATGATAAATACTATTTTCTGAAGGTTAGTAAGATGGCAGTGATAGTCTAGAGGGGGCAAATATTAATTATAAATCATTTTTAAAAAGCATAATATGGCAACTTTAAGAAAGTATAAATGTTTTTACAAGCTCCACCTAAAAATCAATTTTAGGATGGATAAATCAAATAATTCCTAGATCTTTATTTGACTATTCTTCCTCCTAAGCTCAAGTTTTATTGAGCTTTCACCTTCATCTCTTCTTGTTAAAATGCCATCAAATCACCATGACAGGCTTCCAGAATCATATTGATAATCCAAGACGTGTCTGATTGGCATAAACATGGGGAGGAAGTGATCCTGTAACAGATGCCCAATAACAAATTAGAAATTCACTTCTAATTATCAATGACACGTTGCCAGTGTGAAACTTGCATCCCTGATGGGGCATCGCTAAGCTGTCGATTGATTCCAACTCCAAAACAAGACACTATGCCCAGTCAGACTCAGAGAAAAGTTTAGCTCTAATTACGAGTGACAAAGCTGGGTTTTGGGCCCACCTCCAAACCCTCATTCTTGCATTAGTGCTGTCATTGACTGGAGGCTGCTGTATAATTATGTCAGCGCACCGTGTCAAAACCAGAAAAAATAAGCCGATTCTGATACGCTCCAATCAGCTGGCCAGTGATGCCGAGTCTGTGTTACTGACAGCTCTTGTAGCTTCACACTCTGCTAACTTGTCTAGAAAACACACACACACACATGCACATCGTACAGGCAGACAGGAGATGGATAACTGAGAGAGGTTTTTATTACAATGTGTGTATCTTTAGCCATGAAATGGACTGAGTTATTAATATGGAGCAGACTATCGCTGCATTCGAATCAAAACAGACCAGAATGTTGAAGGTAATAGATTCTGAATCTGAAGATACTTCACAGTCAGAAGGCCGCTAACAATTTTGGGTCCCCTGAAAGAAAACAATTTTGCCCATGCTCCTCCAAAAACACTCTCAAGCTATCCCACACACGCTTATACTATCCTTCATGCTTTGTCCATGGAGTACTAGCTAAGTTGGCTACGTATTGAACTGTTTCTCACAATGGTTTTATCTATAGCAGTTCCCCAAAGGAACCTTAAGTTTGTAAAACATTTTCAGCCTAATTTTTTTTTCCTTCAACAATTCTACATTATCATGGAGTTGCCATACTTGAGCAGATTGTATAAGTTAAGTTTATCCATGTCAAACAAAAAAAAACTATTAGCCAGGGACTATTTAAATAAATACCAACAAATACGTAAATTAATTTAAAGAATATAAATGTAAACAAATCTATGGTTGTACGCTTTAAGTTCAAGCCCAAACGCAAATATCCCTCCTCTCCTCTCCCACACTCATGCTGCTTTAAAGTCGGGACATGCTTATATCCTTAAGATGCAACTATTTTGAAATAAACTGCAAAGAAGATCCCTCTTGAACACCATGCAGTGTTTTATTCGTGTAATTCTTTATTTTGATTTGTTGCTGTGATTCACGGAGCATTATATTGGTAAATAGATCCATTGCTTTTGGAGTACATAGAATTACAAAAACTTGTGCAAATCACATACTGAATCCTTGATAAAAGTATCTGCTTGATAAAAGTATCTGCTTGAAGTCCAGTCTTGTAGTCAAATTTGGAGGACTGCACTCACAAAAGTCGAATGCCTAGACATTGCCTAGAACATGCCTAGAAACTAATGGGTTTATGATGCTCCTCCCAAACAGTCCTGTTGACAGTTTGCGTAATGGCCGCTGTTGTTTACACCAAGTAGAAGTGATCTCCCAGACGTTTAGCTGCTCTATTTCAGGATTTATTTCCCAACACAAGACTCTTCATCGTTACCAGTAAAAGAGAAAAAGTGCTTGATTTTTGTTTTTAAAGCCAAATCTTGATTTTATTCACTTCAAGAAGTAAGTTTTGCACATTGTGCTCTTAAATCTGCTTGCTTTCAGCCAAGATTAAAAGATTAAAGACAGTGTGGCAAGCACTCTTTCAGTAAATATACAATTATTTTAGATATTTAATTCACTATCTAACTAGCTCATCTCTAAATTATTTAAGGCTGATTATAATATAGTTGTCACTCATCAGATTACAACTATTCCTTTTATTTACTATTTTTATGGCTGGTCAGGTCATAGGTTTAAATGTAAAAACGACTCGCCATACTGGCAACATGCATTTCATTCTCATTGGCTCAGCCTTGTCTGGAACTGAACTAGAAGCAAACCTGTTTGTTTACAGACCCAAAAAGACCAGTAATAAAATAAATTGGAAAATGCTTTCTTTTTTACTAAAACTTCACACTTAACATGTTCAGGAGAGCCACATTATTCAAATCGCATCATGTCAGCTGTCAAGGCACAATAGGTGACCTTTAAAGAATGAACTGTTAAACTATTGCGGAGAAGCCAACATTTCAAGACTTTTAACAATATTTTATCAATCGCAAACTCTTGGCACTTCACATTCCAATCACTGAGAAGGCTTCCTCCACGTACTGAATTTGTTGTCACACTTTGTCTCATTGTATTGGCACAGCACACAATAACAGCGAGCAAACAGAATTCAAATGCAGGACATGAAGCCTCAACCCAGTGTTTGGAATGGTAATGTATTTAAATCTGCCGACCCCAAAACCGGTCAAAATCAGATCTCACAGACATCCACATCTACTTTATCTCCCACTTGCTCTGCCTGAGCATGGCCCACACACTAAAACAAATAGCCATCACTTGATCCCTATTGCTGGATTTATACAATGATTGCAGTGTTTCTAAAAGTTCAATCTAATTACAATTGACCCGATTATAATTACAATTGATTGCCAGTCTGGCTCTCATCTCACCCCGTCCTGACCGCGCAGACTAACTACTTCTCAACCTCCTTTTTTTCCTGCCCACTCTTGTTTGTACACCACAGTGGAATTACAATGCAAATATGTCAAAAGGTATTAAAACTAGTTTTCAGATATAACTATATGTAACATGCTGCAAAGTGAAGCAAGAAAAATTACGTAAAACACAATAAAGCTTATAATCAAAGTAATTTTATATTTAAGAGACAACCTAATACTTAACTCGAGGGTTGCCCAAACATAAAGCTGCTGTTTAGACATTAGTCCTGTTTATAAATATAACTAATAAAGCTAAATATAAGATGTGTACATTGACAAATGGAACACACCAGTGATGTAAAATAATTTTTTCCCTACTTTGTAAATATTAGCAACTTTTACGCCTGTTACACTACCTGTACTTTTACTCTCGTACACTTACCATAACTTGCTATACTGAGATTGTGTGTTTTGCAAATCTTTGTCTTTATTTTCAGTGAACATTTTCTTGCACGAATGAGGGGATATCACCATCTTCGGAGTGCATTGGGAACTGGATGCTTTTATTTTCCACAGTAAGAATTTCATCTTGAGAACAGAGATTTAATAGCCTAACTAGATTTATAATCTGGCTGTATTTTTATTCGCTAACTCACTCAGATGGCTTCTACGCAGGGTGCTTTTTCACTGCTGTTTAATGTTGATGCAGTGATGCTCCTATTTGGATGGCACATATGTTGATAATCAGAAGCAAGTTCCTTTATCCAGATTTGAGTACTTTGCTCTATTTTTGTGTCTTTGTCATATTTTTGGGACTACTTTTCAACCAAGAATGGACATTTTGATAAGACGTTTTCTCAACATGTGTGTGGGGATTTCAAATACAAATAATTTCAAATACATGGTTTGAAACCCAAAGAATCACTTTTATATGTTATATCATTTATAAAGATTTTCTCAAACATTTAAAAAAAGTTAACATTGAGGATAATTTTTTTCAATATCTGGCAACTCTAACATTCACTGTTAAGATTTCAAGTATTTATGAGTGTTCGCGAGCGTGTTCTTAAACTCTGACGACCCCAATGATCACGTTTATGATTTTGAGTGGATATGAAAAGGCTAAACGTCACTTTTATAATTTTGAGGATTTATTGTCTCAAACTCTGGCAACCCTAACCCTTCATTTTATGTTTCTCAGCATTAATGCACATTTCCTCCTTTTTTTTACTTTCTTGGAGCATTTAGGAGCATTTTCTCAATCTCAATGTCTGACAACCCCAAGCAACGAGAAAAAAACACATCAAATTATCTTTATATGGACATTAGGAAAAAAAACTGATTTAAAACCTGTGAACAACTCATGAAACTGTTGCCATTGAAATTTTTGACTTTTTAAGACCCCGCTGAAGCCCTGTACATGATTTTCAATGCATTGTTAAACAACAGCACAGATACAGAAATACCAGTTTTTGCCTGTTTGCTGCAGTCCCAGAGGAAGAATATCAGACCCTGCATGCTCCAGATGCTGTACATCACATCAAAAATAATGACCCCAGGCTCCAGAAGCTGCATGAGTGTGTGTTTCTGTTTGGTGTGTATGAACCTGGCCGTGCTCATGTGTGAGTCTGCATAATTATGGATATGAGCATCACTTTGAACCTGAATGCTTCTGTGTTAGTTTAAGTGCGTAACCTGCATGCACACTACTACACATAAAATCATTCCATACTTTGGGGATTCAATTGAGAAAAATACATGTGTGCACAGGCTAGCCTTTCATGCATATGCTGCATGTGAGAGCTTGATGTTCAGTCAAAGTGTATGTTTGGGTCACAGTGCTGTAGAGTCTCGTCAGCTTGCTGTCATTTCGTATCTCAAATACAGAAAGTTACGATGTCACAGCAACTGCATGCCATTCTCCATTTCTCTTTTTAGCCTTTCGTCTGCTTTCTGCCTTATCTCTCCATCCTGTCTCTCTCTCTCTTTCTCTTCCTTCACTCCCCTTAGTCTAATGAAGCCTCTCTCCTCTCTGCTCTTCTACTCTCTCCCTCTCTCAATTAGATTTAACTCATGACAGCCGTTAGAAACATATCCTCAATTTCAGACAACTGCAACGGTGAGGAACGGTGAGTTAACGGTTTTTAACTTTCTTGTAAGTGTCTTGTATTTCTGGCTATTCTGTAGCTATTTTAAAAATAAATGTTATTCATAACTACAAGCTGGGAGTTGCATATAAAGATATTTCAAAGAATCTAAGCACAATATGTATTAAAAAAAAGAATTGAAGAGTAATTGTACAAAGTCCTCGTAATATGTTAAACACATTAAACAACAACCCTTAGATGAAGCAAACAATTACAAATCTGAAATGCTGTAAATATATTAAGCAAATGTCCCACAGAATCAGATTTAAATCAACTATAATGTAAAAAGGAAACATGGAACATTGGAAACATGTTTAAACACTAATCAAGAATACATTTAAATTGTGTGGAAATTGTTCATTATGAATCTGTATAATGTGCATACATGGTGATTATTAGAGGATCATTCTCAACTATCTTTTGGACATAAGTGCTCCTATTGTATATTTGAAAGGTTCCTTGTTTGATTTTGGAGGTCTCCAACAACAGGTTGCCATCCATAAAAGTTCGAAAAACGCTTTCGTTTTCTTATAATATGCTTTTTATTTTACTGGATTTGGTTGTGATTCACAAATGATTAGTTTAGTGACTCGTTCGTAATAAACTCCTCCTCTACGTGATGGAACCAGAGCTGCTAAAAAAAACAGGGTGCAGTTAACACAACAACAAACTGCTTGTGATTGATTAAAGAATCAAGGTTTGAGTCGAGCTAACCAGAGGAGCTCAAGGCTCATCGTGAGAGCGATCATCATTCACGGTCCCGGGGGAAAATATGGTTCCATTTCTTTTCTCCACAGAGAATAAATTCATTCTCCAGAGATCAGATGCAGACAAACTCCAACACTTTCCCTTCCTGCATACTAATCTCTGTGAAAGAGGGCAGATATCTTTTTTTTCTGAGTTTGGTTTCTTGGCATGAATGAATGACGTGGAGGTTGTATGACATGACGTGTGAGCTTGTGGGATAAGAGATTCTCTTTCAACTAGGACTTGTTTCAGAAACTCTTTCTTGTTAAAGGCAATACTTTGAATCACAAAGTTCTTTCAGTTTTAAAACTCCAGCAGGGTGTGCGTCAAAGCAAAAGCTATGTTTCACACAACGTGAGAGGTCATTTTTAAAAACACATAATAATGGCTCTGATGCAAAACATGTGATTCCTTATTGTTCATTTTGCTTAACTTGCTTATATCTTAACAGAATCTTAACTCTTTTTTACATTATAGTTATTTTTCTTTTCATCTAATTGTTTTGATGGGGCATCACGGTGGCGCAGTGGGTAGCACGGTCGTCTCACAGCAAGAAGGTCAGGTGGGGCAGGTGGCATTTCTGTGTGGAGTTCTCATGTTCTCCTCGTGATTGCGTGGGTTTTCTCCGGGTGCTCCGGTTTCCTCCACAAGTCCAAAGACATGTGATATAAGTGAATTGAGTAAGAACGTTTGCCCATAGTGTTAAAGAGTGAATGTGTGTGTGAATGTTTCCCAGCGATGGGTTGCGGCTGGAAGGGCATCCGCTGCGTAAAACATATGCCAGAGAGTTGGTGGTTCACTCCGCTGTGGCGACCCCAAAAGGGAAGAAAGCCAACATGAAGATGAATGAATGAATATTAGTTGAACTACGCATGTTAAAGTATTTTGTTTCAGTTTTAGGTCGCATATATCTTTCTTTTACCCTTCATATACAAAGGAAGTGTCTCCTTAAAATAGTTTATTTATTATGAAGTGTACTGTGTGGAGAGATGGCAGAGGTGTTACATTAGCAGATTCGAAAAGGACATGTATATCGCGCAAGAGGAATTGTTTGGAGCTCATTTGTAGTTATATGTCGTTTGTGAAAACAACAAATCTGACTCGTTAATAATAAACTCTTTTCACTCTTTTTTGCTCTATTTTTGGGTTTTTGTCGTAACGGTTTGTAGTTAGATCAGATCTTTCTTGGTATGCACAATACAAACTAGTTGTTCAAATGAATGATTTAAATGAACAAAAATCAAAAGAACGAAGCACCAAGTTGAACGAAACTTCTCATCACTGCTCAGAAGACAACAGCCACACGCCGGCTGTTTTAGAATCTTTGTGTGCTTTATTGAACAACTTTTGATGGTCGGACACTAGCAATACAAGCTTCTGAATGTTTATACTATCTTCCTTAGAGGTCTCTCTCTCGACTGTAGTCTTATTTGGCTAAGTTGCATCTAATATTTCACAACATGATTTTCCTTCTGAATTATTTGTGCTTTGTTCAAGGCTGTGCAAATAAGTAAACAAAAATTGAAAAAGATAAGAGCCCCTCCCGATTCTGCTCCGCCTCCTCCACATTTCCCCTAATAAATACTTACCTGTTTTTGGCTCTATCCTTCTTTTAGACGTCTCCTTCCCTCTCTCTGTCTTTCTCTCGGGATGTGACACAGAATTCTGTTAACTGCTGTGGAAATGCATTTATTACCATGAGCCTGCAATGATTACAGCTGCACCCATCCCCCAAATAACAAACAAAAAACAAACAAGCAAACATGTGTGTGCTCAATCAGATAGTGGGACCTGCAATGGGACTTTATTATTCTCCCTAACCAAGTACTGACTAAAGAATTCTGAAGCAATGACCTGTGGAAACACTGTGTTTCTTACTGGTTGGTCTGGGAATCTGTAAGTCTTCTTATTTCTAATAAATAAATACATTTTTTGAAATTAAAGTACTTGAAAATGAAAAAGAGGATTGGTTGAAAAACATACACAAAAAAGGAAAACAGTCACAAATGCCACATGAACTTTAAAATAAAAAAATTAAAAATTTTCATTCTTTTTCAATTTCTCCCAACTCAATTCAAATATGTAAAAGAAAAGTATTCTGTCAACTAAAAGCAAACAAACCAATAAACGTATTTACATTAATCCATTTGCTTAGCCGGCAAACTGAGGTAATTCCGAAATGTAATATCCAGTATGTTTATATGAATATATATAAACATTTATATACGGTACGTAATTTAAGTGGAGAATAAGAAGTGGAAGTACTTTCTTTTACTGAGTCATATTTTGACTTTAACCCTGAAATATTTCAAATAAAGGTGTACAATTACAAAATTAATTAATTTGATTTCATTCACAATGTAACAGAATATCTTACACGTTCTTGAAATCTTACGTGTAGCAAAATGATCCGTTGTTCAAAGTAATCTTTACATATACCTTAAAACAAAAATAATAACAAAAAAAATGTAATACTTGATTTTAGTTTATATGTTAAAACATAGTGTTAAGAATACCTGAAGTTACAAGTTCAAAAATACTTGAGTAAAAGTCTTAAAATATGTAATTCTCAAAATATTTAAGTATTTTAACACATACTGAATACTGGCTCGGAAAACATCAAGAAATATAAAAAATACAGTACATTAATTTTAAAGTTTCATTATGTGAAATGAAACATTTCAAGCATTCAAGCATTGCTGTCATGAAACTGTAAAAAGAACACGCCCTGGTGGGTAATTTAATGGATTGTTTAAATGATCCTCTGCACATTATGTCTAAATGCAATTTAATAGCAATCCATCCATCCATCCATCCATCTTCATGTCGGCTTTATTCCCTTTCGGGGTCGCCACAGCGGAATGAACCGCCAACTCACTGGCATATGTTTTACGCAGCGGATGCCCTTCCCTGCCGCAACCCATCGCTGGGAAACATTCACACACACATTCACACTTAACACTATGGGCAATTGTTCTTATTCAATTCACTTATACCGCATGTCTTTGGACTTGTGGGGAAACCGGAGCACCCGGAGAAAACCCACGCGATCACGGGGAGAACATGCAAACTCCACACAGAAATGCCACCTGCCCCAGCCGAGCCTAGAACCAGCGACCTTCTTGCTGTGAGACGACCGTGCTACCCACTGCGCCACCGTGACGCCCTTAATAGCAATCATCACATACAAAAAATTTACAGGTTCCATATCATGTTTTTTCTAAATCATTGATAATAACTTTTCGACTATCACTGCACCTTAATAGCCTTCAAAATGCAGCATTTATTTTAAACAATGTCTTTCAATCTCCTCAAATGGTTGTGCTCCGTAAAACAAGCCATGTACTCCCTGTTCCTCCAAGTGACATGCTTCTGCCACGCCCCCTGCTGGGTTTTGCTTGCTGTTTTGCACAGAAAATCCACCCACTGACAAATACATTCATCTTTTGGTAAACCAAAAAAAATGATATTTAACTCAACCATACATGTAGGAGCCTCAGCTTCTTATATGTGGGTAGAGGATGAAGGTTTCATTGCTGAGATGTACTTCCTGAAACAGAGCTAGGGTGTTGGTTCCAAAAAATTGTGATTCTATAATATTGGCATTTCTATATGTAGACTTGTAGGCATATTTCCAATGTAATAGATAGCATTCGTTCAAATGTATTGGGGAAAAGTGTACCAATATTTAATTAAAAATGTACTCCAGTAAGTAAGAGTAAGAGGAGCTAAAATTTAAATACTCATGACAAGGAAATGTTTACAAAAATACTTGAGTACAGTAATTAAGCACACCTACTCAAGTATGTTACACAACTGGTAATAAAGATAACAGACTTTCAGGTACAAAAAACACTTTTAGACACAACAACTGAGAGAAAGTTCACATTCCCTTATCAGTGAGACAAAAACATTTTCCTCAGGCATAGTCTGACATTGACTGATAAAAAGGAACTTAGCACAAGGTCATCCCTTAGCTTGTCCATTTACAATCTCCACATTAATGTGCACACACTCTCACACACACAGCAGAAATGTATGAACACCGGCTCTCTTTCTCTAGCTCTGGCTAATTCTCTAATTATATTCATGATTGCAGTGAACAGGGCTCACTTGTGGCTTGGCTAATGATGGAATTAATGGCCAAAATCCCCCACAAATAGACTCTTGTGTACAGGATATGAACACATTATAAAATCTCTGACTCCTTCATTATAATTTGTAGAAAAAAAGGAAATATGTTTAAATGCTGTCAAGGGAAGAAAAGAGGATTTTTTTCCATCTTCATAAATGAACATTGTTATATTATTATACAGTGCAAATGCTATTTTTTTACCTTGGAAAATTATATCAAAAGTGAGTGCTGAATTTACAGTATGGTTACCCAGTAGGTTCAGGACCAGCTTCTTACCTTAATGAACTCTAAACTACACTGTCAGAAAACCTGCACAGCAAAGAAAAAAACAGAAAAAAAAAACAAGAATCTATGCAAACCTGAAATGTTTCAGTTTAGAAAATCTTGATTTTCTTATTTTAGGAATAATTTTCTAGTTTGGGGTATAGATTATTTAGCTTATTTTGAGAAAATATCACTTACATTTCCTTGTGGATAACAATTATTATTACGGTAATCCTATTTGCATTTCTGCAGTTGCTAAAATGTTTTGTTGCTGTGTACCTGTACTATGCAAAGACAATACTATTCTATCTATCTATCTATCTATCTATCTATCTATCTATCTATCTATCTATCTATCTATCTATCTATCTATCTATCTATCTATCTATCTATCTATCTATCTATCTATCTATCTATCTATCTATGTATCTATCTATCTATCTATCTATCTATCTATCTATCTATCTATCTATCTATCTATCTATCTATCTATCTATCTATCTATCTATCTATCTATCTATCTATCTATCTATCTATCTATCTAACTTAGATAACTAAGAGTTGCAGGTTAAAGTGTCACATTTATTTTTTATACATAATGTTTTCTAACATTCAACATTTCTAACATCATTGTTTCATTTTTGTACAAGTGCATTTAAATAAAAATTTAATCTTTCTCTCGCTCTAATTCTCTTAAATAGGCACATGTAAACATTACAGTATTGTTTGGGGGTTGCGGGATGTTTCCTAACCGCAGTAAACCTTTATACCGATATTTTGCTCATGCTTAGACTCAGGAGAGTTAGCAACACAATACAACAATACAACACAAAACACAATAAGGAATTTAATTTTATTACTTTCGATGCAGCTTTCCCACACATTATACCTGCAAAAACAAGATTCAAGTGTCATTTAACCACTGCTAAAAACTCTGATCACGCAATGGTCACACTGAGCTAACAAGAAGCAGCAGTAAGTGTGATTAAAAGCTGCTTGAAAGCCGTTGCTTTTCTCCCCCTTCACGTTTACATTAGCATACACGATAGTTTTCGAATGAGCTTGTCTGTCTGGATTAGTGCTACTTGATCTACTTGTGTGTGTGTGTGTGTGTATGTGTGTGTGTGTGCGTGTGTGCGTGTGTGTGTGTGTGTTTGTGTGTCTACAAATGGTTCACATGTGGCATGAAAAGATTCCAGAAAATCCTCAAATTGTACCAAAACACACAGTAAAGAAGAGGATATATCTGCTGTCATGTGTCTGCACATCACCATGTACACAAGGATCTGGCAGAGTGTCCCTGCGTGTAGGCTTTGAAGGCAGTCTTATGTGTGCCAGATTTAAAGTAACAAGGGATTCAACAGAAAAGGAGAAAGGGAGACAGTGAACGACAGAATGAAAGGTTCCAAATGCTCGTTTCCTCCTCTATTCAAGCAGACAGGATGAATCTTCCATTGAGTGATTCACCTCCATCAGTCTGGATGTAAATGAGTTTCTGTTCAAATCACAGTCATTTACACCGCGTTCCCTTGCCTAGCTTTGACTGACAAACAGAGACCACAGGTATGCCTTCAGAGATCACACACAACACACAAAGTCGATCATTATTGTGCATTATGAGCGTTTATCACTGTGCCTGTGCTCTGAAGAACATTTAACACCTGTTCAGAAAATGACATGGCTAAATTAATTATTTAATTTAAAACCTATATTTGTTCAAATATATTATTGTTCAATTTTAAGAACTAAAACCCAAACAAAACTTTTTTTGCATAATAAAAATTTGCCTTCAAATACATTGCTTGAAACTTTACCCATAAATTTCATGTTTTTTAGCATTTGCAAATGTTTTTTCAAACTCTGGCAACCCTAGTCATTACTTTATTAGCATTTAGGAGTTGTTTCTCAATCTCTTGCAACCCCAGCAATCACTTTTATACTTTTAAGCATTTATTTGCTTTTTCTTAATCTCTGGCAACCCTTACAAATACATTTGCATTTTTTACATTTATCAGCCGTTTGTCAAGATCTGGCAACCCTAACAATCACTTTTAAGCTTTTGAGAATTGATGCGCATTTTTTTAATCTCTGCCAAACCTTACAATCACATTTGCATGGTTTAACATTTATTAGCCTTGTGTCAATATCTGGCAACCCTTTTATAATTTAGGGTGTAAATGAGCCTTTTCTATGGCAGCATTAAATGTCCCTTTTAAGTTTTTTTAATATTTACAAAAGTTTTCTGAAACTCTGGCAATTTTTGTTTTACCATTTAGAAGCATTTTCTAAATCAATGGCAACCCCAAGCAACAACAAGAAACACGTTTCAGATGAGCTTTACATTATTTAAGATGAGCAAAAATTATTTAAGATGTTGAACAGTGAATTTAAGACTTTTATCTGTGTACATTTCCTCATAATAATAACTTACTTTACTTTACAATATTTATAATAACAACTTTACTCTACACCAAGATAGTTCTATTTCCATGCAATTGTCTAATAGGAGTTCTAATTTAAACAAGACTAATCCACATTAGGCCTCTGTGAAGCTGCTTTAAAGCAACTGCTAAAATAAGTGCTTCATAAAAACATTTTGATTGACTGATATTGGAGGAAGCTGAGTGAAGGTCATCACACAACTATCCGAATTTTCAGTCTGAAGTTTTTCTCAATCGAAAACAATGTACGCTGATGTGCGCTCACACATATGGCTGAATGTTGGATGGAATGGAAAAAAGGTTGGTTCTGCCAAATCGGATTGGTTTTTCACACAGAGAATGACTAATGAAAGCTGGAAACATTGTTATTGAGCACAGGAAGTTATCCAGTGAATTATCATCAATGTGTCAACCCTCAGGTCCATCTAATCTTGGGGGTCCCCAGATAGCCACAGGGCCCTAAGTATTATCCACAAATACTGGACCTGCATAGCTTCTGCGCATGTCCAGGATGATTCATGTGTCCAGGAACGGATCAATTAGCCCAGTAGCTACATCTCTTTTAAAAGTAAAAGAGCATTTCAGGAACTGCTGTATAATTTCCAGAATTTGTGATTCTCTTTTCCTCTTAAAATTAATTTTGTGCCAACTTTAAGGATATTACTGGTATTGTGATTCTGATCCAAAGCGTGTTATCTGGCAAGGAATGTATTTAAACTGCATTCAGAGGAAATTCAGAGGAAAGGTCAGGTACGTAAGGGAAGAGTCAGATAGGGACATCTGTGAGACTGCCTAATGGACAGAGGGGGCTCTAGTGAGCAACCATGACCTTACCCAGAGAATGCACCTACAACATGAACCTCAGATGAAGCTGAAGCCAATGAACTCTTGAGTCAGCTGATGAGGGACGGCCAGAACTTTGAGCGGACAAAAGAATTTTCTAAACAAGCTTAGATTTACATTGCTTGAGTAATGCTTTTTTGTTTATGATGATTAGTGTGGTCTGTAATATGTTTAAAAAGTTAAATTAATTCAATTAAAAGTAAAAAAAATTGTTAAAAATATAATTGATTGTAATTATTAACAAATGAGTTCTTTATTTAAAAAGACTTTGAGATACAAAGACTTTGAGAAAACAGACCACAAATTAGTCGTCTAGCAATTAAATAAAGTTATTAAATTAAGCAATTAAATGCTCAGGGCATAGAACATATTCGACTTTCTTAACCTAACCTGGAATATTAAATAAAAAGGTTTAAGGTAAAAACAATTAATTGAACACCATAAAACAGATCTATGCTCAAACTAAATTATTATTTTTTTTTTAAAGAATTGACATTAATGTGTATTTTGTGGTTTTTATCATTCGCCGTAACAAAATATCGTGTAAGAGAACAAATTATTTTACAAATCCGTACGGCTGAGTGCTGACATTCTTTTTTAAGGGAGACCTGACATCTACAAAACAGAATTGTTTGTCAATAAAGAAGCCACTAAAGAGCGAAACAAAGTTGTTGTTTTTCTCAAAAATGTGTTAAATCACAACCATTGAATGGAAAAAAACTTGGCAACTACAAGTACACAGTGTGTCTATAAAAGATGCAACACCCTTCAAAATGTTCATAAACATAACAATTATAGTAGGATTATCACAGTGCGCACCGAGACTTTAGGGATCTTAGCTCCCTACGAGCACTTACGGCAGATCATGCAGTTTGGAGATGATTAATAAATCAACAGTTGGGATTCATAACTGGAGTAAAAAAAGGAGATGAGTGACATGATGGGGCGGGGGAGCCTCTCGAACAGAGATATTAAAAGCATTAAAAGAACAAGTGAAGAGACAATGAACGAATAAAAGGACATCTAGAGAACATCTTTGCACATAGAAAGTTTGAGTGCAGCCAGGCGTTCAGCATGAAGGGAAATAAATAAACAGACGAGATTTGTGTGATGAGTGGATGTGGTTATGCACAAATGCCTCATTCATCAGTCTGAATTGAATGGCATTATTAATTAGGACTGCTCGTCTTCGATGAATAAGTACCCGCAGACTCACACAAACATGCGTCCACAGAGCGGATCGACTTAGAGATTAGGCGAAATTGATGAAGGGAAGCCAGGTCTCTCTGTCACTTTCATGTTCGCTCATGAGTAAACCCTTCTGCACAGAGACGTGCATGATTTCTCCCTCGAATAATGAAAAGAGTTGTTATAATCACAACTGGTGAAGATCTAAATGTTGGTAAATGTGTTCCCCAAGTTTTTTTTTCACATTTAGTGGTGTTAGTTATCAAGATTACACTCAACACAATTTACCTGCACTGTTTTTATTTTTTTTTTAAATGCACCCTTGTTCTGAATTCATAAATAATCACATCTACATTATCTAAGTTATCTATTTTATGTATTCAAAAAAGTAGTTTTATTTATTTACGTAATTAGTGTTTGTTCTGCTCACGTTCTGCTCACGTCAGTGTTTGTTCCTCTCTAAGCTCTCCTCATAATTTATCTCTCCTCCTGCAGCTGATGCTGATCACTTGTTTGTTGTCTGTGTTACAGTTTACTAACCGTTGTTTCTCCATTTGTTAGTTCCTGTTTTTTTTTTTTTCACGTCCTGTCCGGCGAACTGTTCGTTGATGGATTTTAAGTTTGTATATTCTTTATGCTGGGGAGGTGATTAGCACCTGCTTCAGTCAGCGAGAGTCCCCTCACAGAGGGAACTCCTGTCTACTCTACCTGATCCTCACGAGGACTTTGTGAAGCTCCTTTGAAAGCAATTGCTAAAGAAGCGCTATATAAATACTAATTGATTGATTGATTGATTGATTGATTGATTGATTGATTGATTGATTGATTGATTGATTGATTGATTGATGCCATAGTTGTGTAAAAAAAAATCCCCCTAAAAAAATAATATTTGCTGGATTTACTTAAAAACCTTGGTCAAGAGAATTCCACGTAAGCAATCTAAGAAATATTTACTATAAACTTTTCTGTTAAATGCTCAAAGGATTCTAGGTCAAATGTGTGTTATATTTCAGTAGCTACAACACATTAAGATTTATAATGTCTGTGGTGTCTGACCTTAGTTGCCGGATTAACAATTAAGGAGCTGACATTTATTTTACTTTATGCAACTCTCTCCTATCTAACTCTTAATCCACATTAGACCTTGATAAAGCTGCTAAGAAGTGTTGTATATAACATTTAGATTGACTTCTTTTCAAAAGAAAGAAAGAAGAAATTTTTGTTTCAGGTGATATGTTTTTAGTTGCTTCTTTATTTGAATAGCTTAATTATATACAATGACTTTTTTAAAAGGAAAGATTACAACTGACCGCTCTCATTTGTGTGGTGCATGATGGGTATTTAGGGTTACCAGCATGTTTTGTCTGTTTTGTTTGGTTTCACTTAGCTAAAAATAGTTCACTCAATTACTTATTTGTTTGAATTATATACAAATTGAGTGTTGCACATAAACATTTGTAATATTTACTATCAATTCCTTTGTTGAAAACCCAAAATATTTCAGGTAAATATGACAAGGTATCTTTGAGTTGATTTTACTTCCTTGGTTTATGTTTCAGTTCATGTAATTGTAATGTAGTTAACATAACTGATTGTATTGATAGTACATAACACCTTAATGTTATAATTCAAATGTTTAATATATAAATCAAATGTATGTCATGATTGTCATGTAAAATTAATAATAATAATAATAATAATAATAATGATTGCCTTTGTGAGCCAAATCTGGAAGGAGCTTGGGTGTCTTTTCCAGTGGAAAACCCTCACGCTTTATTCTTTTCTGCACATTATTTATAAGTTATTTTATACAGACTGCAGCAGCACAGCTCCGTGAGTTGATGTTAAAGGTGACAATGTAAGGCGATTGTGACACATCCTGAACTGAAAAACTAAACTAATATATTATATATCATGTTTCTCAACGTCCCACAAAAGTAAACCAAGGTCCTCTCTAGTGTTAAATGTTTATGAAACAGTGAAGAAAGCTCTCCTACTATAAATAAAGCAGAACTGTTTTCTGCTCCAGTAATGTCAGACAGCATTCCAGAAATATTAAACATTCAGAATTCAATCATTTGGAACAACTCTAATTTTATTTGGAGTGTTAGTAAAGGAGGTCGAGAGCTGCACTTGTACTTTAGAGCGCGTCATTCTTCTCTATGAAACTAAAAAGTCTATATTTTTTTATAACACTTTTATGCTGTTATGTTATTGGTTGAAATGTAGATCCCTTGAGCGCATACTCACCGCATTTGGATGATTCATCAATATCACAACTGAAATAATAATGATTCAAATAAATTATAAAATAAGAATAAATACTCTTATACTTTTCAATAAATAGTTTTAATAAACACAAATATTTTGTCATTTTCATGAACTGAAGAAATTTTTTTTTCTTCAATTTAGAATAAAAAATTTAATGAATGCAACATACATGGACCCAAATGTTTATATGATCTACAGGATTGTAATTGTCCTGTGTGCATTGTGTTCATTCGATTTTTTATTCTAAACTTAATATTACAAATTAAGTCTTATTTTAGTTTTCGTTTGAAAATCGAATTAAAATACATATTTTTAATCAAAATAATTTAATAGCAAATTCATGAAATGACCAAAATAGTTAGCTTTTTTACTTTCATGTTATTTTAATATGTATTTTTGAAAGTCAAGTGATTATGATTGAATCAATAATTTAACAGCATGGAAGTAGTGAAGGGGAAATATAGAATTTATTCACGTTGGATCAGACTCTCACTGATCTTCTATCACTTCACGCAGCTGCTGTAGCAACACAAGTGCAGCTCACTTGATCAAGAATAACAAAGTGCTGCTCTCTACCTGATTGGTTCCCGTATTAATAATCAAAATGAGATTTGATTTGTCCCAAATTATAGCGTTTTTACTTTAGTGCAGACTGATGTTCCGAGCTCAGATAATACCAGAGTGCAGTTTGTAGAGGGAAAACATTTTAATTTCATTTGTAGTATGGGGATTTTCTTTTCCTTTTAACGTTTAACTACTTGTTAAACTACCATGGTTTACTTGTTATGTTTACTTGTTTACTTGTTTCAACTTTTCAGTTGAAAATAATGTGTGTGTTTAGGATGTAACATAATTACCAATCACCCTGGCTTTTAACATCTGCACACAGAGCTGGGGTCTGTATTAAAAAGTTATAAATAATGTGCAGAAAAGAATAAAACGTGAGGGTTTTCCACTGGAAAAGACGCCCAAGCTGCTTCCAGATTTGGCTCACAAAGGCAAATTGAAAAATAGCCAACTTTACTACTGTAAAATAGCCAAGCTTTTTCACAAAGGGAAATACATTTTAAAAAAATTAGGTATTGTAAGAATTTTATTACTACACTTTAAATTTAACAAACTGATGAAAATATAAAACCCAACATTTCGTCTCTTTTTGGGGAAAAATAAAGGCATTTTGCAATCAATAAAATTAACCAAACAAGAATATTGAGCCAGATTTTGATTTGGTGCCATTGTATCCCGAACATCTGCCAGCTATTGTTATCCCTTTTTTCCCAGTAGCTCTGTAAAGAGGGTAAAGCTAAATAGAGTTAAGTTAGTAAACTCTATCACATGGTATGGGTAGAGTGCAGAATTAGAAGCCCAGCTGCTCCTCTTTATAGAGTGTTTTTCCACATAAGACAAACAATCCAGTTTAAGATTCAGTATTGAATTGTAAAAACACAATAGATTAATATTAGTTAAATGTATCAATGTTCTTCAAAATTACCAACATTTATTTTTTTTTTTGTTCTTGTTTTAAATAGAGAAAAAATGCCTAATACTTTTCTGCCATTACATTTTAGATTATTTATACAATTGTTTTATAGTTTATCTATTTATGTTTTTATACATAATGAAATCTTAACAGATGCAATTATTAACATTTACTTTAATTAAGGGATTAATAAAATTGTTAGGTAAACTTAAACATTAGACATAACACATAATTCTATGTAATTTTAAATACAAGTATACAATTAATACAGATTCCAATAATTTCACAAAGTGGGACCCTTTAGTAATGTGAGAAAAAATAATCTGAACAAAACTAGAAAACACAACAGTGTATGTTTATTTACATTTCTAACTGAAGATGATGAAAAACTAAAACTTTCAATAAATCAAATTACAAAAATGAAATATATATATATATATATATATATATATATATATATATATATATATATATATATATATATATATATATATATATATATGTACATGCAGTATATATACGACTAATAATAACACAAAGCGAAGGCATATTTATATGGGTTTTCTTCTTGCAGTAAATGAATTCATTTTAAGAGAAATCATGTTCACCTTAAGTGGTTGTCATAGAAACAGAGGGTCACACAAGCACTTTTCATTAGGGCCATTAATGGATGTAACAGAGATGACTAAGAATGTTGTAATGATCAATTCAATTATTTATAAAATAGAAAAATATTTAAATACATAATAAAGCTTCTTTGCATGTTGAGGAAAAGAAAAAAAGAAAAATATTTTAAAACATAATAAAGCTTTTTTCAGCGTTGAGATAAAAACATGTACAGAAAAATGTACATAATTATAGAGATCTCCTCAATCAAAAACTAATGATTTAAGGCTAATGTGTTTTTTTTTTATCTGTCATTTTCTAATGGTTGACCTAAAGTGGTCCAGGAAAACTCAAACCAAGTCCATGTTTAGAAGTGGAAGGGTCTGTATTTTTATGTAGACACTGAAAAAAACAGTTACAACAAAATGGTAATCCGCCTATTTTGGAGGCTTCTGGGTGACAAACAGGAAAGCCTTGCACAAGCATTACAGGTTTGTGATAGAGATGTAGGTGGGAAAAGTACATAAAAGTATAATTACTTCAGTGGAAAAAGTACTCAATCACAAGAAAAATTATTAGTTTAAAAATCTACTAAATTAAGAGTAAAAAGTAGCTTGTGAATATTGAGTGGGTGGAGATTGGTATAAGTCTACTGTAGTGGTCAAAAATTATTTATTTATATTTCTCCCACTATATTACAACTTAAAATTCGCATTACAGAATTGCAGAAAAACTGGTTAAAAACCATTTTCAAAATATTTCAGCACTCAAAACCTGGCTGAAAATAAACTCGGCTGCAAGAAAATATTTTTGTCCTATAATCCTCAGAAATTTTGAAAGAAGAAATTGACTGACTTCAAATTAATAACTTGATCCGAGACTGCCCACCGTTCCTAGTACTAGGTATCCTAAACAGAATTTTAAGCTAGATTTAAATAAATCATAATAAGAAAAGGTGTACATAGAGTACGAAACATTTAATTTATTTGCATTTCATGTCTAAATATCCACTTGTGTAAACCCATGTACAACATTGTAAATAAATTGGGATAAACTGGGAATTATTTTGTTTTTTTTTTAATCAACAGCACTAATTATTACATGAGCGCTTGAGACAAAGTTAGGATGAGAATAAACTACCAAAGGGTAACAGATTCTTTACTTGTCATTGGAGCAGATTTCACATCACCACAAGCGATCCCATTCGACCCATCACCTCATGTGTTCATTAAAAAAACTTGCCATTATTCTGTTCCTTGTCTAGTGTAGTCTATATTTCCAGTGTTTTGTGTAAGGCTCTGTGTTTTTTTTAAGTCTGCGAATTAGTGGCATATTTTTATTTATCTATAAATGTCCATGACAATAATATATATTAATAATAGTTGCTGAATTCAAATATGAAGCGCATTTTTTATTTCTGTTGAAAAGGAACAGAATATATGTTAATTAACGCATAAAATATTTAAAGTTTAGGTTTTTTGTTTTTGTTTTTAAGAAAAAAACAACAATTTCTTAGTAATAAATAAAGTCCCACTTTAACTCTATATTAAAAATAGCTTTAAATAAAACTTGGACCGTTTAGCTAAAATTGTGTACTATATACATTTTTTGTGCTAAGTTTGGTGGAAATTTAGGATTCAAGTCTCCCACACTTTATTCAGTTAAACACAATGTAAGTGAGTTCTGAAAAAATTCAAGAAATGAACTCAGTTAACGCATTATTTCACAGTAAATCTTAACCGCGAGTAGCATTTTACTATCGATAACACTAGATTAGATCTTAGAAGAACATTAAATGAATCCACACTTCTAGCATCACACCATTGCGTGCGTTCTTTTTAGCAGTCTTTTATCAGATCAGTTCTGTTCACTCCTGGCTGGTATTTTCCACTCTTCTTGAGTAATTGTCTTCTAAAATAGCTCCTGAACTTCCTCACCTTGTATCTTTACAGTCTTTTCTTCTGTTCCAGACCAAATAAACCATAGTTTCCCCATCGGACTTTAACAGAATCCATCATTTCAAATTTAGCATAAAAGCAAGATCCGCTATGTGCTTCTAAACATCTCAGTTATGCATTTCTGTTTATTTCCATTGGATGTGCATCACTGAATCAAGGGCCATTAGGATCACTGCCCACTTCTCTCGCAGTAATTGTCTCTGTGTGTATGTGTGCAAGCTGTCGAGTCCCTCTCTAAGGTATAACTTTCCTCCAAGACGAATGAGGCGGCAGTGGTCTGCTTGCTTTGTTTTTGTTTTACCGCCTAGCCTACGGCAGCTCTTTTAATGTTTACACCAAATGTGCTCTGCTGGAAACAAAGACGTTTAGTTGAGGAACACTTCTGCACACTCTGTAAACTGTATGACACCCTTGAGTCCAAACACTGCAGAGAAAATATTCGCCTGGTCGTTCTGGTCCATATCAACAGATATCACTTAAGCTTTGGCTACTGATATAGAGCTAGCCGTTTGGCAATACAATGCTGATGTATCGCTGCTGCTGCTGCTGCTGCTGCTGCGCTGTATAACTAGGTCAAGCTGAGGATACAGAGTGGCATTATTAATAGTGGAGAGAGACAGACAGAGGGAAGTCTCCATATATCTTAATAAAGCTAGCTCACATGCTAATTTCGCCTCATTTAATACTAACAAAAATAACACTGTAGCTTGATGTAAAATGAGGCTTATGCCCACACTTCCTAATGTGCGGGCTCAAAGACAATAATTAGATTTGCTGTAGAGGTCTTATTAAAGTTAATCCAAGACAATAAGCCAGTTTAATTTGGTTTCATCACGTAGCATATTCGCCTCGTGCTGCTAGCAGTGTTAATGCAGTTAGCCAGACGAAAATGGAAGGACGATCTTCTCGTTTCTCCAAACAAGGAGAACTTGGGTTGAAAGGAAACCAATTTGATCCTGAGGACAACGCATCTAATCACATGGTGCTCGATTGATACTATGGACAAACAGGTACTAGTATGATGAAGGTGACGCGGTATTGAGCACCAATGACATATTCACACAATATTCTTTATAGTCAACGCATTTGTAAATGAAGAGATCATAAATAATTGTTGAAAGTCGTGGTTCTTTCCAAAACATGTTTGATTTTACAAACACCTGTCTTATTATTACTTTTCCGATTTTTTATGTATATAATTGATTAGGTTTACGGAACATGTAAAGTAAAAAAATCCGCTTTTCATAATCTATTATCTCACTTGGAGGTTTGCTGAGGCCCCCTAACGGGTTTTGAGTGATACAGTTATTTTTTTTCGTTCGACAAATCAACATTTAATCATAATGAGACTTTAAATATTTACATTTCCAGCAACTCAATTGAATAAAATTGACAATTATTCATAAATAATGGAATTCCGTCATCCAAATTGGTGAAAAATCTTGGTATTGACATGATCGCATGACGGAAGACTGTCTGAATTCAAATGTGTCTTCATTTTGGTGTAAAGGAAGCCCAACATTTGTTGTTGTAACTCCATTGTGCCTAAATGAGAAGAAAAATTCTGAACGTCAAAAAATAGCAGTAGTATTCCCAATTTTGTCACAAAAAAAACATAATATGTTTCTAAAATATGTCAAGAGGAATATGTATAGGGGATAAAAGGATGCTCCTGCTACTTGTATTCGGTTGAATTTGATTCATGGAAAATTTGTATTCTGCCGCAAGCTACTTACTAGTGTGAACAGCAGCGATAAACTAGGTCAAATCCTGAAAAAAATTTCAGCGTTAGAACACGATCACAAAATATTAAACGTGTCGGAGTCTAAGTGTATGATTAACTGAAAGGTACATAATGATTTCCATATCCATCGTCTTACCTAATAAGAATTTAAATAAGGTAAACTGAGAGTAAAACAGAACGAAAGGTTATTAGATCCAAAGATTGAATGATGTCACAATGCGGGCATATTGAGGTCACTTTGAAGAAGTGCTGCTAATTTCAGCAGATTGAAAGAAACAGGGGAGCACACTGGGTTCCATATACAGTACAATACAAATAGCAGATGAGAAATAGATGGAGGCTCCCTGAGAGAAACTCACATGACTGAGACATACGGCGTGGTATCAACATGGTTCCATGAGAACTTGAGTAGAAACTGAGGTAATTCACTTTATTTATCAGAAACACTTAGCTGCAAAGAGCTCATATTTTTAATCAACTTACCTCATTTTCATGCTTAGGGAGAACGCTACAATTAGAAATTGATAGGCTTCAACAGGTTGGTGAAACATTATTTCAAATTAAGTTAAATCGTGTTCATAAGGGATGTTTTTAAAAGATCTGTTTATATCAAGTTTTCACCCGTTTTTTCACCCTCTATGGTAGAGAAATATGTTACAAAAATGGATTTGAACTAGCAATAAAGAATCTTTCTTGATTATCAGGAATGCTTTATCTTCGTGTGGAAGAGAACACTTTAAATGGGATGACTACACTATGCTAAAACACAATGGAGATGTTCTTCAGACGGAAAGGTTCTTCATAGAACCACCAACTGCCTAGTCATTTTGAGATTGTGATCCACATTTACAAAGTAATCACCTAAATAAACACCTATATTTTAAATTATAACAAGATATACATCTCAAGACAACTTAAATGTCGGTTGGTCTGCACCATGGCACCCCAAGGTTTCCAACCAGCCTGCACACCTGATACCAATTTTTCTCAACACCACCTACTCAGAAATGAACCATAGTTCAGTGTAGTTTTTGCTAATCTATGTTTGTAAACTCTTCATTCTATTACATTTGTATGTGTTTGCAGTGCAAATAAGGATGATGAAAGTTGGCTTACAGTATGTTTGAGCTGTTCCAGTGTACCGCGTGCCTGGCAGCAGTCACCAGGTGAAAGTTGGTCAGAATAAAGAGGCAGAGCGCGAAGAGAGCCATAATCCCTCGGTCTTTCGCGGTTCCTTTCCCGGGTTTGCAAGATCTTCTCACCCCGCTCGGCGCGGCGCTGGAAGCATCCCGTTCGGCGAAGAAGAGCAGAAAAAGAGGCGAGCTTACACCAGTTTTATCTATGTCTACTATGTTATCGATATTTTAAGTGTTTAAAAAGTCAGAATCCATGACTGAGACCAGCGTTTATCCGCGTGGCGTTTAACATTACTCGAATCCAGGCGTTCGTCGCGAGAGCACCGCTGGACGGAGCAGAGATGCCGGGAGATAAGTGACCGAGGCTGGGAGTTAAGATGAAAGAGTCCCGTCCTTTCCGAAGGAGCGCTGAAGATAGAAGAGAACGTGAAGCCGGTGGCTGTTAAACTAGTGCTGTCTTTTGTATACTATGTTGTTGGCGTTATTATTAGGATGCGCGCGAGGATTCCCGCGCAGTCTGAAGGATGTTTCACACTCACAATTGCGTGAAGAACAAGTGCAAGAGCGAGTTGTAGCAGCAGGCGCGCGCAGGCGCTCGCGCGCGCAGGCGCTCGCGCGCGCAGAGCGCGAGCGCGAGCCGCCGCGGCGCGCGGCGCGCGGCGCGCAGGCGGCGGCGCGCGCGCGAGCGCGGCGCGCAGGCGCGCGCGCGAGCGAGCGCGCGCGCGCCGCCAGAGCGCGGTAGCGAGGGCGCGAGCGGCCAGGCGCGGCGCCCGCAAGCGCGAGCGAAAGAGAGCGAAAGAAGAGGCGCGGAGAGAGAACGAGACGAGCAGAGAGCGCGAAAGGATAAGAGACAAAAAGAGCGCGCGCGAAAGACCGCAGCGCCACCACGCGGAGAGACGGCAGAGAGGCGGCGCGAGCGCGAGCGACAAGAGCGCGCGGGAGAGTCGAAGAGACAGAGAGAAGAGAGGAGAGAGAGGGCGGCGCGCGCCAGAGCTCGAGCCACGCGAGAAAGAGAGAGAGAGAACCACCACGAGCGAGAGCGAGCAGACAAAATAGAACAAAAATTTTAAAATCAAAGCAGAGAGAGAAGAAAGGAGAGAGAGAAGAGAGAGAGAGGGGTACAGCACCAGAGATGACACACGAACGGGAGAAGAGAGAGGCGAGAGAGAGAAGCGAGGGAACGAGGCGCGCGAAGAGAGCGGGAGAGATCCGGGGACGAGAGGAACTCACTATCTCTCTCTATAGATGCCTGACTGCTCTCTAATAGAGCGCTAGAGCCCGATAATGCTAGAGGCGAACTCCCTCTCTCTCCCTCTGTTTAGTAGGCTGTGCTCGTCCGTTCTCCTGCTCCGCCTACCTCTCACGACAAAAGCGCAGAAGTACTCTCTCACAATGGAAGAGAATAAAAACTTTATTCTGTCTATCAAAAAGTATAGTACTCAATCGTTCCCTAAAGGGACATACATGGTCGTACGAGAAAAAGGTGGGGGAAATACGTTTGCAATATTTAATGCAAGATAATGCAAAATTATTATATAGGGAATGCAAAATAAACGGGTTTCTGCCTTTAATTCGTTTTTTACTTCGTCACTTGGGGTATATATTGCCAGTAGGTTTGAAAAGGCTATCTCACATTTGACAAATTATTTTGTTATCTCACAATTCAATTCAACTACAAAGACGGGATGATTACACCGAATAATTTGAGAAGTCAAATTATCTCTAAAATGCGAACTATTATTTGCTATTGAAAGACAACTCTATTTCTAACTCAAAATAAAAAAAGTGATGATCTAATTTTACCATTTTAATTTTTTAAGTCGAATTCTAAATACTTGTTTTAGTGTTAGCAAGGCTTTTTTTTTTTTAAAGTTCCACAATTTTATGTCTAGTAATTTTGCATTTGTCAAATGTAGAAATATCTACTTTTTATATTTTAATATTGAGTTAAGGTTGTAACTTTTCATGAAGCTTAGACTTTTAGAAGTTAACATTTTGATTTCGTATTTTATATGTTGGGATTTTTTTTAAAGAACAAAATTGTTTCTTTCAGATATTGTTCTTCATACTGCACATAACAACATCTTGTTGTCTCTTTCTATTGGGAAAGTATTCTACATTTGTATTTTTAAAATCTCTCATTTTTGGCTTTGTAGGTCTTTTTATCTTGGTAATATTAGGTCAGTTAAGCCATGACCTTTTCTTATAACTGGACCTACACAAACTAATCAATGGCACAACAGGATCAAATGCATTTTTGGATAAAATGTTGAATTTTTTTTTTTGTTGCAAACACTGTAAAAATTGTGGAGTACCATTTACTCAAAAAAGTTAGGAAACTTTTTTCAATTAGAAAAGGTGATACATTTGAATAGAATTCCCAAGTAAAAACTAACCTTTACTAAAGGTAACTAACACTTTAGATCATTCCTCTATGACGTCAGTCTTTGTGCCCCACTGTCTCGGAGCCGAAGACACATGCGCATAAATGATATCGCTGAATTGAGTACAATTAACTTGAATTGATCTTTTTTTTTTGCTGCGATTTGATTAAATGGCGAATACTACGTAAATATTACTTAGGACATTGTATCTACATTTACAAATATTTGAATAACAATAAAAGACAAAGAAACTTTCAGTAATGTACTGAATTAAACAATACATTTTTAAGTAAAAACACAAAATAGTATTTATTTGTAAAACATAGTTAAAAATAGTGTTCATTATTTACAAGGTCGAAAAATCTCTTTTTACCGTGAATGCTGTCTACGACTGTAAATGATATCTATGTGTATACCGCCAAAAAAGATAGGAAATTAATTTCCAGGATAAATTAATTCGGTGCAATTTAGGGGTGCACAACAGAAGGTCTTGTAACTTTACTGCTGGACATAGACTCCTGATAATCAGTTTTAAGGTAAAATGCTTTATTTAAAGGTTAAAAAATAAGAATTATCTAAGAATGTTCAGGTTAAATTGTGCTGAACTACTCTCTGAGCAAAAGAGACTGTCCCATGAAAGATTAGGTACGCATTCCCCACCTGACACCCACCATTAGAGCTGCCCCCAGATGATTTAGTTTTAAGTCTATTTTTTAGCAAAACTTTTATCAATACTTGATATATATACCACTTCTACAAGTTTTTTTTTCTGTTTGTGTTTTTGTGTGATGTTATGATGTATTGTGAAATGTGTGAAAACTATATTTGGTTTGTTTTTATTTATAATGTTGTAAATGTTGTGTTTAAGCTTGCTTTATACATAAGTTGAGGTTGACAAAAATCATTAGCTTGTATTTTGGCTGCATACTTCAAAATGACTTCTGAAGTTAACATTAATTGGGCAACTAATTCCGCCCCGCTCTACTGGATCTCCAGTTTGTGAAGTCTGACCTCTTTGCTTCAAAAACTTTGAAGACGTTTTAAGTTATGAACCTAATGAATAGGCAAGAAAAATATTGACGGGTTTCCACCTAAATGCTAATGAGGGATCCTTGGTGTCATGCTACAGTTAGCTTTGAAATATTAATCTAAAACACTTCTAATCCAGGGTTAGACATTTGTTTTTTTTTCAATGAACCCCCTGCACTCGTGGTTCAAGCAGCAGCAGCAGCAGCAGCAGCAGCGTTCATCTGATTAGGAGGAGCTGTTTCTGTGATTCTCTGGGAAAAGTGCCCTCCTATGATGTATCGGCTGAATTGTGAGATTCAGGGATCAGAAGAACCAATCATCTCAGCAGAACCATCATCCCTGCTGTACTTGTGTACTTGATGGATTAGAAATTCTACACTACACTGTAAAAAATAAATCTGTGGAAATACAGAACAAATGGCTATTTAACTTCACAGAATATGTCTGTTTTCTTGTTTTAAAACGTTCTAGAATATTTGCTGATAGATTTGGTGCGATATATCTATTTTCTCTTTCAGCTTGTCAACTTGAGATAGTAAAGCCTACTTTTTTTGTCATGGTTAGTGTTTCCAGAGATGGAGAAATAAAATCCTGTGATAATTTCTAATTAAACTCAACTTCATATGAAACACAAGTTTATACCTAAACAAGTTTACACACACAAACACGCATGCGCCCGTACACGCACACACACACAAACACGCATGCGCACGTACACGCGCACACACACACACGCACGCACACACACACGTCAATAAACCTGATTCTGAAAAATAAGGGGCTGCTCAAAAATTTTCACATTTTTATTTTTCACCTTTTACTTGCCAAATTTGTAAAGCAATATTTAAAATGTATTCAATGTATTCCATCTACCACCAAAAGTCAAGTCAAATTTATATAATAAAGTGATTTCAACTTACAGTGCTTTGTAAGAACTCTACAGACAGGAAGTGTGTTCATCCTTTCTCCAGGGTATGTTAAGTTGACTCAGATGACACCACATGCCTGTGAAATTTCATCACATTATTATGTGAGCAAACTGAACATGAACATGTAAGAATTGTAAAAAAATAAATAAATACTACTTTTTTGTGAGAGAAGGCAATATTTTGCAAGGGAACACAAAACATATTTAAGAGAAAAAAAATTCCTCTGATCCCTTTGTACAGGAGCTCAGATTTCATTAGCTCGGATTAAAATCCTCTAACTGTCTCTGAGAGTGCAGCATTTTTCATTCTATTCCCCAAACTTTTATCCTTCAATTCTCTCTCTCTCTCTGATCTGTCAGTAGTCTTTTCTAATATGGAATATTTATGGGAAGTCCTCTTTTAGGAGTGTGAATAAGCTTGGATCATCGCTGTTCTCACTGGATCTGCATTGCTATAGTGTATTTTGAGCTCATATCATTCTCATTTGCTTGTAGTACACCTTGTTTTTAATTATTATATAATAGTTCAAACACAGCAGAAGTAGATTTATGATGTGTTCAGACATCACATGTTTAGTTTTAATAAAATCAACCACTCTTTCTTAAATTTGTCTACAGTATCAAAATTAAAAGTTGTGCGTGATGAAGAATCATCTCTGAGTAAGGTTTTGGGGCACGAAAATGACGAAGAGTGGCAGGGAGGCTAAAAGTAGAATAGCTCGCACTAAAGTGGATAATTATATGTTTCGTTTGTATTTTCAGCCGCAAAATCCTGAGAGCAAAATGAACATTATCGGGTCCTTCTATAGATGAAGTACAAAAACACTCAAACTAAGTTAAAATATCTGAACAAACGGTAAATTTATTGCTGACAAAATTTTTTTAAATAAATATTAGTTTTTTGTTATAGTAAACTCAAAAAAAAGTTTTTTGTCGATTCTTTGTCATTGTAACAAAAAAGTAAAACTTTTAAACCGTTTTTAATTTAACTTTAATTTAATTTAACTCTATAAATAGAAGCACCTATTAGACTTAGAACTATTAGAGTAAAATAAACTCTAGAATTTACTGTGTACTTTTGCTTTCTGTCTATTACGGCTCATTTATATCTTGTTATAGCAAGGCTGATGGGTTTGTTAGTTCTCTGCAAAAACTTTTTATTTTGTATACATTTTCTGCTGCCAGCTGGGGTATTTAAAAAAATGCTAATAATTCAAAGATTCCTTTACTTTAAAGCTTGTATTATGTGCCCTTTTTTAAATAACAAAAGCACAAACAAAAATGACAAAAGCTACAGACTTGGTTAGCTAAAACGTTTTTATACTACAACTTAAGTATTTATTTAATAATAATATCAACAATTAATGGTAGCTAATCATCAAATAAGGTATTACTAAATCTAATTTGTGGAAAGTATATAAAAATCAACAAACCAGCCGTTGGTTAACCATTTAGCTCCTATTTTACTCAATATTTCTTGTTGTGGGGATTTTTCAGAGCACTGGAACAGAGCTAGACTAGAACTAGTAATTTAATATTTAGATTTCATAACAGCTTTGCAGTTACATGAATAATATAAAAAGGAAATGATTTGTGTTTGAAGCACATACATAGATAGAAAAAGAACATAACAACGTGAAGTGGAATTAAAAATTAAGTTTTTTGTAGAAAACAACTGATGAATTAAAAGACATGCTCCTCCTGAACTTGATTAATGAGAGAACACTCAAGAACTTAGCCATAGATACCCAAGAATACTTGCCGGGATCTAGCGTACTAGTTGAGCTGTCCGAGAGAGGGCTAAGAGTTCTGAGAGTGAGAACAGGAACACAGGCCCCTCCACATTAAAAAGCATATACATTTTCAACTGAAAATGAGCATCTACTTTAAGGGTATAAGTATTCAAATTGGGACACAGGACTGGCCTATCTGAAGCATTATAAAGGGAGATGTAGGGAGCATAATTGGATGAGCTGCCCAAGAGTTCATTTTCTACTCGTGCTTCTCCTGAAACTTAGTTTACAAACATCACATTAAGAGTGTGCTTCCCCGTAGGAATGAATTAATAGTGGCTGAATCTGCTTGCATGAATGGGGTTATTTGAATGGACTAGCAATGTTTTATTTCTATCTGTGAAAAACAGTCAAAGAGAGAGAGAGAGAGAGAGAGGAAATAAAAAGCCACAAATATTAGCCCTGAATTATAGAGTTAGTTTAGTCAATAAAAAATAGGATGCGGCAAATGCAGTAGCGGTGAAGTCGGCCGTCCTAAAACCAGAGGGTTGGCGGTTCGACCCTCACCAGGTCCATTCAGCCATTGGGAAAGCCACTTCATCCACCGTGACTGGTGGAGTGTGTTTGGTGGTGGTAAGGAGGCGCAGAATGACGGTCACGTCCTGTCAGACTGCCCCAGGGCAGCTGAGGGCAGTAGCTTATCACCACCAGAGTGTGAATGTGAAGTGAATGAATAATACTCTACAAATTGTAAAGCGTCGTTGAGCGTCTGCAAACGTGCTGTATAATTTGAAAGCCTTTTTATTATTATTGTAAAGGCTTGAACCTCTCAGTGCATTTACAAATGATTCCAACTAAAAGCTAAATTAATGAATCAAACTAATCATTCCCGCAGTAAACCCATAAACAGAAATTGTGTAATTTGCATAAAACAAGTAGGTTATTACAGGGTCTAATTGTTAAAACTAAAACAAACATGTTTTCTCAATTTGATCTATTAACATTAGCTTTTCTAAATGCAGCACAATGAGCTCTCCCGGCCACCTTAAGCTTGAAATCACTATGCCTCGAGGTATGTTGCCTTGGAGATAGTAATGATAGATTTGCGTTTTAAGGTTTTTTCTATAAAGAGCAAAAGCAAATGAGTGAAAGGTGTGAGAGAGTTGCAGAGGAGGGATAGTTGCAGTTTTCCTACCGTCTGCTGGGAATGAGTTGGTTAAGGAGAAGTCAAAATGATTTATTGGTGGAAAAGGAGGGGATAGAGGAAGAGAGAACAGCCAGGAAGAGAGGAAGAGATTAGGTGCCTTTGGGGAATCCCTCAGTCTTTTTTGTCTTTTAGCTTTTTTATTTTTTACCACTTCTCACCTGCCCACCCTCCTCTCCGCTCAGTTGTAAAGTAAAGCCCCCTCCCGTCACACACAGCTCCTCCTGTCTTCGCCCTACACCCATTGTGTCAAGCTACATTGACTCTTTCGAAGTCTATTTCTGTCCTGCTTTTGTTCCTGATCTACCTCTGTCACCTCTTTGTGTGCCTCCCTCTCATCGGCCTGCCATCCTTCTCTTTGAGTTTCTATGGCAGCGTTAAAATATTTCACTCCTCGTTCTTTCACCCTGTCAGCTATCAAATTCTAGGACTTGAGCAAGAAAATAATGACATATTGCTGTATTAAAACCCTGTTTACTTGGAAATAGCATTCTATGGACATCTCCTGATTAGAATTGTTTGTTAGTTCTGTAGTTCTAAGAGACCTTAATTATATGCAAACTAATGTAATGTGAGCATAATTATTAACAGTGAGTTCATTATAATGTTCATTTATCTGTCATACATTTTATGATTAAAATTAATTTACATTTTTGCATTGCATTATGGGATTTTCATCTGCTCTTTTTTTCCATCTCTTTTGACTGGGCATTTGAGGCCTGGGCATTTGAGTCATTTGAGGCCACCCTCGGAAATGCAAAGATGACCTTTTCAGTGCATTCATATACTGGCTTTCTACATATAATTAGCATGTATATAATCATTAGCATCTGAAACGAGTTGTAGTTGGAAGCGAATATTTTAGCCTGCGAGTTCACACGTCACACCGCACAATCTCCCTGTTATTCATTCATGCTGAGAAATGGAACTGGGTGAAAAAACATCCCCAAAAACATTGAGGTAACGCCTCTCAGATTAGAGTCGCATGAGGGGAAGCAGGGTTATGCAAGCGTTTCACAGAGATTAGTATGAAGGGACAATCTTAGAGTTCATCTGCATCTGATTGCTGGAGAATGAACTGGAGTAAGGATCTGGAACCATATTTTCACCCTGAGGGATGAACGATCTCATGACCCGCCTCTCTGGTGAGCTCTACTCAAACCTCAACTCTTTATTCAATCATGGTCAGTTTAATGTTGTGTTGATTGTATTCTGTTCATTGATTGTCATTTATGTCAACACAATTTCTCAAAACCAGAGCTGATAGATTTCACTAAGCAGCTCCGCTTGCGTCACATAGAGGAGGGGTTTATTACGACTGAGTCACTAAACGACAAATCCGGTAAAATAAAAGACCTTTCATTTATGTGAATTTGTTGTTGGAGAAATCCAAAACAAGAAACCTTTCAAAATCACACTATTACCACTTTAAAGACCAGCTTTTGGAAGAATATGTGAGAGAAGTTGATGCCTGTTTGAGTAAAATCTGAAACATTAACTCTGATAACTGTTCTTGTTGCTGAAGACAATATTTTTGGATTAACTGTATCTGTACTATCCAACTCTTATTTCCTAACTGCTATGTGGTATTTTTATGTTTTCTTTGTCTTGTAAATGTTCCTTAAATATGTTATTAAATGTGTAAAAAAAATTCTGCCTCTCTCGGATTGAAAGCTCAAGTAAGTCACCGAGCTACTTGTTCTTTTTTGGTTTATAAAATTAAAAGTAATGTTAATATTGTTTTATAATATCGTCCCTATAGGTCTAATTCCCTTACAAAGCTAACCTAAAAAGTATATATAATACATTTTGATTATGTGGGTGTATCCACCCAAATGCATATGGTCTGGTCGAGAACCTTATATAAATTCTAAGTGTTGCATTTAAAATTGCTACAACAGTCAGCATGTTATTTAGCACAGATTCCTGTATTTCACTGTTTTGAGTTTTTGCCATTGCAGTTTCCTAGTAAACATGACACAGCAAGTAATCAGTATATATTTTTTTAGATGAACGAGGTTTACATTTTCTTTAAAAAAATGTTGTGAACGAGAGTCCCAGTGAACAAAACCTACCCCCACTTATCACGCATGCCCCTTCATCTCTTTGAATTAGTTTTTTGAAAAAAGGTAATGAAAACAATCATAACATGACTTGAGAAAAAAACTACGCAATATAGTTTAATTGCAATCAAGTCCTGAAAAATAAGTGCAATCTCAGGTTTTTGTATATGCTACAAGAAATCTGGATGACAGTGAGTGCAACTTACGTGCTCCCAAAATAAGAATAGACAAAAAAAAATTTATTTTCAATATTCAAAGAATTTCAGAAATATTTCATGTTTTAAGCATGTTGTAAACTGAGTTCCCGTTATTAAAAATAGCTTCCAAACCAAGATTTCCAAGTCAGTGCTCCTTCTTAGATGAAGAGATTTACATATTCTTTCTGTTCCATCTGTTTTTCATTTCCGTATTTACGACGTTTCAAACCTTTTTATAACTATGAGGTTCATTGTCAGTTTTCATAAAGCATCTTTCATTTGCAATAGTGCCTTGCAATTCAATTGCGTCTCTCAGTCTGAGGAGCAGATGATGAAAAATGGTGGTGTATCATTCTCAGGCCTCGTGACACCAGGGCCCTTTTGACATTTAGCTCTGGGAATTCCTGCTCGCCTCTATCTGTCATATGGCCCATTCTCGCTCACAAATCCAATCTTCCCACACTCATAGCCTTCAATCTAATAAAACATTCAGCTCTCACCTAAGTTATATGCCTTCAGATATAAAGTACCCAACACAAACACAAGGCGCTGTGGCTAACCTTTTGACATAGGAAGTTTTCCTCCTGTGACTGGATGCTAACGCAGCATTACCATCACTCTCAAGACATCAGGGCAGACTGGAACAGATCTGCGGAGAAAGATGCAGATTTATTTGTGCAAGCATCTGCCCATGTTCCCCAAACTCATTTCATATTTCACACCTTGGGAATCTAGAATGGACTTGCATGAATGCTTAAAATGAAGATGTGTAAACTTTTCTAAATTTCTCTGTATTGCATTTTTGTCTTGGTTAAGCTATGAAAAAGGGTAAGAGCTCAGATCAAGTAATAGGAGACCAATCTAATTTGAAAGAACCAAGGGGCCTGCCAGTTTCAGATCTCTTCTGCCAGAGATGGCTGTGTTTTTGGGAGGCTCAAAAGTTTACTTAAGGCCACCGCACTCCAAACATGTAATTGTGTTCATTCGGATGATATCTATGCAGGGGACTTTTCGCTAGTTTCACCCCTCTGCTGTTTAAATGTTGATCCAATGACGCTTCTTGACTTTGGATGGCATACAGGAGAACTAAACAACTGTTTGCAACTGATGTTGCTCAACAATCTGTAAAACCAACAGAATGTGTTTGCATGCTCAAAAATCTCGTGCTTCCTGTTTTTGTGATGGAGTTTAACGACAGTGGTTAAAATTGTTTAATACGTGGTTATTAGTCGCTAATCTGTAAAAGTGGACGGGTTGCTTGCATAAAAAAATCTACAGATTTTATACATTTACATTATACATCACTACATTTTATACTTGCTCTTCAAATAGAAATTGAAGTTAAAAGTTAATTTAATAAAAAAAAATTGACAGAGAGATAGAGGAATTCAAAGGTGAAAACAATGTGTATTGAATACAAAAAAATCTATGTATACAATTTTAAGTGTACTATTTTATCATTTATAAAAAATGTGTTCGTTGATTATTTTAATTATTCTGTTATATAAATACATACAGACACAAATTAATAGCTTATGTTTATATTTGCCTTTCTGTGATTAAATATGTTTATTTTTATATATAAATGTCTTTAAATGAATTTAAAAACGTAAACTAAGAAAGCGAAAAAGCTTATACATTTACTGATTAATAGCAAAAGTGTTTCTAAATTAAAAATCATACCGTAAATATATTTTTCTAGCTGTCCTAGATCAGTTCATCATACATTTGATCAAACAAATTCGGTCATCAAGCTCTCGTAAATCGATTAATTGAAAATGATCAGATGTACTCTGAACACATGATCAAAAAAGCCAACTTTTATTGGTCCACTGCAAATATTTGGCTGACAAAAGCCAAGATGCAGAGCTAAACTTTTTTTCTCACTTGCACCCATTGGGGGTCTTTGTTTTGTTTCGAGGTGTGTTTGCTCGTGAAACTTCAGGCTGTAAATTCTTCAAAAATTGTACATTCCCAAAACGTCCCTCCAATAATGTCAAAAATATGTTGTATAAGGGCTCAGGATGTTCAAGGTCACAATGTTGAGTTCTTTAACTGCTAGAGGGATGTAAATAAATGACCAACAGAGAACCATATGGGGTTGCTTTATTAAAATCCAATATGTCAGTTTTTTTATTTCAACATTGCAAATGTGACCACAGAATGACCATTACAGGACATTCTGCTAAACTCTTACTGGGAACATTCAACAGCAGTACTTTCATAACCAAAACAGAACGTTTTAATAACATCCTGAAAGTTATTTGAATGTTAAGAACTTGCAAAAGTCACAGGAGTGTTGTGCTTCTGATCCTAAAACAACAAACACACACTCAGAGAGAGAGAGAGAGAGAGATACTAGCAGCAGAGGAACAAGTCTCATGCATGTTTCCGATTGCAAAGCTGAAAATGTGCTTGTCCCTCTCTGATTGAAAAATCTAAAACTTCCCTTCGGACAATTCATTACTAGTCTACAGCAAACGGTTTGGCCGGAGGAAGCATATTTCTGCCTTTTTTCAACTTTCTCGTACTTTTTCCTTTCTCAATATCCATATCCGCTTCGTTATTCAGCTTTTCCCACGCACTCGCCTATTCTAATTGACTAAAATATCTGCAATTTCTGCTTTTTTTGCTTTTCAAAGTGAAAAAAACATCACATGCACAAAAAATTCTAAGTCAATAATCTAGAAGAATATCAGAGGAAAAAAACAGAGACAGATATGTGGGAGTCTGGCGCGTATAGATTGTAAGCAGAAAGAAAGAATGATGTGAAAAGAAAACAATTTTATTTAACGACTGGAGGAAGGTGTGGTGGAATGCAAGCTCAGAATAGATACAGTGTACTCTCATCCACATGAAATATTGAATGAGGGAGCAAGAAAACAAAAGAGAGCACAAAATGCAGAGTGGGATAAAGATAAATACAAAAGCTATTTATTTGATGTCTGCTGAGAAAGAAAGAGAGAGCAAGACTGTGGGGAGGAAGAAAAGGAAAAGAAAGCTAGGAGAACATTTAAGAAAAGACGAATGAAGGCTGTGTGTGGTTGAGCCGGACAGTTTTCTCTTCACCAGAAAAAATCAGAGAGAGAAACATTGTTAAGCATCTGGAGACTGATATGTTTGGATGATTTTTATGGTTTTGTTGAAAATATTACACTGCAAAACGTGTTTCATCATGTTTTTTTTTCTCTCAGCAGTCCTCCCCCTCCGATCCCTCTCTTTTTCTTCCTATTTCTGCTTTGATCTCTGTCTACTTTTTCCATTGATGTTTTACTCTTTCCCCATCAAATTTGAGATGTTTGGCAGCTTCTGTTCAGATGCAGATGTGCTTGTGTTTTTCAAGCCTCTACCTTACAAACATAGAGTCAAAACCTAACATCAGAGTGATGCAGTTATTTTTGTATAAACCTTTTTTATTTTGCAAAAAAAAAAAAATTAAGCTCAGTTTACTTAAATCCTCAGACCTTCACTTAAAAAAAACTTTTTTTTCAGCGAACTTGAGCAGATTTGATCCAGTTACTAAAAGCCTGTGCTTCTAGTAAGGGTGAACATTGTGCAGTTATATCTATTTTTTTTCTAAATGACACTCGTTTAAAAACATGTCCATTTGAAGAACTAAACAGAGCACACAGAGTTCAGGACCCTTTTAAGAGAGTGTGTTTCTGGCCCAGGGTTGATGAAGCACCCTCTGATGTGGATGTTTCACAGGTCGGGGGAGCGGCTGATGTCTCCTGTGGGTGATGCAGTGCTGATCAGAGACCAGATGATGAGCATTCTGGCTTTCCTTGAGACCAGAGCACTTCCCTGAGTGCCATAAATCAGGGTAGAGGAAGATCCTCCTCAGCACTTAATGATGCGCACATTTGTCTGAGCCTGACAGGGACGGAGAGTGAGTCAGGTAACGCATCTGATGAAAACAATGTGTTTTGGTGGATTAAAACTAGCAATGTCCCTGCCGTGTGTATAATATAATCCAAAATGTGTTATCTTAATAGCACCAGAGGTTAAAAAATGCAACTTCTTCTGGAAAAGATGGCAGGCAGATGTAACACATTTGCATTTAAAGAGACAGACACAGATCCAAGGACCATTCAAACCCGTGCAGCTTGTGTCCTGTCAAAGTGGAAGCTCTGTGGAATATTTAGGGCACTTTCTGAATGGAGACGTTTCGTCTGTTTTGTTTCCAGGGACGGTCGCTGCCCCCCACATGCTCTGCAGTTTTACATTCATACAGTAACTTCTGATCCGTTTCAGAGACGCTTACGAAGTTGTGTCTCTGGAGTCACATCAAAGATGTCTCACATCGTCAGTGTAAAGACATGGAGTGGACATACTAAACATGGAGTGGACACTGTTTTCTGCGCTGTGTTTTTATCACAGACTGAACAGTAGAAAACATCCGTTCCCCACCATGCTGCTGTGTGTAAAGAACGAGCAAGTCTGTTATTAATCTGTGTGTCACTCGTTCATTTGATTTTCAATTTAAATACTAAAACAAAAAAAGGAAAAACAGTTTTGCACAGAGAGTGTCAGGTAGGCTAGGACTGCCTCCGTGAGCGTTACGGACTTACGCTCATTTCTAGCTTCAGTGACAAGTGAAACTACAGCAAATGATATTTATTTTTTACACATTTATGCTTTTTAATGTGAAATGCAACCTAAAAGTGGTACAATCCACACCATTTTTTGAATTTGAATGTATTCATTTGAACTTAAATTTTGTAACTCTTCATTTTTATAAACGTATAAAAAAATTTGAATTCCTGCACCGTAAAAAATCCAGCAAAAAAAATGTTGACTGAGTATAATTTTTTTAAAGGTGTAATTCAGTTTTTTTTTAGTTTTTTTTAGTTGACTCAAGTTTTGTTGAAGAGGCGTTGACTGAATTTTTATTTTCGAAACGAGTTCACATTCTCAGTGGCTGTTGTTGACTGGATTAAAAAGTAAATTTAGTCAATCGTGTGACTTACTAACAAAGTGAGTCAAATAAAATCGTGTCATCAAACCTTATACACTCTGTCAACATTTCATTGATTGTTTTCATTGATTGTTGAGTTATAGTAGAGGTATAGCTGGGAACCTTTAGTCTGCAAGGGAGGGTTGTGAATATTTGGTGCAAAAGAGTTTTTATGTAATTGCTGTCAGAGCATATACAGAGCTTATAGAGCAAAAATAACCAAATTCTAATACGTTCTTGATATTCCTAATTGGATTGTTCTATTCTGTTAAACGCCATTATAAAACGTACAGAAAACCTATGCCAACAAAGCTTTTTATTTTCTCGTTGCTGGACGTCTTTGCTCGCCGCTGCTGTCCTGGAGCATATGCTTAAACTGTAACCAGGAGACACGTTTACGGCTTGAGGAACCTGTAATTTGATTTCATTTGGTTTTGTCCGAATGCACTCAGTCTGAAAGGATACGGTACATTGTAAAAGCGTTTATTTTGCGATGGTCAGCTCAAGTCTTAAAATAACAGCAGCGAGTGTTCACTTTTGCTCGTATGTAATGACTGAATTCTGCTCGTGTGGTTTTCTGTCCTCTCAGAATGTGTTTCTGCAGAAATCTTGACAGAGTGTTTGTTTTGTTTTACATTTTCAATGTGATGTTGAGTGTTGGGTTTCTTTGTGAGATGAGCAGCTTTAAAGTTACTTCTTGAAAGATTTGGCAGATCTCTGTGTTGAATTAAACACAGCTTGTACAGTGCAAGGAGTGTTCAGCACTAGTATAAACTTTTACAGCTTTTTTATGGTTTGGCTTTTTGGCTAAGTCGTCATGTTTTATAACAGAATCCTGATGTCTCCTCTGGTTTTATTCCATCAGTCAGTCTGTCCTTCTATAAACTGACTTACTGTACTCTAAAGGTTTGTACAATTTGGCATCATACATAAAACATTTTTCCTTCAAGAAAACAGAGCTTAAAATTCAATATTTAATAGTTGACCTCTTAGACGGTCTCGACACCCTTAATAACCTTCAAAAGTCAGTATTTATCCTAAACAATGTCTTTGAATCAACTCAAATGTTTGTGCTCTGCAAACCAACATGTGTACACCATGTTCCTCCCATTAGCAAGTTTTCGCAATGCCCCCTGCTGGTTTGTGCTTGTTGGGACAAGAAAAATCACAGATGAAAACGTTCTTTTTTGGTAGCCCAAACATTCTCTTGGACTGTGACATCCAAGAACAAACTTTCCTTTCATTGTTTATCGACCTGGTTTGACTACGGTTTGACTTCCGGGTCAGTCAGCGATACGTTCTTCATTGAGATGAGCTGCATTAGTGCTTCATCTGATTGGTTAGTGGGTGGTGTTTTGTCCAATTAGTTGTTTTGAGCTGACCAGAAAAAGAAAACAGGATTACAAGAGCATGCATGAACCAATCTGAATATGACTCAATGCATGTTTTTGATGAGGGAAAAATATTAAAACATGCAAAAATGTTGAGTTCACATGATACAGCACCTAGAGTGTGAAACTAGTTTTTTCTGGAAAAGAAAAAACACATTTTTTACTTGATATAGACTTTATGCTCCGCCCATTCCCTAAATAGTTCTGTTAGAGACAACCTGGTTATGATTTCTCTGGTTCTCCCTGATTTCTCCGATTTTTTCTGGTTCAGTGTTTCTCACAGAATTCCAGTTTCATCTGGTAGTGTTAATCTTGTCGTATAAAATATAATATAAACATATACATAAGTCTATTTTCAAATGGAATTTAAATGTAAATGAAAATGTTTAGGTAATTATAAGTAAATACATTTAAATAGTTAAATATTTATAAATAAAAATGATCAAAGCATATGGAAAACATGTACGTATCAAAATTCCTTTTGAAATGTAATAACCAACATTTCTGTACACCTGTGCACCCATTCAATTCGCTAATGTATTCTCCATTAATTTTGTAACCTTCAAAGCATTCAGATGTTTATAAACTTTTTTTGTATACTAAAACTACTGCTTTTATTATAATGTTTAATCTTTGGATATTTGAAGAAGCTCGTTTTAAATACAGACTTACATAAACAAATATTTTATTTGAAATTTTGTGTATGGAGCAAAATATTAACCAAAAGAACTTGAATTTGAAATGTGTTCTTTTGAACAATTGACAATTGTATTTTAATAAAAACTCAAAAATATATGGCATTAAAACATGTTTCGAATTTGTATGTCTTAATTTTAACTTGAATTTAAATATCAAGCTCAAATTTAAACCAATGAAATTTTCAAGGCATCATTGTTATAGACTTATGCTTCAGATGTTTTGTTTTGTTCTGAATTATTACACTGTAAAAAAAACGAATTAAATGGGGGCTGAGCGCAAAAACTAATTTTTCTAAAGATTTGATTCAGTTGATTAATTCTTTTTAGTTGACTCAAGTTTTGTTGAAGACTTGTTGACTGAATGAATATTTTCTGGGTTCACATTCAAAAGTATGTTTTTAGCCAATCGTGTCAAATACTAATCGATCCAAATAAATTTGAGATTATTGAGTTATTGTGAACAGAACAGTTTTTTTAATTACATGATCAATTAAATTAGTGTAGTATAATTAATGCAAAAATTTGATTATGTTAAAGAAACTATCTCTTATTGGGGATTAAATTAAATTGACTGAAATTACACAATTTAAAATATGTAAGAAATATTTGGTCAAAAGCATATACATATATATCACTAACATGTTAGCGCACAGAAAATATGTTTTAATGGACTCCTCTTTTCATCATTTGCTCATTGCTTTTGGAGCAGTTGTCAGTTTTGTATGCAGTAATGTGTGCAGTAATCCTGATGTTATTTCCATGTGCTGATATTTCTGTTGCATATGGATTGAACTATTGATCAAACTGCATTTGTTTCTGTAACCTTGTTGTATGTTTTCAGGAAATAGCATCTGTTTGACTGTTGACTTAACGTATATATATTTTTATTTTGGTGCATTTTGTTGAGACCTAGAAAATAATTTTGTTCTGAAAGACTTTGTTATAATTTAAAACAGAAGTAATGGAGTATGTTCTACGTGGACCAAATATTAAAACTAATTAAATATGAAAACGTGTCAGTAATTTTAGTTTTTTAATGTAATCGAAAGTTTCTCCCTAAATAACGGTTCCTCTTAAAAATGAGCCTTATATTCCTCAAACATCTCCTCCCCGAGCCGTGTGCGTGTCTGGCCCTCTCTCTGGGTGTTGTGCTTGAGGTGAGGGTGCTAAAACTTTTCTGTCTGGAGTCGTGCCCTTCATTGCAGCAGCACAAGCATCCTCTCCTCAATCTCTAAAAGCCTGCCTCAGCGCTTCACACCAGAAAGGCACACGTGAATCCACCATGCCTACATGCATGTGTGCGTGTGCGTGTGCGTGTGCGTGTGCTGAGGGAGAGTGGGCGGCCCATATTTCACTTTCACAAGCCCTTAAGAGACTGAATGGCTTTAGGCATGAGCGCGGTTGTCACGCAAGCTTGTGTGTGCGTAAGAGCCAGTACAAGAAGTGTGTCTCCACCAATCACGTTCCTTCACCGCCTCAGCTGCCTGGACCGGGATCCAAATCATCAGGATTTATGAAAGCCAGATCTGAGAGGAATTATTCTCAGGATGCTATTTAAAAAGAAAAAACCCTTTCCTTTATTGAGGAAATTCTAATGTACAGGAACTCAAATTGATTGGCTAAAATAGTCACATTTATTGGATATTTTGAGATTTTAAAGCTATACAGTTTATTGTTTAGTTTTTTTTCTTCACAAACTGAATGTGGGATTTATTTAAATGATTTATACCAGATAATTCCTCATATAAATTATGTTGCCCAAGACCAAATTTAGCTGAAATATTTGATATTATTTTTACTCAACTATATTTTTTTACCACATTACAAATATTGTTTTTACATCTAGAAGAATATTACTAAACTACAAATGTGTTTCTTTGTTTGTTTACACAAACTCACAGATTTGTTGGATTTAAATCAAGTTATTGTGACCATATTTATTGTATGTATTTATGTATGAATACCTCCAATTCTGTTTATTGCGAAAGACATTTTCTCAAACATGTTTGATAAACAAATCTTTCTTTGAATAAAGTCAGACAACAAGATTATTGTGTATTTCAATTCATTTAGCAAAAATGTGTCTAAAATTTTACAAAATTCCATTCTTAGCTCTTAAGTGCATTTTAAGTTTTAACTTTAATATATTTTCGTAAATATTCTATTAATTTATACTATTTTTTAATGTATTGCATGTAAAAAATCTTCAGATTTATATATAATGCTTGTACTTATTTGCAGGGGTGGACTTCAGGCATCAGGCAATATCTTTTTTGCAATAAATATTTTTTAAGGTCCCCTACCTAATTTTAATAAATGTTATATTGCTTAGCTATTTAGTTTTCTTCAAACACACAATTTTAACCTTTATATTTGTCAAATTAAAGCTTTTATTTTGCATTTTTTAAAATATCAAGAGATCCCTCTCCAGATATACATCATTTTAAGTTTTAAAATATTGTAAATGTACTATTCTAAAAATTCACATTTGTCTGCAAGCTCCAATGTTTCCTTTAAATTGGAAAAAGAAGTATAAAATTAACTGAAAATTAATTTAATTAATTAAAAGTAATTTGTTGCATTAATATATTATTTCATCAAATAAAAAAAATTTAAAAAAATTGAGGCCCTTGTGCATTTGATTTCTTCGGGCCCCAAAATGACAAAATCCCCCATCAGTATTTGAACTCGACAAACCTTTTTACACTCAATCAACATACGTTTCATCCGTTGGGTTTTGTACAATAGTGGACTAAATATTTCTGCTGATCTATCTACAAAAATAAATAAATAAAATATAAAAGCGTATGAATAATACAAAAGCAAAACTTCTGGTTCCGAAGGCAACAATGCTCCCTGATTGGATTGTTATAAATGTAGAGACCTCTAATGTGCTCCTGGCTGGATCTCCTCGTCCTGTGAGCGCGCCATGTTGTACTTTCACACATGATTGCATCATTTCCTGTTTATTCATCCTAGAGACAAAGAATATGATAGGCTGCATGAAGTAATAGCTGTCTGGAGAATTGAACGATCGGCCAATTAAGAAGAGACTAGCTCTCTCACTCCATCCGTCCTTCTGAAAAGCTGCTTCCGTTCAGCATGTATCAGCTTGTGACGTTTATAGTTCACCGTTAGAACAATGGCGTGGTAGCGATAAACCGGATGATAATTACTCTGCTGCGCTGCATGTGATGTCTGAATCCTCTTCCTACTGTTGAATGGTGTTTGCTGCTTACGCAAGGAGAACCATGAAATACATTTATACCTTTGCTCCAAAACACTGTCAAAAGATCCATTTTGGTCAGTGTTTTTGTATGAAAAGGTTAAACTTTTAAATGTTTTTTTTAATTGTGTGAGTAAAATAAGGAAGTGTGTCTCTGTGTATGCAATCCTTGGATTATTCAGTATTCTTGAATTAATAATGAGTCCTTTTTGCATTACAATGCATTGCATATTTTGCATACTTGCATTGCAAGTGTTTCTTATAGTTCTTGCTGAGCAAAAATTAAGTATAATATATTTTTGTCTTCGAAACGAGGTGATGGATTGATGCGCACACATGCAATCAGAAACCCTGCTGTATTTTTGCTAGCTAGAAGCACATTCTATTTTTTTATAAAAGAAAAGATTTTTGGTATTGTTAACACATGGTATTGTTTTACATTACATGATCTTAACGTAAACTTAAATGTATAATTATTATGAGTTCATAATGTTTTTTTTATATAAAATCCTAGTGACAACTTAAGTTTTATATTTGACCCTGAAGTAATAGTGATTCCTTGGCATTGGTGCGAAGTTATTTTTGACTGTGTAATGTGACTTGATGACAAATAAGTTTTTGTTGACACTTCCTTAATTGGTTTCTTTGAATCATATTCGATATAGCAAATTCACAAAAAAAATTGAGAGCTAGCTATTTAAAAATGAAAATGATCATGTATTTTCACAAACCATTTATAAAAAAAACTGAATCAATGTTACATAGGACTTGTGTGTCATAATATTAAAGTTACATCAAACTTTAATTTTAAATTATGGAACCTGTAAAATTAAAATAAACTTTGGGAAATCTGTGAGATAATATTTTTTTTATTATACAGCCCATACCTATAATTTATATAACCTAGTATTTTTAATCAACACTTTAATTTATTCACAAATTCTCCAATTGAAAGCATTACAACACACCAATTTAAAAATAAAGTTGCATTTCATATTTGTGTTTTTAAATATAGTATAGTATTCAATTAACTTTACTAAAACAAAAATAACTTGGACGTAAATTATATTAATACAAAATTATATTAAGAAAAAATGTTCCTAGAATTCCCAGAATTTTTTTTTATTTTAAAATTGAAAAATAATATAATAATCAATTAGAATCATTTAACACAACTGTTGTATTACATGATAAATTGTCCAAAAATATACCTGAAAAGAAACACTTTAGTATTCTTTTGTTTTTAGGGATTTTGATTGAATCCAGATTAAAAGTCTACTAAAAAGTCTACAAGTTTGTGTTGTTTATAAAATATAAAGATAGTTGCTTCTTTAAGGATTTTAATGGTTCAAAATGTTGAGCCAGCTAAAAACAAATGTGTTTCCATTGTAAAGAGACATGCAAAATATTTATTACAGTTTATTAAATGTAATAACTACCTTTTCAACCTACTTACATTTTACAGAGTATAAACAAAGATTAACTAACAGCTTTTAGCTCCTTCAGACCATGTGTTCATTACTATATACTATCTCATTTAAGATAGAATAGAACAGAATAGAATCTCATTTAAGCACTTTGGATAAACATTTTGAAAGGTTTCACTCAATTTACTGTTTTTAAAAATGCTGTAAATAAACATTTTCTATATTTTTGAGAAAACCTGATTTTTATAAATAAGAATAAATAGATTACCAACTAAAGAGCTAAAAATTACTATAACTTGATTTTGGAAGTCTTAACATAGAGTCTCAATAGTACAGAGATGGCAGACTTAGTGTTTAATTATGAGTGTCTATACAAAATAAAATAATAATGTAAAATAATGTAATAATGTTAAAATAAATGTAAAACAAGTCAAATAAAATCTAAATGTACTTATATGTTGTTTTTCTTCAAATCAACTCTACAAAGACCTAGAAAGAAAGAAAGAAAGAAAGAAAGAAAGAAAGAAAGGAAAGACGGAAGGAAAGAAGAAAGAAAGAACAGAAGAAAGAAAGAAAGAAATTGCTGTGTATAATTTGCAGCCAAAAGACATGTAGAGCTGAAACAGGAAAGCTTGAAAGCTTGAAACATGTGTAAAATAAAAGAAGTGAGCGCAGCAGGCTCTGCTGAAGGTCCGCGCCGCTCGATGATGTGGCTAAGATGAGTCCTGACACTGTTGTTTTAAGCCGACCCGAGTAACGTGTCGTGTCAACTGGAAAGAAATCAATTAAGAAACAAAGAACGAGTGGAAAAGGCCCAGATTTCAGTGACATAACCTCTGATCACAGAGCGCTAACCACCGGCCCAAATCTCCTGACCTTTCTTTCACTCATTTATTCATAAGTCTTTCTCTCAAACACGGTGCTAAATAACTGACATGCTCGAGTACTTAACAAGCAATGCAAGACTTCTTTTGTTATCATCAGCATTGTAACAGGTTCAAGCAGGAGTAGGAAATAAATAACTTATAAACTCTTACAATACCATAAACTCAAAATAACTTTTCAGATGGACCCTCTTTTTTCATCATATATACCTATATACATACATATCTACCTATATATACACAAATACGCACATATCCTCACGCACTCATACACACACACATACTTATCAAACATTTTACACATGTTTGACTCGTTTATGCACAAACACTTTATATGATAACACTGCAAGGTACATCTAAACCTGGAAATTTCCCACATGTTTTTGTATCTTGTTAAATCTTTTGTATTTTCTTATAAATTGTGTTATAAAATGTATTAAATTAGGGGTTTGTTTTAGCTCTACATTTAGCTTGTTCCATAGTTTTAACATGAATTGAAATACAAAAGCTATTTTGTGTTGTTCACATGCCATGAATTTAAAGTTTATACCTCTTTAGTTGTATTATATTTTATTTTCTTTCTTTGTTTCCAAATAAAGGTATCCTTTCATCTGGAATTTCAATGCATGATCATTCAATTCAGCCTTTTTAGTTTATATTTTATCATCAAAAAAGAAACCATAATGCATAAATATATTTTTTTATGTTAAAGAGTTGCTGTCTGAATTGATATTTTCTCATTGAATTCACGCTCTTCCACATTCATGTTTAACTTTGTGGAATGAAACCAAGGCATGAAAAATGTCTAGTCAGCAACTGAGCTTAACAAAAACAACAATCATTAAAAAGAAATGAAAATTTCATGTTTGTTTTTTTCTAAAGACACCGTGCGCTTTTCCCCATTTGTGCCCTCCACCCGAAACGTCTGGTCCATATTTTATCTTCAGTTCATCTACACCATCATTTGCTCCGATTTTCCCTTTTTATAAGCTCCATCTTTTGTTTGGTCGATTGTAAACTACATAAATATCTCGCTGCCTGTCTTTACTTGAAGATTAGTCCTCTATTATTTAGTGAGCTCTGTAGATATAACCTCATTGAGTTTTAGTTTAAATTGGTTTTGCAATTAGTACAAGTAAATACACTGCCAACCTTTTTTTCCAAAAAAAAAATTTTGTTATATTTTTACAAATATGTTTTAAAATAATCATCACTTTAGCTGATAAAACAGCTAATTGATAGCCCCGCTGTTAAATTTTTTTGCATAAAAAAAGAAGTCTACAAGCTTGTTGTCGAATTCTGTGATGCCTTCGGCATTTGGAAGTTTCTGTAACACAAATCTGAAAATCTGATGCCAAAACTTCAAATTTCCTTTTTAATACTTAAATAAGTTGAATAAATGTTGAATAAGCACAAACAGTACAGGGTTTGTGTTTTGAATTGAAGGTACTCTTTATAGTTTTATAAATCTGACTGTGAGGATGTCCGTGCCTCACCAGACGTGGGCCAGCATCTACTTCAATCCCTGAGTGCGGCTTGATCACTGTCGATATATAAAATATACATTGTCCTCAAGTGTATATTGATACGTACATCCTCAAAACAAACCCTGACACAGACCAACACAACAATATAATGTCCAACTTCAACACAATCCACTCAGTTTCAGTCGCTATCATTTCTACCGCAGAAGAATACAAGAACTCATAGACAGTTATTCAGACAGCATTGAACCGTAAAACTTCAATAACTAGCGACTGAACGAAGCAGTGCATAAAGTTGTGTATCTTGTATAAATGCTTTAGATGACTTGATGCGGACGGCTTTGGAAATGTAGGTCATATGATCCAAAACAAGAGAGAAAAATCTCCAGATGTTAAAAAAATGTGTTTGTCTCACCAACTGCCTGAATCTGCTGCGATTATAAATTAGCTGAATAAACGTGATTTATTAATAAACAAACTCAACTGGAACACAAGGATCAGGAGCCAGACACTTTCTTGTCCAGTACTTGGGAAACAAAGGAAGATGGCTGTCTTGAGAATCTTGGGAAGAGAACATAAAATCTAAATAACTGCTGGGGACCGGATGACGACAAGCTAAAACAAATATGCAATTAAACAGAAATCCAATCCAATAAGAGGCTTGTTTCCAAAATCCAAGATCCAAATATTTCTTAGAAGATCCAAAAAAATCTCATCCAGAAGTCAATGCGGGGTCAGAACCAGGTAGGCATGAGTTTCACAGGACCGTTTTGGGGTTAAGCAGAAGATATGTCTGGCTGAAGTGTAGATGAACCAGACAATCTGGCAAGAGAACGTTTTCAGGAGCCACAGGGAAACCAGTTCCAGCTCGTTAGTGGACAATTAGTGAGAGGGTTTTATTCTAAAACCGGTTTTATTCTTTTAACAAAAAGTTATTTGCAATATTATTAAGATTTCTGTGATATAGGTACCTCTGTTTTAAAATATTTTAATTGATAGTTTGCATGAGTACTAAACACTTCACCGAAATCTCCATCGATTTGCATTTCATGTCTAAATATCCAAATGCACAAAATAATTATTCCAACCTTGTGATGAACCAATCCATATGTGAATGTTTTCCATAGCCTACTCTCTAAAAAGTGGACTTCACCCTCCAACACTAGCATTTCCTTTTATTGTTCACCATACACCTCTATAAGCAAGTCCATAACTCTGGCAATATTACAATCCTTTAATATAAAAGCAATTATACTTTATTGATACTGAGAGAGGAAGTGATTGTGTGTTTGTGTGTGTTTGTGAGAGAGAGAGAGAGAGAGAGAGAGAGAGGAGAGAGAGAGAGAGAGAGAGAGATGAGCAGGGGGTGTGGTGTTCAGCAGATCTCCACCATGTGGGATGCAGTCAGTCGGCGTTATTTTTAAGGGAGCAATGGGAGAGACACAGTGAACAAGGGAGGGAAAGAGAAAGAGATGAGGGAGGTGAAGATGAATGTAGTTAATTAAGACGAGCAGGCAGCGAAGACAGTGCAGAATTACACAAACACTAATTAGAGTCTTCGTTAGGGGGCACAAAATGAGAGCAGCACATCCATCATCTCCTCCTTCTTTCCTCTCTCATTCCCTTCTTTCCCTCCACTGTGTCTTGTGTTTTGTGCCATTACTATTTCTTTTTTCTTTTCTTTATATCTTCTTTGGTTTGTGCTGACAGTACATTAGTTAAATGAGCACCAGTAATATTCATCATCATCATTATTGTTTTCCTGTTCTACATCACTTCAGTATATATCAATCAATTTGATTTAATAATCAAAATTGTGCTGTTTAGGATCTGGCTGCAAACATGCATTCTTAGGTCACATGTGACTGTCCAAAAAGAAACTTGGGCCTCAACAGTTTAAGGGGGCCCTCTGCTTAGGATTACCACATGTACTTTAAAAAAACATTGTACTTAAAGCAATACAGAACTTCTCTATAGTGCTATTAAAAGTAAAAGCAAACTCATAAGCTTCCATTTGCTTGGTTTTTCCTCTGCTTGCAGAATCGACATTCAATCCATCTCGCCATTCATCTCATAGGTTTTGGTTCTCTATGCTAACTATGCTAACTTTCCTTGAGTAGTCTGTGTCTCATTTGCCTATCTGCCCTCACTCCCTCTCTGAATACCATCCTGTACTCCCTGGCTGAATACCTACCTGGACTCCCTCTCTGAATACCATCCTGTACTCCCTCGCTGAATACCTACCGGGACTCCCTCTCTGAATACCATCCTGGACTCCCTCGCTGAATACCTACCTGGACTCCCTCTCTGAATACCATCCTGGACTCCCTCGCTGAACACCTACCTGGACTCCCTCTCTAAATACCATTCTGTACTCCCTCGCTGAATATCTACCTAGACTCCCTCTCTGAATACCATCCTGGACTCCGTCGCTGAATACCTACCTGGACCCCTTAATGAACCCCATCCTGGGCACACATGTACCCCTCAAAACACACTTACTCTGGCTTACCTGTTCTCCGTCTTGGATACCGATCCCCTCTAGAATCTATGGAGACCACCAACCTGTAATTCTCATACAGCTTAATCTCTTAGCAACCATATTAAAAGTGAGTATCACACACTTACCTCCAGTAGACTCTTCTGGCTCCTCTTAACTTGTGTGTCTCCCTAGTATCTCTGGTGCTCCCTGGAGGTAGACCTTGGTCCTGGCATGGACAGTCAGCGATAAATCTAGAGACTTTTAGAGAGAGTGTGATTGTTTGTGTTCGCTCACTTTCAATAAATATTCCTGTAAATTAAGTCCCTCTCCTCATCACCTCTTCACCATGTCAGTGACAGTTAAACACAATAAGGCAACTGAGAAGTCTATTTCTCAAGCAATCAGATCTGAAACTTTGTTTAATGCATAAAAATCTTTGGAGTGCACCATTTTCTAATCTCCATCTTTACAGATGGAACAGGAGGAGCTGAGTGGCAGCATCATGATTCAAACCAAGACTTACAGAACAGCTAGTCTGAGAGAGACAATCAGCTCTTTGGTGACATAACCTTCTAAGTGAACGTTCTTTTATAAGTGCAAGGAAGGGTTAGGGGAAAAAACTAGGGGCAAATAAATCTGCTCAGAACAGCCAGCAGGTGTGTTTATAACAAATGACAAAAGAAAGTGAGCTAGATTAAATAAAAGAAAAGCTTTGCGTAAATAATTGGAATCATTGTTGTTTTATGCTCTTTTCAGAGGGGCTAAACTTCCTCTTATTACCCTTTAAACTTAATAGTTTCACAAAACATTTCGTTTTCTTGTACAAGATTTCAGAGGAGCTTTTACACAGCTGATTGCAATCAGCAATCACAACAGCTACAGCTTATTTGCAGCACTATAATAGCTATAAATTGTTAATAAACCCACAGTACCCTAAGCATTGAATTCAAATTGTTGGATATTCAATCATTTATTTATTCACTGAATCTGATTTTCTATTATTGTTGTGCAAAGGTAAACAAGGACATAATTAATATACAATTAATAATCTAAACAATTATATCCGTATCATGTTATGTTATTTCTTAGAAATATAATGCTCTAAGAGTGTTAATATAACCTTTCTTGGGAGGGCATTCAAAAAAAAATTTTTTATTATAAAAATACATTTAATGTCAAAATGTATTCTGAAAATGCTGATATTTTTCTAAAGGTGCTCTGTGCTTCTGAACACAGCATTAATCTAAGTGTTTAAGAGAATGAGAGATTAGACTTATTAGATGCTTAACTTTTAAGCATTTATCCAATTGTTAGAATCTCAGTGTCAGGAATCTTCTTTTTCTAAATTAAGAACTTGCCTTTGAAGACCCTCACTTTTTCTTTTCACACTTACACTTTAAAACGATTGCAAACTGTTAATAAATGACTTAAAAAAATTTATTTTTTTAAGAAAAATGATTGTAATTTGTAAATTAAATGATTTTATTTTAAAAATAATTTATAGGTTTATATATTTTTTTAAATTTACATTTTTTCATTTACAGAAAATAGACAAATAATTAAACAGCGTACACGTAATAAATATTAATAATAAATAGTAATAATAATGATTTTTTTCTTTTTATTTAATTTTAAGATAATATGTTGTATAATTAAAGGGAATATCTGTACAATAATAGTTAACGCTTGTGAACTAAAAATAATTATTTGTTTATTTATTACATTTAATCTTACAATTATTTGGAAAATCTTTAAAATAACGTTTTCAACTTTACAATAATTGTTGTATGCGTTTGCATGTAATTGATTTTATCAACCAGACATTTACAGTTTTTTTTCTTTTTCTTTTTTCTTTTTTTTCCCTTGTTTGCAGTATATGTTCATTTTAAAAATAAATGCACAATATTTTTCATTGTTGATGAAAAGAGTGTAAATGATTTTTTTTATCACTACATGACTGTATGGCTAACAGAATCATTTTAAGAGTCGAGTGAATGTACAGGTCCACAAACAGGTTGAAAACCTTAAGTGCCATTAACACAGTTGCCATTGTAGATCAGTTTAATCTACATTTTTAATTCTACCTAATTACAGTATCCCATTTTCCTAATCTGTAATTAGAGAAGTGTGTCTTTCGCTGTTGTTGCCATGGTTTTGGGTTTCCGTTCTGCTGGGTCATTAGCTGGTTTAATAGTACTCTTCCTGAAACAGATAAAACTCTCTCCTCCGAGACTTTATATGCGCTGCAAGAAATAATGTCTCATCGCTCTCTCTTATGATTCTACCATAATGTTATGCCGAGACAATTTGAGCTTCTCTCCAGGCGTCAGCAAGAAATGACGGGAACCTTGATAGAGTCCCACGGTGGATTTTAGCGGTTGTGTTGCCACATTGACATGCTTAAGTCAAACGCTTCTTTCCTCGACTCTTTCTGGAGCACCAGGAGGTTTAGTGACTTCTCTGGTGATATTTGCAAACGCAGCAGTGCTCCTTGATGCTGAATGGTGAGAGCGTTTAGATGCTCAGTTGCTCTTGTAGATGCTCTGTTGTGAGGTTAAATCATGTTTATCAGTAGGAGCATCTCAGCTCATCTGTGCACCCATTCAGATGTCATAAAACTGTTCATGAGAGATTTCACTTGTTTGAAATTTCACAGCACTCGATGATATGCATGCTGCTCGGTCATATTTTATTTTTAAAAATCAAGTGTTTTCCATTATCCTTAACTCTTTTTGTGAGACTTTTGGGGTTTAAGAGTAAGCAGAATAGAAATGGAAGCGGAGGCTGCAAGAGTTTCATAAAAGATCAGGGCTGGGAAAATGGATACTATAAAATAGATGAAACTGAGATACATTTGTTTAAATATTTCATTCCACTTTGCCATAAAATTAATTAAATCATTAATTTATGTATTTATGTATTTAATTCCATATTTCTGTAATTAAAAGTGTCAGTCCTCATTACAAGATAATATAAATACAAAAACATCTACAATTCGGTTTTCTCCAGTACTTTGTACTAAAGAAGAGTTTTACTTCATACAGTTTTATGGTTCAATGTTAAGTTAACTTTATATAGAGTAGAACCAAAAAGACACAGAACAGAGTCAATTTAACTTTATAGATTTTACTTTGCAGTAGTGCTTTTGAAGTTTTTGGACCACTGCAGTTTAGCACCGGCCCTGAAGTGCTATTTAAAACCAAACATAATTACTGGTTCTTCACATGGATAAATGTGAAGTAACAAATTAATATGAGACTTAAAAAAAAATCCCCAAAACACAATAAAAAAAACTTTAAATGTTGTTTAACTTTGGTTCTAAATGTGGTTGGTACTAAATAGCACCATTGAAGACTAAACCAGAAAAGGTCCCCCTATGGTTAGGATCCAAAAAATAAATTTTTGTGCTATGTAGCCCTGTTTTTGGGGGGTTTCTTTTTTTGAGTGAGTACAAGAATCCATGCTTGTGGATAATAGGACTCATGGAAGTGATGTAGATGGATAAAAGACCGAGGACTGAACCCTGAGGAACCTCAGTGAGCCTGATGAGTGATGGATAGCACAAATAAATTATAATTAAAATATGACCCCTCTATACTGCGCTATTACTTATCTTTAAAATGCAGCATTTATCAAACGCAATGTTTTTGAATCACTTCAGATTGTTGGGCTGCGCAAAATGCATAATTTACTCCTGATCCTCCTACTGCCATGCTTCTGCAACATCCCCAAGGAGACATACCTCTCGTTTGAATGCTCACAAAGGTCTCAACATGGTAAACAAGGCATTTTATTCGTGTAAGTATAAGTGTTTTAGCATGCCTTGGTCTTGGTCTTGTCTTAGTCTTGATACTTTTTGGTCTCAACTAGGTCTTGATCTCGATGCTCTTCGGTCTCGGCTAGGTCTTGATCTCGATGCTCTTTGGTCTCGGCTAGGTCTTGGTCTTGATACTCTTCATTCTTGGCTAGGTCTTGGTCGCGATGCTCTTTGGTCTCGGCTAGGTCTTGATCTCGATGCTCTTTGGTCTCGGCTAGGTCTTGGTCTTGATACTCTTCATTCTTGGCTAGGTCTTGATCTCGATGCTCTTTGGTCTCGGCTAGGTCTTGGTCTTGATACTCTTCATTCTTGGCTAGGTCTTGGTCCCGATGCTCTTTGGTCCCGACTAGGTCTTGGTCTTGATACTTGTAGTTTTTGGGCAGGTCTTGGTCTCGATGCTCTTTGGTCTCGACTAGGTCTTGGTCTCGATACTCTTCAGTCTCGAATAGGTCTTGGTCTAGAAGCTCTTCGGTCTCGACAAGGTCTTGGTCTCGATGCTCTTTGGTCTCGGCTAGGTCTTGGTCTCGATGCTCTTTGGTCTCGACTAGGTCTTGGTCTCGATCCTCTTTGGTCCCGGCTAGGTCTTGATCTCGATGCTCTTTGGTCTCGACTAGGTCTTGGTCTTGATACTTTTAGTTTTCGGGCAGGTCTTGGTCTCAATGGTCTTTGCTCTCGGCTAGGTCCTGATCTTCATGCTCTTTGGTCTCAGTTGGGTATTGGTCTTGATACTTTTCGTTTTTGGGCAGGTCTTGGTCTCAATGTTCTTCGGTCTCGGCTACGTCTTAGTCTTGATACTCTTAGTTCTCAGCTAGGTCTTGATCTCGATGCTCTTCGGTCTCAGTTGGGTATTGGTCTTAATGCTCTTCGGTCTCGGCTAGATCTTGGTCTCGATGCTCTTCAGTCTCGACTAGGTCTAGGTCTTGGTCAAGGCAGTCGCAACCACAAGACTACATCATCGTAAAAAGTAATTTTAGCATAATATGGCTCCTTTAAATGCTACGCTAATTTTATTTGGTTTTCAATAAATGTAAATAGACCTACAAATTAAAAGAATACAAACACAATGTTTACAGGTTGTGATTTTTTTCCCTTTTACATGTAAAAATTATTAATTTCTGCAACTAAATGTTTAAGGATTTTTCCATTCCCATCCAGACTCTGCATCTGAATTCCTTTCAAAAGCACCCAAAGAGATAGGATGATCTTTCATGTTTGAATGAAATTATTCCTCCAAATCCCCAATCCTTATTAAACAGCATGAAAGCCTTTGAAAGGAGAGTCGTCCTAACACAGGACTAATGGATAAGAGATGGAAATAATGAAAGGACAGTGCTGGAGAAAAGCGAGAGTGATTTCCAATGCTAAAGGAAGACTTTATATAGACGCTGATAATTCACACTGATCATTAGAGAGAGCTATCACTTTCACTCATTTACTGAAAAGAGAAAGAGAGTGGGGGAGAGGAGAAAAGGGTAATCATTAGAATGATATCACTTTCCCTCTGTCTCTAATGAGCGAAGGAGCAAAAGAGAGACAGATAAAAGGGGAACTGATGGACGTGTACCTGTAAATGGACAGACATTTGTGTATATGTACTCATTTGGAAAAGTTGTTTGAGTTGATTAAAGTGTATGTTATCTACATCATGACATGCAAACAAACAAGTAGAGTTTTAATACTATGCCTCAGCCAATTATACCAATCAAGCGGCAGCCTGACAGCAGAATGGTACTTCCCTACCCACACATCGGCATGCCAACCAAAATGGAAATGTTGTTTTCAGAAACTCACATAAATACCGACACAATCAAATGCTCTGTTTATGCATATAAGCCTGAATCAATCCCATATTTACATATGCGAACGCAATTAACAAGCTTGAGGAGACAAGCTTAATTACAATGCATAAATTGGGATTAACAGAAACCGACTGCATTAGAGTTTTAATTAAAGAATTTGATTATTTATTTCCCAAACACAGAAACAGGCATATGTAGACAAGGCAGAACGAAGGAGAAGGAAATATGCACCATCATCTCCAGCCTATTCCGTCCTCTGGCTCTGCATGCATCCTCTGGGAACAATTAACTTTTACTTCCCATCAGCACGAGCCGCCCATGCTCCCTAAACCCACTTTAATACATCCAGCCACACCTACAGAGATGCCAATCGCATTTTAAACATCCAAAATTATGCCTACGGTAAACATGCGCCCTGCTCAGATCTCGCAAGAGCCAAAAAAATCTAGTCGTTACGCAGTGTAATAAATGTCCACCCTTCAAACCTTGGCCCCGATAAAGCCCTAAACTCTCGGCGGAGCACTCATTTTCTGAGAAGACAGAGCTAGATGAAAGAAGAGTCTGAATTAATTGCCTGAGCACTACACTGGACTATGTGCTGACATTGCTTCCCAGCACTGCGTGAACAGGATAGGGCTGAGAGAGACAGTGAGTAGTTACTCAGTAGAAAGCAGAGGCTCCTGGGTAATAAACAGTACAGCTCTCCATACTGTATTTACAGACACTACCAGCCACACTATGAAGGACAAAGAGTTCTGTGGCAAAAAAAAAATCAGAACTAGAACTAATGTGTGTACAGCAAACCATGCACCACGAATGGTCTGAAAGTGACAAACAGGCCCCTCTTGAGGCTAAGTGAGTTTAAGTCACATAGGGGCACTATAGCTAGTTAGCCTCGGTTCTTTAAAGAGCCAGTATTATGAGTCCTTGAAGAAAAATCTATCATGTCTTGGGTAACAAAACTGTAAGTCTGGCGAACATCCAGTCTGAGCTTTATTTGTGAAAAGTATTTGTGCATCGAGTTATCATCTTTAAAAAGAAAGTGCCGACTCAGACACGCTGAAACGAGTCTTTTCGAAAAGTGACCTAGGACTGGGGGCGTCACGGTGGCGCAGTGGGTAGCACGGTCGTCTCACAGCAAGAAGGTCGCTGATTCGAGCCTCGGCTGGGTCGGTTGGCATTTCTGTGTGGAGTTCTCATGTTCTCCTCGTGATCGCGTGGGTTTACTCCGGGTGCTTCGGTTTCCCCACAAGTCCATAGACATGCGGAATAAGTGAATTAAGTAAGAACGATTGCCCATAGTGTTAAAGTGTGAATGTGTGTGTGAATGTTTCCCAGCGATGGGTTGCGGCTGGAAGGGCATCTGCTGTGTAAAACATATGCCAGAGAGTTGGCAGTTCATTCCGCTGTGGCGACCCCGAAAGGGAATAAAGCCAACATGAAGATGAAGACCTAGGACTGTGCAAAATGTACTAAGCTCCTCTCACCGCTCGTGCAAGGTTATCTGCAAAGGTTTTCCGCCAAACAGAACTGCAAGCGGTTGTGGTTCGGTCCCATTATGTCGAGGAACAGTTTTTTGTTTTGTGAGGGATTCACATCTTTCTATTCTTTGCTGAGAGAAGAGGATATAAAGGAGTCGTAGTGAAGCGTCATCTTGTCACCTGTACCTGTACAAACTTTTGTTGTGTTCCAACCATTTCTTGACGTTATTCAAGTGTAATAGTCATATTTTACAATATAATTATTTGCTTTGAAAAAACACAATCATTGTTTACGGATATAACAAGTAGGTATGTAATCTAAACCATTCTGCAATCTTTAAGACTTTATTTTACAGAAATATTTCAATATTAAAGTATTTTTTTAGAAAACATTTGCCCTAACTTTTACCCGTACATGTATAATTTACAATACCTTAAAAAATGAATTATTAAAGGAATAATCTATTAGATATTTGTTTTAAGTATAATTTATTTACAATATTACATTTTTAAAGATTGTATGCCTAGAAAGTCGAGAGAGTCTCATCTCTGCCTCGCTCTTCACCTCAGGAGTTTAAATGTCGTTATACCCCTCTCTGTGAATCTCTCAGGCCATGCGGAGCACCTGTCAGCACCATTGACTTGACCCGGTTGAAGTCAAAGACAATTTGTTTCAGAACAACAGCATCTTTCAGAAGATAAAAGCAGTCTCATAACACACATGTTGGTCTCCGGTGTTGATGTAAACACAATCACATTTTCTCTGATGTCACAGAAGGGACCTGGAAGAAATCAGAGTCGCTCATTTTGATTGGCTTGTCTAAAACAAGCCAACTCAGATCTGCTTCTGGAAATCGGTGGAAACTGAAAGCAAAGTATGTTGAGTCGAGGTGAGCGGAGATGGTACTATAATCCGGTGGAAAAGCAGCACTAGTCAAATTAGTTTCAACCAACCGATTTGTATGGTGTCTGTTGATTTACATCTATCTAATCATTTATAAGGCCCTTATTGCCTCATTAAGCCATCTCAAAGTAAAACATTTGATAGATAGTTTGTAAAGTGCGCAAGACTTTTATAATGAAGTACAATTTATCATGAAGTACAATTTTCCATCAGCCCAAAAACATTTTTTTCACTTTCTTTTCATTGTTTATTGACAATGTTTTGCCACAGTTACACATTACACTTTGGAGTCAGTCAGCGCATACATTGAGCTAGTTAGTGGACGATACTATGGTTAAGAGGCGTGGCTATTGCCATCGAGCCATTTTGAGCTCACCCAGAAAAAGATAACAGGATCACACAAACATGCATAAAGCAATCTGAATATAACTTGATGCACATTTATGATGAGAGAATATCAAACACTAAAACATACAAGAAATGTCTGAAAAGTCGAGTTTACACCTATAATCATATCACTCCAATAATGAGCATCATAAAACATAACTAAATTTCCTACAATGAACTTGAGCCACGAGTATCCATAGCAACAGTTCATGCTACCCATAAATAGTAATCCGCTCTCGCTCTACAGATGTATTCACGGCATTTACAATTCCGCTTAAGATCTGGCTTTTACACTGAAACTATTGCTTTTGACTCTGTCTTTTACTCGTGTGAATCCAAAATATTCTATGTCCTCAGGCTGTGTACAGTAACCTGTCATGATGATGCTCTTTCATTGTCTGAGGACTGTCAAATTTGAACAGCTCTGGCAGAAGTCAATCCCCTTCTGAAAAGTATATGCCCAAAGAGAAAACAAGAGCGAGAGCAAGATGAGAAAGAAGATGAGTGGATCACCAAGGAAGCACATCGGAGTGAAGGAATGCAACAAGAGGAAAGCAATAGACATCTTCTGAATGAAACCAGGAGTCTGCCAGCACCAAGTGTGTGGGAAAGACAAGTGTGATTGAGCAGGAAACACAGAGAAAGCCTGAGTAAGCTTGGACCAGATAAGATGTGCTAGCAACGTGAGAATGAGTTTGATTCCCACGTATCGCTCATTTACAAAATTTTACTTGTGGAATTGTTACTTTCAAACTGTTTTACTGCCATCGAATTGCCCCCAAATATTTTTGAAAACAAAATTTGAGTTACAGTTGTTGCCTTCTGTGTTTATCCTGGAGATATGAGTAGCTGTGTTTCCAGTCTTTCAGGCTTGGGTTGATAAGTAGTGGCAAAATTAAAGCTAAAAAGACATAATTCGCTATTGCAACACTTGTTGTTTAAGGACGCCCTCAGAATGCTGAAGCTGTTTTATACGCTAATGTAGCTTTTTTGTCATTTGCATTCATCTAAAATAATTAAAAACAAAAATGCCCCATTAAAACATTGAAAACAAGTCTAGATTCACTCTTAACAACCTACACAACACGACCTAGTATAGAAAAAATATTTGAATTAAAAAACTCCAGTAAAATGTATTGAACACTCAGGGACTTAAGAGACACCATACATATTACATTACATTTTCCATAATGTTTGGGTTGTTTGGTGCTTCATCAGTTTTAATTGACTAAAATTGCTTATAACATTATTCTCATTTCTCAGAAGAAAACAACTGGAACAAAATTCTATTAAATAGTTTGGATTTAAAAGGTAGTTAACAGTGTCGTACCTTGTTAAATAAATTTTTCAGAAGCCTTTAGCTCCAAATGTTTCTTCATTAACCCCGGATTGTTTCAGAAGATATCCAATAGAACTGAAAAAGAGTTGCCGATTCAAAGATTAGTATTTCCTGGCTCAATGCGTCAAGATTTAACTTCATTAAATAAACAAATGATTTCTCTTATTAATATTTATAAAGTAGTCAAAGAGCTACAAAGACATTTTTCTCAGTGTTCTAAACTTTCTATTGCTGATGCTGTGAACGCTTCAGATTTCTCACACACACATCTCATGATGTAGTCTTTAACACCCATCTAGTTTTAACACCCTTATTTCACATCTTTAAATGTATGAATAGTACACAGATTGGAATGCATTGACAGATAAAGAGGAACTGACTCACCACTATGGGTTACTCCTGTCTGCCCCCACTGGACTGGAGTAATGTGTTGTGAATTTATGTGTGATATCTGGTCAAAACGTTGTGGTTTATCCTCTTGTGGGATGTTTATAGTGTGCAGAAACACTCACTCACCTCAACAATAACACTCGGGTTTAAACATCAGTCCCAGAGAACACATTATATATAACTATTACACTGCAACAATGCACTGTAGAAATTACAGGAGAAAGCTGGCAAATACATTTCAGTGATGTTGTTAGTTTCTGTACAATGTTTCAGAATAATAATGTTAATTGATTTACAGCTAATTGTTTGTGAAATACAGTATCTTATTATTTTTTTTACCGCTGTAGAAAATGTAAGGTGTATTATACATTAAAGTATTTTTTTGTAATTCTGCTAAATTACAGTATTAACATGGCAATTAAAGTTGGCAATAATAATAAATGCTCAAAAAGCCAGAATGTTGTAATTTATTTATTCATAAATACAGTAAATCTAAACTTTTTTAGAATAAAAAAGTATTTCTTGGTTGATTTAAATGTATTACAATATACAAGAATAAAAACTAATGCAGAACTGTTGTAAAATAATTAATTCATCTTCATGTTGGCTTTCTTCCCTTTCGGGGTCGCCACAGCGGAATGAACCACCAACTCTCTGGCATATGTTTTACGCAGCGAATGCCCTTCCAGCCGCAACCCATCGCTGGGAAAGTTGTAAAATAATATTTTTATTAAAGAGATTATCTTTAATGGGTAAATAAACACTTTGAGTTACTGAACAGAATAACACTTATTATTTGAGCAGCATTCTGGGTTAAAAAGCAGCAGTCTAAGACAAAATGTAACTATTATACCTTCAAACTTTAACTATTTTAATTTTCCACATTCTCCAAAGATTGGAAAGTGACAAGGAATATGATCTTCCTGAATAAATCCATAACAATAACGTAACAATATAACTGTTGCAGGTAAAACTATTTTTAAAAACCAGCAGAAGAGTGCTGTAAGAATTCAGTGGGCAAAATCTTATTTTTTTAGGTTGGTGACCAAAACGTTCAAAGTACAAATAGCTCTTAAAATTATAAATCTTACCAAACAAGTATATTATGGTTCAGATTGACTATGAAATATATTTAATAAAATTGAGTCTTTTCTCTGACCTGAAATAAAAACACCAAGATTGCTGTGAAGTTCTTCTGACGTCTTATGTCTAAGACCCAACTGCACTGAGTTGGCTGCAAAAACCTCAATTCTTCTTAGGGGCATCTTGTTTGTTCTGATTATGAAAGTGCAGAAAGACAGATGCAGAAGAGCAGAATTGTGTTGCATTGAATTTCACTTACTGCATTTCATTCTAAAAGACATCCATCATTCATGTCTTATTTAGGCACTTTTTCCTACCACAGTCACATCATTCCTGCTCTGGTGCAGGTGTGTGCTGTATGAGTGTTTGGAGACAGAAGAGGACATCAGTCAGGACACCAGGAGACACACTGAGTTTCAAACAGGATAGAGTGAGCGTGGAAAATTGAAGGGGAAAATAGAGCGAGGGAGGGCAGAGGGTAGAGGAAAGAAAAAGGCAAAAGAACATTTTGTAAACAGGTCTCTATAGTAACCAGTGCATAATTTGCTTGGTGGGAGAGAAAGAGGAAAAGAGAAGCGTTTACCGGCTCGGCTTGAGCCCACCACTGTAATTACCTTTCAGAGAAAAGAGAAAGAGAGAGTCTCTGAAGAACATAAAAGCTCAAGCTCCACCTGAATGGTGGAAAGTGACGCGTCCACTTGCTCGTTTTCCTCTTTTGTGTTTTTGGCTCATTTTGCTGCTGTTTCTTTCATTGCGGTGGAAAAAGTCTCAGACTCTTTTCTTATTTACGGGGCCAACAAGAATTCGTTACAATTTCCTCTTAAATAAATGAGAAAATAAATTCATCAGGATTGATTGATTGATTGAATTGAAAGAAATTGAAAAGAAAAAAGTTGATCTACTTATTGAAAAACTCTCCTCTTTTGCTACATTTGTGGAACCACTTGTGTGTCGGAATCAACCTTTTGGTAAGAAAGTGCTCTAACAGGGTCAGTGAAAGTCAGGTTTCAACCCCCATGTAAGATAATGCAAAGGGATGATAGATATTGACTCAATGTTATTCACTGGCAAACGTATGTATCACATTGACACAATTTCTTAATGCAGAAACTGGCAACTAGCCATTAAGCCCCTCCTTTCTCAGCCACTGTTGCTGTGAGAACCTTTGAAGGTCTTTAAATAGGAGTAAATGCAAGAAAGGCATATTCCTTGATGTTTGGACAGAAAGGTTTAGACTGCAGCCCAAAATGACCCAAATCTTTTTTTTTTTTTACATATATGCAACCTGTATTTGATATTTTCAGGACAGTCTGAACAGCTACATTTTTTCAAATCCAAATCAGGTTGCTTTCATTTGTGTTCCCGAATATCTGATTTTTTGCAATGTGACCAGATCACAATTGCCCGACATTTATGTTATCATTATGTTATCGTTATGTTATGTTATGTTATCTTTTCTGGGCGTGGACGGGAAGTTTAACAGCAGTCTGTGGAATAAAAGTGAAGTAATAGAATGAATAAATATTTATTCTTTCTCTTCTCTTTGATATGACTTGGTTGAAATTAAATAACTTCCGATAGTAAATTAACTGAAATAAACCAAGTTTATTTTCTTTTGATCAAAACCATTTTCTGCTGTGTAATGTGAACGAGCACACAAAAGTGTTTTATTTCATTTTTAAAAATCAGAATTGAGCATTAAGACCTGCAGTCTGAATGTAGCCAAAGAGACCAGATTTCATCAATGATGATACGAATGCTATATTTATTTATTTGTATTTTATTACAGCCAGCGTAGGGACCTGAGGACTGGTGTTATGTGCTCCGACTTTTTAGTTCTGGTCAGGATCTGTGCAGCCACATTCTGAACATTCTTTTCACAAAAACAATGCACGCGAGCATTACATTAGTACAGCTTGCTAGCCATAAAAGCATGGACTAGTTTCTCTATATTCTGACTGATAATGAAAAATCTATTCCATGCAATGTTACTGAGATGATGATAAGCAGATTTACATTCCAGAATCACCCCAAGACTCTAAAATTGAATTTTAGTTGTGCCCGATCACCTCGAGAACCTCAACTTTGTTCCAAATGACTGCAGTTTGTTTGTTTGAATGTATGAATGTTTATGCCCATCCAGCTCTTAATCTCAAGGCATTCATAAAAAGAGATTATGGGATTGTAGAAAGGGCTAAATTATCAGCGTAAAGTCCAGTTTGACATGTGATCACCTATACTCACATAGAAGCCTCTCCCTTCCAAATATGACCTGAGCCATTCCAGCACTGTCCCAGAAAGACCAACACAGTTCTGAAGCCTGTCAAAGAGAGTGCTATTGTCAACGGTGCAAAAACAGTGCTCAGGTGGAGATAAACCAGCACAGCCACCTTTCCTGAATCTGTTTGAATAGGTGAAGTGTATTGTCTTTGACAGAGCTACATTTAAAATGTCAATAGAGAAAAGCCAATAATAACCTTTTGCGGAAGCACACTGGTAACAGGCCCAATAGCATAAGCCTCATTTTATTGTTGAATGACTGTCAACAATGATCAAGAATATATACTTTATCTCCACCTTTAACTGTACTAGAGGTTTAACAAATTAACTATATAAACAAACAGTACTACTGATTATTTAACAGACTCTATAGTTAATTTCATTTGAAATGTTAGCTTGTTTAATACCAGGTAAAAGATCAAATGTAGGATTAAATTCCTGCAAACACGTGTAAACATTGATGTTGGTACACTGGTCATTAAATTGAGTGTTTGGTCAACAACACAGCTAAAGATTACTGTTCAGACCGCTCATCTGGAAACCAAATGAACACCACGACCTATTCTCTCAGTATATCTGCTGTACGTATCTTAAATCGTATTAATGAGTCCCACTCCCACCTACCAGAATACTGATCTCTTGTCTATTTAATCACCAGATGGAAAGAGTATTGACTTAAGAATGCAGACTTCAAATCAATGGCCCCTAACCCTGAACTAGCTCAAAAATTCTCTAAACGATAACTTCTCTAAAAATTCTAAATCAAAAATCCATGTTTTTGTTCAAATCCACACATTATGTACTATATATCCACCAAATGTTTTGTGAAAGCATTTTACATGCATTTTGACAACAGTATCATGATTTTCTACTAATTCAAATTAAAAAAAAAATTAAAATTCAGAACTACTCACATATTGTGGGGAGAGAAATCCACATGAGGGGGCGAGAAAGAGAGAAGGTAAAACAAGAAGTTGTGAAACAGCAATTTTTTGAGTAAATATTCAAATGTGTTTTAACTGTGAAAAATACAATATAAATATATGTGTATATTTGTTCAAGCAATTATATACATACATTTTATCTCATTTGCTGACTAATTTTTTTTTTAATAATCGCTAATCAACAATGGAAATGTTACCCAGCTAACAGGGAAAGTTCTCTTAACATTCGATAACATTCTTTAAAGGTTATCTAAATGTTAGCCCATAACGTTTCCAAAAGAGCGTTACTTTCTAACAATTTAAAAATTAAATGAAGTAAAAACGTTATCTAAACAACATGCTCAGAACATTCCTAGAACGTTTTTTTGTTGGTGATGAATGTTCTCACAACATTGATAGAAAAACGTTCTGGAAAGAAATGTTTGCAGAAGATTCCTAAAAAATTTTTTGTGATGGATGAATGTTCTAAAAACCTTTTAATAACCTTGAGATTAAAAAACAGGATGAACTAATGTTTTTGCAATGTTAGAAGTAATGTTCTCATAACATTCTTGTAACATAAATTTGTTAGCTGGGTAGTTTAAGCACTATTTTTAGTGTTAATCCAAAGTTTTCATTTAAATTTTAATAACATTTTCAGATCTTTATTTTTTAATGCACTTGTTTTTTATAATTATTTTTATTATATAAATATTTGTATATAGTTTTAAATTAGAGGAATTTCTGTTTTATAAGAAACTAGCTTGTTCAGTGCTGTTTTCTGTGCAGATTTTTATAGAAATTAAATTATTTAAAAATGATCACATCTCATCTCATCTCATCTTCTTCCGCTTATCCGGGGCCGGGTCGCAGGGGCAGCAGTCTAAGCAGGGATGCCCAGACTTCCCTCTCCACAGACACTTCCTCCAACTCCCCGGGAGGGATCCCGAGGCGTTCCCAGGCCAGCTGGGAGACATAGTCCCTCCAGCGCGTCCTGGGTCTTCCCCGGGGCCTCCTCCCAGTGGGACGTGCCCGGAACACCTCCCCTGGGAGGTGTCCAGGAGGCATCCGGAATAGATGACCAAGCCACCTCAGCTGACTCCTCTCGATGTGGAGGAGCAGAGGCTCTACTCTGAGCTCTCCCCGGGTGACGGAGCTTCTCACCCTATCTCTAAGGGAGCACCCAGCCACCCGGCGGAGGAAGCTCATTTCGGCCGCTTGTATCCGGGATCTTGTCCTTTCGGTCATGACCCAGAGTTCATGACCATAGGTGAGAGTAGGGACGTAGATCGACCGGTAAATCGAGAGCTTCGCCTCTCGGCTCAGCTCCCTTTTCACCACAACAGATCGATACAGCGACTGCATCACTGCAGATGCTGCACCGATCCGCCTGTTGATCTCGCGCTCCATCCTCCCCTCACTCGTGAACAGGACCCCGAGATACTTGAACTCTTCCACCTGAGGCAGGAGCACTCCACTGACCTGGAGAGGGCAGGCCACCTTTTTCTGGTCGAGAACCATGGCCTCAGACTTGGAGGTGCTGATCCTCATCCCAGCCGCTTCACACTCGGCTGCAAACCGCCCCAACGCACGCTGGAGGTCCAGGCCCGAAGAAGCCAACAGGACAACATCATCCGCAAACAGAAGAGATGAAATCCTGAGGTCCCCGAACCGGACCCCCTCAGGCCCCCGGCTGCGCCTGGAGATTCTGTCCATAAAAACTATGAACAGAACCGGTGATAAAGGGCAGCCCTGCCAGAGGCCAACGCGCACTGGGAACAGGTCTGACTTTGTGCCGGCAATGCGGACCAAGCTCCTGCTCTGGTTGTACAGGGACCGGACAGCCCTTAGCAGGGAGCCCCGGACCCCATACTCCCAGAGCACCTCCCACAGGACCCCACGAGGGACACGGTCGAACGCCTTCTCCAAATCCACAAAACACATGTGGACCGGTTGGGCGAACTCCCATGACCCCTCGAGGACCCTGCAGAGGGTATAGAGCTGGTCCAGTGTTCCACGACCAGGTCGAAACCCGCATTGTTCCTCCTGCATCCGAGGTTCGACTACTGGCCGAACTCTCCTCTCCAGTACCCTGGCATAGACTTTCCCCGGGAGGCTGAGGAGTGTGATCCCCCGGTAGAACACATCCTCCGGTCCCCCTTCTTGAAAAGAGGGACCACCACTCCGGCCTGCCATTCCAGAGGTACTGTCCCTGACCACCACGCGATGCTGCAGAGACGTGTCAGCCAGGACAGTCCCACAGCATCTAGGCACCTGAGTTATTCAGGGCGGATCTCATCCACCCCCGGTGCCTTGCCACTGAGGAGCTTACCAACCACCTCAGTAACTTCGGCTTGGGTGATAGACGAGTCCACCTCAAGTACCCCAGCCTCTGCCTCCTCAACAGAGGACGTGACAGTGGGATTGAGGAGACCCTCAAAGTATTCCGTCCACCGCCCGACCACCTCCCTGGTCGAGGTCAACAGCTCTCCACCTCCACTGTAAACAGTGTTGGTGGGGCACTACTTCCCCCTCCTGAGGCGCCGGACAGTTTGCCAGAATTTCTTTGAAGACGACCGATAGTCTTCCTCCATGGCCTCCCCGAACTCCTCCCAGGTCTGAGTTTTTGCCTCTAACACAGCATTGGCTGCTGCGCGCTTGGCCTTCCGGTACCGGTCGGCTGTGTCCGAAGTCCCACAAGCCAACCAGTCCTGATAGGACTCCTTTTTCAGCTTGACGGCATCCCTTACTTCCGGTGTCCACCACCGGGTTCTGGGATTGCCACCACGACAGGCACCAGAGACCTTACGGCCACAGCTTCGCACCGCAGCAGTAACAATTGAGGTGGAAAACATGGTCCACTCGGACTCCATGTCTCCAGCCTCCCCCGGTATCTGGTTGAAGCTCTCCCGGAGGTGGGAGTTAAAGCTCACTCTGACAGGGGGCTCAGCCAGACGTTCCCAACAGACCCTCAACGTACGTTTGGGTCTGCTAGGTCTTTCCGGCCTCCTCCCCAGCCAGCGGATCCAACTCACCACCAGGTAGTGATCGGTTGATAGCTCAGCCCCTCTCTTCACCCGAGTGTCCAAAACACATGGTCGAAGGTCAGATGATACGACAACAAAGTCAATCATTGACCTTCGGCCTAAGGTGTCCTGGTGCCACATGCACCGGTGGACACCCTTGTGCTTGAACATGGTGTTCGTTATGGACAAACCGTGACGGGCACAGAAGTCCAATAACAGAACACCACTCGGGTTCAGGTCAGGGAGGCCATTCCTCCCAATCACGCCCTTCCAGGTGACGCTGTCATCCCCCAGATCCGCATTGATGTCCCCCAGGAGAACGATGGGGTCCCCGGTTGGAGCACTTTCCAGCACCCCTCCCAGGGACTCCAAGAAGGCCGGGTACTCTGCACTGCTGTTCGGCCCGTAGACTGTAACCACAGTGAGAGACCTGCCCCCAACCCAAAGGCGGAGGGAAGCGACCCTCTCGCTCACAGGGGAGAACTCCAACACATGGTGGCTGAGCTGGGGGGCTATGAGCAGGCCCACACCAGCATGCCGCCTCTCACCGCGGGGGACGCCAGAGTAGTGAAGAGACCAGCCCCTCTCGAGGAGCTGGGTTCCAGAGCCCAGGCTGTGCGTGGAGGTGAGCCCGACAATCTCTAGCCGGTAACGCTCCACCTCCCGCACAAGCTCAGGCTCCTTCCCCCCTAGCGAGGTGACATTCCATGTCCCCAGAGCTAGCTTCTGTGTCAATGGATTGGGCCGCCGAGGTCCCCACCTTCGGCTGCCGCCCAGATCGCAAAGCACCGGCCCCTTACGGTCCCTCCTGCGGGTGGTGGGCCCACTGGAGGGCGATCCCACGTGGCCTTTTCGGGCTGGGCCCGGCCGGGTCCCATGGGAAAAGACCCGGACACCAGACGCTCGCCTGCCAGCCCCAACCCCAGGCCAGGGTGGGGCCCTGGTGACGCCAATCCGGGCGACGTCGCGGAATCTGCTCTTGTCATCAAATGGGGTCTTCTGAACCGCTCTGAGTCTGACTCGTCACCTAGGACCTGTTTGCCTTGGGAGACCCTACCAGGGGCAGCAAGCCCCCGACAACATAGCTCCTAGGATCCTTCGAGCACGCTAACCCCTCCACCACGTTAAGGTGGCGGTTCAAGGAGGGGGGCGGTTCAAGGAGGGGTCTCATTTATTTCAATTAATTTATTTCATAAGGTTTTAACTTGTAACTTTTAATTGTTGAATTTTTATTTCAGCGAGACTCTTGAAAAATGAAATGAACCAGTTGTATTTGAAAGAGCCAAATGCTGCTTTAAGCTGAAAAATGGGTCGCAAGGTCCAAAAGGTTATCAACCCTGCACTGGAACCTAACCCTATCCCTAACCCTGACCCTGACCCTGACCCTGACCCTAACCCTGACCCTGACCCTCACCCTGACCCTGACCCTCATCCTCACCCTCACCCTGACCCTCATCCTCACCCTCACCCTCACCCTAACTTCCCTCAAGGATTTAAGCAGAAATGGATGTACAAGCAGAATCAAGCGATTCAACTGGAAGATGATGCGTTTAATCACACAGACACAGTTTAATAGCTGTTTTTAAAAAATTTGCCTGTTACAATATATTATTTTATAATAATATTAAAGCAAATATTATAAACAACAAATAAATAATATACAAATCAAAATGAACTATATTCACATAACAAATACCGAAAAATTATAAATCTGAATTTACTTTCATTTCAAAATAAAGCACAACTGTTTTAATTGTGTTCATAAATATATTTGCATAAGTCATGCAGGACTAAACAAACGCAAAAAAATATATAAATGTTTGGAATATTTGTCAACGATCTGTGATCATTTTACTAAAATGTGTTTTTCAATGGACAACTTATAAAACAAGTTACTCTTACCTGAACAATACAACATGATTACTCAGAATTGTTTTATTCTTTCTAGTCGATGTCTAATGTTGTAAGTTATACAAAAAAAAAACATTGATTTGAAGGGTGTGAAGTGGAAAGTATGGATATTGTGCCAATGTTTCTTGAACAGAAAAGGGAGGTTTGTGTTCGCTGGAGGGAAGTAAAGCTCCTGTCTCAAGCTGAAGGGCTGGGAACCACGGGTCTTGTTTAAGAGTGAAGGATGGATGGAGCATGAGATCGACTGACGCTTGGCTACATCAGTCAACGTAAAGCAGTCAGTGAACTGTTCTGAAGAAAAAGACTCAAAAGGCAAAGCTCCCAAATTACAACCAGATCAATATTTCTACTCTCACACATGTCCAGGAGTCAAGGCACATGACCAACAGGACACAATCTAGAACTGTAATTACTTTGGGATATCTCTTTATTCCCAGAGAAGAAATGAAGGAAGTTTCTTGAAGGAGAGGGTTTGTACGCGTTAACATTGATTGAAAGCTACATGTCTAAATTCACTTGCTCGGATGACTTTTCTACCGAGGGATTTTTCTTGAGCTTCACACCTCTGCTGTTTAATAGTAATGTGGTAAGGTTCCTTTACCCTTGGATGGCACTCAGGGGACAACAGTGACACGTCCAGCCTTTTTATAATCTTTTTGGACTTTTGCAGGTAGGCTTCTCAATTTTCTTCTTTAGAGGTGTAATTAATTCACAATTATGAAAGCAAAATGTTTTAAATTTTGTTAAAAATCCAATTACAAATAAATAAAAAAAACAAATGAACAAATATGAAAGCACATCAAGAATTCAAAAAGCAAAATGACAAAATTGAAAAATTATTATCAATTTCAAAAACGCAACAACATTTGAGAATGGTGACCTGTTGCTGACTGGACAATGTTTTTGTCAGTCATGACAAATGCTCAAAAGTGGTCCTCTAACTATTTCTGTTGTTATTTATATAAATATAATATGTTATAATTACTGAAATTTAATGAACTACTTTGCCACATGTATTTCAGAACTGTGGAGTAGCATCATATTGGGCATAGCGTGTTTTTTATGTGTTCCAAACTTTCCCTGTCACTTGCTCAGTAGTCTGATTTTACAGTCCACTCGTCCAATCAGCGCCAAGTTGTTTCAAAGCAAGTTTATGCATTGAAAATGAGCTGTTCTGCTCTAAACTGTACTAACCTATTTGGTAGGTCAAATTGACTGAGTTAAGAACTAGCCATGCTATGAAAAATTTCAATGTCATTAGCTTATGGTTGCTAATTCTGTCGAGTTGCATTTTAATAAAGTTACCTTTTAAAAGGCGAATAATGAATAATGCACAATCACTTGTGCTCATGTGCAGTCTCTGTCTGTCTGTCATGGTGGCGGCCAAATCCCATTCTCTGTGGCTTCAAACGGCCGAATGGCAGGAGGCAGCGTCCCGTCATCCATATTGTTTACAGTCATTGGTTCACTCTCATTGCTCAGCCAGATGTGTCCACTCGTGTCAGTCCCATTGTATGTGAAACTTCAGATCAAAATTTAATCTATATGTGTGATGGCCTTAAAACTGAACTGGTTTATTTTCAGTGTAGCATAACTGCAATTTATGGATTTCTTTAATAGTGGGCAAGTGTCTTTAATTAGCAGAGAACTATATATCATATTCTATACATGAATTTATTTCATTTTGTTTAAAAAGATTGCAAAGTTTAGAGAGTCCAGAGAGATCGGGAGCAGGTTTTCGCTCCTTCTCCACAGGTTTGCATATGGGCAGCTTAATTAATTGAGCAGTGCCTCTGTGTGTGTTACATGATGGTTGAGAGGAAAGTTAATTATAGAGGCGAGAGTGGTGTGTACAGCCTGGTTGATTACAGTGCGGTGGTTTGGGAAAGAGTGTGTTTGTGTGTGCTGTATGCCCGTGCCTGTATGTGTGACTGTCAGACAACAGGATTCCCTCTGAAGAACAGCAGAACAACAACAACAACAACAAGGATGGACCGAAAAAAGAGAAGCAACAAAGTGACACTGAGAGGCTACAAAAAGAGAGAGAGAGAGGGAGAGAGACCCCTCATGTTAAAGGCCAGTACACTAAGGAACTTGTACATACTTTTCTTAAAGTTTATGCATTATCAGCAGAACTTTACAAAACTTTAAACAGTATCATGTAAAGTAGACTTTGGTTGTCAAATTCTTTTGGCTTCCCAAGACATAAATGTATTTATCAGAAATTGATTAATTTTCTGTGTGCCAACAATTAAACCTCAGGGTTCTACAAACCGTAGGGGGGCGTGGTGGAAGCAGTGGGAGGAACATGAGATGTAAGTCATGTTTTGTGGACCACAACCATTTAAGGATTTAAAGACAATTGTGCATGAAAAATACTACTGTCAGACAGGCCTGACATGGCTAATTGAGAGGATTGGGACAATTCCCACGTGGGTCAGTCTAATGTGTGCGCTGTGAGGTGCTGTGTTTATTTTATAGGGCAGTTGTTATAATAAATTCCATTTCTAAAATTACCTGTTGCTAGTGGTGACATTTTCATGAAATTTCTATTGTTGGTGTGGTTTCACGCAATGGCCTCTCGTCAGGGCTGTTCTTGAAGAAACAGAAATATTGAAGAAAAAAAGAAAAATTGAAAATTGAATTTATTGGAGCGCCAGTGTTCAGTCATGGCATTAGGTCTAGGACGTATGCTACCACTTTCCTTTGAGGACCACCTGCGCTTCACAGCTGTTTTCTGCAGAAGCACTCAGTTATAACATATCCATGTTCTTGGTCAGTGTTTCAAAGATATAAAATCAAGCCACATGTTCCAAAATTGGAGACTTTTTACCAAAAGTTCATGGTTTGAAACAGCAATGACATGGTTGAGGCAAGCTGTTGAACTTTTCCTGCAAAAACATACACGAATAATGTGCCATTGTGGCAGATAACGTAATACATTTAAACTCCCGTGAGAGACATTTCCTAACTGTGAAATTCTGAAACAGGAAAGTAGAATCTGGATTCTGAAGTAGAATAATTTTCAGGATCAGGAGAAGAAACTTGAGGCATTTAATCTGAGAAAGAAACTAAAATGTCTTTTGACAATGAGACTGTAATAAACTGCTTTGGCATATATTCATGTTTTAGGGTAAGGAATTTTTCTTTGAAATGATAATAAGATTAAATATATAATTAAAAAGATAAAATAATCGTTAGAAAGTTGTTATACTGTAAAAATAAACTTTCAGAGAACAGTGCAAAAATTATTTTATTCTTTACTCATATGGATTAGATGTTTGTGACCTGTTTCCTTGCAGGAGAATGGAATATAGTGTTAATATAAAGTGAAACATTTTTTATTTTACTTTTTAGTATTTCTTATTTAAATATATGTATTTAATCCAATGCTGTTGAAAAGGATGTGTTGTAAGGAATACTGTTGGAGATGTGCACTCATGTTGAATTTGGGAAGCAATCCTTTTATGAACTTGATTGTAAATATTTTCGAAAAAGCTTCACTTTAAACCTGATAGAATTTAGCATAAAAAGGCTTTGTTATTATAATAAAAAGTGTGTTATTATAGACTTAACATATAAGGTTATAATTGCAGGAAGTTAATAATAATAGGTTGTGATCTATAGATCGGTCTGTCCATACACACTTACATTTTGGTATAAGAGTGCAAGTTCTCAGAGTGCCGCTGTTCAACCTGAAAAATTCTTTAAACCAGAGCAGAGTGAGTCAAGGGGAGCAAGTTTTGGAACACAACAGGATTTTAAAACAGACTTCTAAGCAGCTCCTGCAGGAGCACAAGGTGACTGTTCCCCGTTTAGCCTTGATTCTTAATTACCACATCCCCTCTGAGACTCCCACACACTAGCCCAAGAGGTGGACCGATGGAGCCCTGGCATCCAGATCTTCATTTATAACAGTCAGAGCAAAGCTGGGCTACAGAAATGACCTCTATGCTAGATCTTAGCTGCACTCTACTACTGCGAATAGCAGGAAATATCCTTCTCATTCAAAAACGCTTCAAATCAGGGCTTGGATATGAAGGTCCAGATGTGATTATCCTCTCTGGTGCATGAACTACATCTTATCATGCTGTTTTATTAATTATATAATAACCAAAGAAGCCAATACAGGTCTCTGTAGGTGAGACCATTTGAATAATTATGAAGGAACAAGACAGTTCTGCTTCGTAATTGGGAATTGGGAATCCTCCAGTGGGATAAACCACACAGGGAAAGACTTCACCGCATGTACAGTCATGTGATATTAATGAGCAGAGGACAGAGGAATTAATAGACCTGCTATAGTGAGAAGAGAACTTGGAGGAATTAGCACACGAATATACCCACCGCCGTGCTTTCCTGAGATCAGTGAACAGTATCTACCATTCATGAAGAGTGATGGACCCGCCGCACTGCTGCTCTTCCCTGCTTGGCATTACTCACAGCACAGGCCGCTAATTTACCTGCTCAGATGATAACAAGAGACCACCGACTGCTGCAGCGCATGGTGGCCGTGCTGATTACTGCCTGAACAAGTACTCCCTGGGGATCTCATCGTCAGCAAGGTGCATTCATTCTTCCTTTCTCTTACCTATCAACACAGTCACATGCACTGAACACATACAAACAACTAAACTTGTTGACTACTGCAGAGCAGATTTTAGTCTCCAGTTGTCAGGAAATGCACATGATTCAGCATAAATAAGTAAAAAAGACTGAACTCATAGAATCGTATAGAATTTCTTAAAACTGGAAGAACTAGAAACCCTCAAGTAAAGGATTAGATTATTTTTTATTTGAAAACACTATAATCATACATAAGAACTCACTTTTTGGCTACAAATTCAAGAAAAAATGTTCTCCGCACAATAGTGTTTTGAGGATGCTGATCTGTTGTTTAATTTGCAGCATCACACATGCTTCTCTTTAAGTTATCTTGTTGCTGGATAAAATTTTTTGTGCTACCTATTCAAGCATTTTTTACAGCAGGGGGTGAGTTGTTTAATGTCTGAAGAAGGCAAAGCTGAACCATTTGCAAATTGAAGAAACTGTGCCTCTCAAGAAAACTTTCTTCAATTTGACCACATACGCAGTGTAAGTTGTATATACCATACATGAATTACTGAAGTAAAGGTGTGTTTCACAACAACAATAACAGTGAATTAAGGAAATCAAAGTAACAATGAAAACTAGTTACCAGAGTACTAGATTAGCTTGGAGGTCCACACCCTGAAAGCATGATTTTTAGATTTTCTTTTCTTAATCATTGTCTTGGTTAATAAATCATATTTCACATTAAGTGCACATCCCTAAAACACAGTCTTTGAAACGCTTAGAATTTCAGTCTGCCAAAATTTGGCATCAGTTTCACCCAAAGCCATCTTTCCGCCACACTCCCTTCTGACCAATGGGAAGCAAATGAAGCTTCAAATGTTTCAAAAGACTTAAGTTATGTGACTTTAGCCAAACAAAGCTTCAAATGTTTCGAAACAACTGAGTCATGTGAGATTGACCAAACAAAGCATCTATGGTTACTTACAACTCCCCTGACGAAGTGGGCTCAACTACAGTTTGCAAGCGACCTCAGACATGTGTATGCAGTAGAGACGGCCTCCACTAGCCAGTGGGCCAACCTCTGTTTGGAGACAGCCTTCCTTATTGTTTACTCTATAATGTCTCAGGAAGGGAACTTCTCAGGAGGTTTTTTGCTTCTGGCATACTGCACCCCACCCGGTCTTGGATGCATTGGTAGTCACTATTACATACTTAGTTGGTACTCCAAGGGGATGCTGGAAGGGAGGCACCTAATGTTTAAACAAGATTCAAGGTGATGAAGCAACAAGGTGTCACGTTCACTCTAATGCCATGCTTGCGACAAAACTCTGAGTTTGAGACAACGTTGGAGTGGTGTCATATGGAGTTAGCATAATCATTGCTGCTGCAGAAGCCATATGACCCAGGAGTCTCTTAGGGACCTATGAATTTGTGCAGACTTTGCGTGCTGCCTTCAGCATGCTCAGGACGCATACTCCAAGAGTTCAGCTCCAAACCTAAAAAAGATATGCTCTTTTCTGGGTTGATCCGAAGCCACAACGGCTGAGGTTATATAAGATCATGTCTTTGTGATGAATCAACTGGGACTGGGACTTGGCCTATATAAGCCAGGCGGCCAGGTATGCCAGGATTCGAACCCCTTCTCTCTTAGTGGCTCTAATGCCGCGTCATTAAGTTATGAGGGGACAGACAAAACCAGAGGAAGAGTAAGCCATACTAATATAGTCAAACTTTGTGGACCCTGACAAATGGTCTGTGCCAAGGGAGTACGCTTACGTGAAAGTATGCATCTTTCAGAACTAATCCCCTGGATGGACTGTATGCGCCGTGCATCAGATATATTAACCTTAAGACAGTCTCAAGAGATGACCATGTAGACAACGCAGGTTAAGGATTGGTTTCGACCCGCCTGTGCTTAAGGGAACTAGAAAGCATGGTTAAACCCTCTTTCCACGTTGGCAGGATGGACCAGCTCGAGTGTACCTTGTTTCATAAGGCAATCAACCTCTTTGTGCAGAACTGGGACCTCTGTAACAGAACAGAGGTTATAACTCCCATTGATCCTGGTTGGCCTGAGAGCAACTGTCTAAGTCACTAACCATGGCTTGGGTGAGTCAAAGGGACCTAACCCACCGGCTTCCAAAATTCCACTAATGACAGCTCCACTAAAAACAGCTCACCAATAGTTACCATAGCAGGGCTATGACTTATAGACTTACAGGTGGTGTCCAAAAGCAGCCTAGATACAGACCAACCTGGACGTTCAGAACTACAACTGGTTCCAACCGAGTAGGGCCACTCGAGGCCAATTCAAGCTGACTGCCATCCGGCTGCAAAGCATCTGATGCCACACCCATGAATGTGTCCCTGAATGGAGACTATATTAGGTTCTGCAATACAAGCCTCCTGGCTTTGTACTTAATCAAAGATACTCTTCATTTTGTAGTGGTCTCCCTTCCCCCCAAGAAGGGCAGGCAGGTGGCGAAACCCGCTCTGAAGCTGGACTCCCTGGGGGGCTTGTCCTAGGGCCGCTTGTGTAGGGACCTCTTTCCCTGATGATGAGAGGGGGACCCCTGGACAGTACTGCACCTCCGTTGAGTAGGTTGAACAGTTGAACTAGGTTGATTTGAGTCAGCACTTGTAGTTGTCCATCAATGCCCATACAGAGGATCTACATGCTTAGCAGACAGACTGGCAGAAAACAAGCGCACACAATGTGTGAAGCACTAAAAACCTTACTTGTTTGATTTTGGGAAGTGGCGAAGACCGCAAATAAACCTGGGGCATTTAGCTGTTTTACTTCGGCCAAATCAAGCTTTAAATATTGAGACACACTTGAGTCACGTGAATTCAGCCAAATGAAGCATCAAATGTTTTGAAACAGTTGAGTCATGTGACTGTGGCCTAACAAAGTTTCAAATGTTATCTATGCAGCGGTTTTCTTTAAAACTGCATTAATAACCCACTATGACTAAATTTAATGTCTGCTTCTCTTTCACTTCCAGGTCAGACATCTGTTCTGCAAAGAGATGAGCTGCATTAGTTTCAACAACTCAACAAGCTGTTCCCATCAGACAGTCACTACAACTTTTGTCGTTACCGACTATGGGAACTCCGCTAAGAACACTCAACTCTTTCCACACGCCAATCAGCGGTCATGCTATTGGTCACGTAACTGCCCCATGCACAAACTGGGTGCAAGGGTGACACTCTTTCTGGCTGCTTATTGGAGCCGTACTCTCAGACACAAGTGACTGGTGAAAGATTTCACATCCGTGTTGAATTATATTCCCCTTTTGTAAATCAAGACTAGATGTTTACGCCATGCACCGCGATTCTTTGGCTGTTCATAGTATGGTTGAGTCACTGACAGTCCCAGACTCTCGTCTTTCACTGCCTTTCATCAACTCAAGTAAGACTCCTTTTTGTTAGTATAGCACTTGTTGCCTGTTGGCTATTTGTAGCGTTTCCAAACATGTCGACCATACAAATCTGTGGATGTGGTGGATCGATTGCGTTGACGGATAGCTCAATAGCTGTATCAGTTGTTTTTGGGCGTAAACATACCAACGCAGCAGAGTAGGATCAGAATGTGTAGAGAAGAGCACTGTTCTGTCATATAACGCATTTGAATGAGGCTAGCGTTCTTTCAGGCCGTCACCGGAGATGTTGTAACTACAAATATGACCACCGTATTCACCACAATCAGGCAGTGGATCCACGGGTCAGATCTCAGTTTCATAAAAAATTTTACTTCCTGGATTATGTGGCATATGGCAGCCAGGAGGCTTGCATTGCAGATCCGAATGCAACTCTCGTTTCAGTTCCTCTTGGGAACTAACGACAAAGTGCGTATGATGCCAGTAGTGAAGTTTAGGAAGCTTGGTGGGAGCTTCCCATTATGTCCCTTGTCTTGTTATATGGTAAAGGGTTCGAATCCTGGTGTACTAGATGACTGGCTGATACTGGCCTATTTGAGGTCTCAGTTGCTTTGTCACAGAGACTGGATCTTATGTAACCTCAGTCGTTGGCCTTCGGATCATTGGGCTCCCTGGAGGCCATGCCCTGAGCCTGCTGTTGAAAAAAGAATGCAGAGTCTGCACAACTTGGCGGTCCCTCTGAAAACTACAACATAAGTCGTAGTGACCAACTGATTGGGAACATAGTGGTTACTTTCGTAACCCACATTCCCTGAATAGGAATGGGGTCCCCCAGCCACAACCATAAGGTCGTGAGTAAGTCTGGTTGCCTAGTTGCTTTGTGCGTGGGGCGTGGTCACCCGACCATCAGCCTGGCCACTGATTGGCTTTTAAAAGAGTGTGGAGAGTGTAGAGCGCTCCTTGCGAGTTATAAATTCGGGGAACGGGGAACCATTACGTTTTGAGTTTCTACAAAAGAAGTATTGGATTACACAAATATATTTTTATTCTTATTTTTCTTTCAGCTTAAAAAAGCTCCTTATATATGTATATACATATTACGTATATATATATTTTTATTTTACATTTTTTTTTTCAGGTGACATGTATAGAGAAAATGTATTAATTTACAGATTAATTGGCTAAAGTTTTTACACTTCAACAAAGACATTGTTGGTCTTGGAACTTTCAGCGACATTTGGAGAATTTACAGGGGAAAAGCTTACATCTGCACAATGTTCTCATTTAAAATTATGCATCCTGAATAACAGTGCATTTATTCTGGTGTTGTCTACATCCTTCATCCTTCTTGTGTGACAGATTTTGCAAAGCAATTTTAACAGAGTAACTATAAAAATACAGGGTCACCTATAAAAATGTGATTTTAGGTTTATATGATGGTTTGGATGAGAATTAACACCATCTGGGGATTCAAATTTTCAAACTTCAAACCTTCTTTCTACAGATTTAGATCTGAACTGAAATCTTATTTTGATACTATTTCCACCTTGATTAACTCCAAAGCCAAGATGACCTCAACTTACCTGAAAGACTTTATTGATTTAATGAACTTATTATTTGCAACGTCTCCGATTGTATCCCTCCATTTTTTGGTAAGGCAGTTGTCTACTTTTTGCTTTTTAAGCGTACAGGGGCTCCATCACTAAAGAATTCGAAAATGTCTGCTATGTTGATTTAGTAATTCAAAATATCAAAAAAATACTATTTTTAAATGATTTTTAAAGTAAAAATTGGACTCACATTGTACAAGGAAATTATTTAAATAAAGATGATAAAAGGCCACCAATACACTTAATTTTTGAATAGATAAAAACAATACACCAATATTTTAATAGATATATCCTTGAATCATTCATGTATGCATTAATTTATAAGTTGTTGCAAATTCCAGCAAAAACTGGGAGAAACACAGGTCTTTCTTTTTTTTACTGAAAATTAAATTAGAAAAAAATGTATGGCAACACAGCACGAAATGAAACTAAATTGTTGGGTGTGACACATGTTTAGGAGGAGGAAACTTGCTTGAAAGTCTCATGACTGTTTGTAAAAATAAGTAGTGAAGCGGTCAGCCCAGTGTGCAGAGCACACCTTCAAGCCTCAAACTCAACGGCATGTCAACCCCGCCTACTTGATCATTGATTGGCGCAAAGTTTCATCCGCCACGCCCCTGACCTCCGCCCTGCCCTAAACGCTCTGCAGTCACTCCTAATCACTGTCAGCCGTGAACGGCCGTGATTGAGCGCGTCCCGCGGACACTAACCATTGTCTGCTACTCCTTTCATGAGAGGACCGGAGCACTGTCAGAACTCATAAAACAACTCCTGTTGAACGTTTGAAGAGACACAAGTTACTTTATGGCAGTCCGGAGTGGATACCTTACAAACCTTCAAAAGGAAATACCAGGAATTTCAAGAATGTTTCTCAATGAACTTATCTCACACGCCAATATGTCTGTAGCCTGCTAACAACCTGTTGAGTTCCGATAAGTTAATGGAAAAGCGCTAAGAGTTCGTGCGTCCCGAGGACTTGCTTCTCTTCTGATCCAGAAGTTTTGTTTCTGCTCTAAACCTGACTTCTCTGAACTCGTTTCACCAGCTGCCCTCTGGGGCTTGCTCGACTTCAGTCATGAACGTGCCAAGGTGCTCAGGAGCGTGCGCGATGGCGAGGCTTCTGGCGCTCTTTATACACGTCTTGTCGACGACAGCTAAGAGGCACGTTGTGTACTGGAACTCAACGAACACGCGGTAAGAAACAAGTTCCTTTAATGCGTTCTCTATTTCTAATTAACATCATTAAGCTTCCGAGGGGCCTGTGCGTAATTCAGCAGGTGGCGCTTCTGCAGTTCAACCTGGACACTCTGAGGGGACCAAAACTTTGCCACCAAATCCACCAAAACTTTGACCGTTGTGTTTTATTGCACTTTATCAACACATAACCCATTAAAGACTTCGCTTCAAGTTTCTCACACAACATTTGGATTGGTCTGATCCCACATATATATTTATTCATAAAAGGACCCTGCTGCTTTTGTTATAGAGGATAAAAAATAAATTAATAGATGGATTCAATTTAGATAGATAGACAGACAGATAGGTGGATGAAGAAATTGCTGGATAAACAACTTCAATAATCATAAAAAACTACAAGTTAAGGGTCCTGCTGTTTCTGCTATGGGTACACAAGTAAAAAAATACAAACATTGTCAATAATAATGTGATCGCTCTTTTTATATTTATTATACTAATTTATGTAGTTTTTGTATATGTATTCATTTATTTTCCATTAATAATTTTTATTTATTAATTCAGTTATAACTAATTATTTACTTTATATTTTCTCATACAGCTTTAATCCTCAGTGGTTTTGAAAATTATGTCTTGAGCAAACAGAGACGAACAAAATAGTGGCAAAAATACATATTTTTTTTACAGTGTAAATTTATTGTCTCTTCAACAATTGAATTATGACAATTATATATATATATATATAAATAATAAAATATATATATAGATATAGGTGGGGATCTGTTTTGATTATGAAAATATGTTGGTTGTAAAACTTGACATGAAAAGAATTAATTGAAAGAAGAAGAATAAGAAGAAAAATAAAAACACAATATGAATACCTACAGTTTTAAATGAAAACACAGAATGAAACAAAGAGGATCAAAACAAAACCGCTTCCCTGTGAAATCAACGGGTTGTGTATATGTGGTCCACTTTCATTAATTGGGATCAAGGGTCAGAGTGTTTGGAAAGCTGAATCAACTGTACGATGTAAAACCTAAAGCCCCCGCCCGGCCCTTACAGTCTGGTGAACAATTTCTCTAGGTTTGATCAGTTAGGATTTAATGTAGCACTAGTTTAAGAGATCGATGTTAATGATGTGAGCTCTCTTCCTGTCGTGCCACAGATCTGCTCTCTGTCTTCTTCAGTAATTGTTTAATGGGTGTCATTGGTCAGCTGGGTGGCATGTTCACCTGCCACTCCAGGTGTTCTCTGGCTTGTGATTGGTCAGGGAGTTTAGGGCAGCTTAGAGGGACTGTGATGTTTCTCTTCTCACTGAATCACCTGAATGTATTTAAACGATTGATTAAATTTTTTTGTGTGTTTTAGGAAATGTCCACAATTTCATACACATTTTTCATTTTTGTGTAAAAAAACTACTAAACAGCAAAATATTTGTTGACATGAGGATGGTTTTACTCACTCAATAATAAGTTAGATGAGCTTGGGAGCCCAGACTGTAGAGGGGACAGCAGCCTTAAACTGGGTTTGATGGCCCCAGGGAGCAAAGTTTTAAATGGTTCTAAATGCATAGGATCCTCTTTCTATGCAACATTCCTAATTCATCAAAACTTGAGGGAAAGGCGTGTGCCCTGTATTATGTTTTATTTTCTGGAACTGGAGGCATTTCATGGCAAAGTTTTTTTTTTTTTTCAGTCTGATGTAGAGTGACAGATACAAAGATATCCCAAACATACAAATGCACAACGGCCCCTATTTTTTATTCAATTATTTGATAAATATGTTAATAATGGCCTGTACAGAGAAAATTCGATACACTTTTAGGTAAATTTTTTTTGCAATTTAAGAGAAAGAAATCAATTAGAAGGGTCACCTCACCAACCACACCAGTCAACCCTGGAAGCGAACTATACAATTCGAGAAATTAATTAGATTGGCCAAGTCTTGTAACAGGATCATCACAGTTTTAGAGATTAAAAAAGCCAGATTCTGAATCTAGCTCGAAAAATAGCTTTATAAGCCTAATATCTTGACCTATGTTTTCATCAAAGAGCATTGAATTGTTAGAATGGAGAGCAGGTTGCAGCTGAACTATATATATTATTAATAAAAAATATATATTTTTAATATATTTCTAAGACTCCCACTGCTTTAGTCCGTTTCCTTCCAGCTATTTGGTTTCCCGCAGAGTCTCATTAAAAAAGAAGTGCTTTATATCGTGAAGTGAAAGAATATTTATTTACGGTGATAAAAGCAGTGAAATAAATACAATCAGGCATCAAATCCAACTCTCCTCGGCACAACTTGGAAAGGTGCAGTTTGAGGATATACGATATACATATTTAATATTTCTTAAGATCTAATTCTTTAAAAGTCATAGTTTGCCAGTTGTATTTTTATAGCTTGTTGTAGTCGGAGGGATTTTATTTTGGTTCAATATGGGAAGTAGATTTGAAATGTTTCTGAGCTTTAGGGTTTGCACTCATGACTGTACATGCTTGCTTTAAGCAACCCTCGCAGTTAGGGATGGTGTTTATCGTGTTTAGTCTTGTTAAGCAGTGATGGGGTTTATTAACCCGGATTTGAGCATCTGCAGACTCAACATTGCTAGCTTTGTTTCAAGGTTCCCTGCTGTGCAGCAAACAATGAATGAATAAAGTCCAGAGACTGATTGCATTTAAAGCCAAACATGCAATTAAAGTGTTTAATGAAACTTAGATCTGGATGGACAACCATGTCTTGGAAACCCCCCCAGCAATTTATGTATTGGTTTAGATTAAAAAAAATACATTTGTATATCTGTGATCTCCACACATGCTTTTCTGTTTAAGCTGAGGTGTAAATTGCTTTCGAGAAATGTTTTGTTTTATTAGCTGATATTGGGAAAATAAGAGAAATCACTCATGCTCACTTTAACTCCAGCTTTTATTTCCTCATATTTTCTTTTTTTTTCAATCCTGAGGCTAATGGTTACTGTGGGTGTTGGTTTGTAGATCTGTTCTTCTCAAATATGACATATACAGTTTTATTCAGATCCAAAGTGAAAGTTTCTAAAGACTACGGTGATATTGTGATTTTGTGTTCTTTTCAAAAACCTAGTCAATAGTAGGGTTGGGTACCAAGATTAGTTTCCAATACAGATCCGGTACCTCTAGAGCCAGTTTGGACTGTTTCGAAACAGAATATCAAAACCAGTTCCCCGGTGGCTGCTTAAGAACGTGAGCTGTCGGAGCCGTGCTGATACTCTTCATTCTATTTTTCAGAGGAATCACATCAAATTAATGACACATTTGAGCGCACATGGAGGAAAATTTAAAGCAGTGAGATGCACCGTGTTTACTGTTCAACTGCTTGCGAACACCTGGTGGCGTTATCAGTCTGGACTGTCACGTAAATTTGGTATTTATTAACTAAGAATCTGTATTTAAAACCAAAGTCACAACCCTCATCATTTTAAAATACATTTCGGTTATAAGTTTTAAATAGCTGCCATTAAATTATGTAGTTACATGTTTGTTTGTTTATTTTTTCACATTTTTAAATAAAAGTAAACTAATTCATAAACCCATTAAGCTCTGAGAGCAAAAAATACCATCTATTTTAGGTTTCATGTAAGTAAATGATTTATGTTTGAGTACTACTGAAATGATTAACTGCTATTAATATTATTAAGTGACAGTTCAAGATTTTTTTAAGAGTTAGTATCAGTGTTGGAATGGGTGATACTGAACCTGTTGGTATCGGATCAATTCCGATCCTCCCTGACCCCAGCTTCAGTCATACCCATCTTAAACACGAGTCACTGATTATGATGACAACAGCAGCAGCCTTTCCACAGGTTATTATTAAGCGAATGTAATGTGGATCACAAATCTTACATTCATGCTAAGAAATGGTAAAACAATTTGAACCGGTAATTTTTTTTCATTGTGTTGTTTACCTATATATTCATATATACTGCAAACTTTAAATATATTCTTACATTTTAAGCATTACATTTTTTGGTCAATAAAAATGTAATATTGAGTCATCCGGCATTATTTTGCAGCTTTTGTAAAGTATCGGTTCAGGCACCGTTTTGGCTCTGGTATTGGAACAACTCCAAAGATCCCCAACCCTAGTCAATAGTCGGTGTGTAAAATAGATGCCCAGTATGTGCACCAAACAGGTGGTGCATGGATGAGGGGCTTCTGTCTCCTTTCTTCTCTCCTTTAAAAAATAGTTCTTGAGTGTCTTGGAGTGAAAAGATGGTGAAGTTGGTTGTCTTGTAACCGGAAAGTTAGCGGTTTGACCCCCATCAGGTCCATTCTACAGTTGTGGCCCTGGGCAAGCCACTACACCCGCATTGCTCTGCATGGATGTCTGTGACTAGTGGGGTGTGTTTGGTGGTGGTCAGGAGTTCGTAGACTTGGATTGGCAGCCACATCCTGTCAGAATACCCCAGTACAGCTGAGGGCTATGTTTGAGTCTTGGGATTGTAGAAGTTATGCGCACCATTATACAGCACCCCTTGTAGACTTTGTAGAAAATGTGTCACAGGTCTAGAGGATGCTGATTGGTTGTGGGAAACAGATTTCTGCAAAAAGTTCAAATTACTTCTGAATTCTCAGATAGTAACAGTGCGTTCTCTGGCAGCACAAGAAAGCATGCTCTGCACAACAGGAAAGCTTTATCAGCTTCTCTTTTTGCTTTTCCTGTGTAGTTGTGTCTTCTCATTGACTTAACATTTAAGCATAAAAGCCATTCCTGCTTTTATGCTTGTTGGTGTGAGCACAACTTAAGTCTTAAGTTTTGAAAACAAATGTTTTTCTTAAAGTAAACACAACTTAATTAATACAACTGGTAAACAGTTGCAAAACAGTTCCAGTGCATTCAGAGCATGACTGACATTTGCATGTTTTGTGATTTGATTTGTTGTTGTTGGCAGGGGTAAACCATGCAGAAAAGGTGGAGCTGTTATTATGGGTATTGCCTTGCAAAAAGTGTGGTGTAGGGGTGCAAAAAGTGCAGAATTCATAATTTTTTTTGCTTTTTTGGCTGTTCGTGACCGCATAAGTAGTCTATTGCTTTCTACAGAAGTAACATGATGGAAACCAAGAAACCACCAATAACAGATTAACAGGAAAAGCGAATGAGTAGACCAGCGTTTATTCTAGGACACTCCTAGTGTTTCTAATTCTCGATCTGAACACAGCTTTCTTTAGGCGTTCAGGTTGTCTGTTACTCTCTGTTCCTGAAGTTTAGCGTAATGTTCAGCTTGAAGTCTTTTCCAAACCCCTTGCTCAGTCTGTTCACACTATAGCTCCGTGGAGTTTCAGAAGCCAAGTGTTTTAGTCCAAACCCATGCTGATTCCCTAGTTCAAATACTTTGGAGGAGTCGGTATCCTCATGCTGGACTAAATTGGCAAAACAAGGTAGTGTGTGAGTTGGTTTGCGAGTTACTTTTGACTTCTGTAAGAATGAGGTTCAGTGCATGGCTTCATATGCATGAAATCACTTTCTTGGCAAAGTACAAAACACAACCCTTTTGTTAATGAAGCATTCAAAGTTCCTTGAGCACTGAATGGGAGTTCACTGAAATGAGCAATACACCATGGAGCTTTTTATACCCCAAAAATATTACATGTCTGTGAGATATAAAAGAAAGAGCTGTAAAGTGCTGAGAAAGAGGTGGTTGGTATTTCAAGAGCATTTGAAATGTGTCCAAACCTGTTGAGTAAGTGACTCACACACAAGAGACGACAAATTCCAGCTGCATCTACACACTTTTAGTTGTCATAAGTATGTGGTTATACAGAAGAGCTTTGGATCAAACAATTCCACATGACACTCTCAACTTTAGTTGAGCTGTGTGATGCTGTGGGACCTTTATAGAACCTGCTGTGCAGAGCTCAAGGCCGCCATGTGACTTGTTTAATTCGAAGTTTTTTCATTGCAGTTTTGCAGAATATGTCAATTTTTGTTATACCTCAAACCTTTTTTTCCTGTGAATGCGAGTTTTTCATAAATTGTTATGCTGCTGTTATCCAAATGTAATTGCAATTTCACAATAAATGGAAATGCAACTAATGAGACCTGTTATCTGATTTTATGACATTAAAGTAGCTCTTCTGCACATCAGAACTAATGCATATAGTAACCAAGTCTCAATTTCTTTATGTGAAGTTCTAATCTTATTGATCAGATTTTGAAACCTTTAAACCACCCTTTGATTCGAAGTTAGCTTGTTTTCAAAAAACTTTATAAATCCATCTTGATGAATTTGAGTAAACATGTGTGTTTTTATTATTGCCAACAACAGAAATCACCATAGGCACTGAAATATTAATGGGGTTTTTTCTCTCAAAAACTTTCTATAATGCAGACTGAGAGCCAGTAGTCAAAATATTTATGATGGAACTAGTTTGAATGAGGCTGTGACATTATCTGAAAAACATGAACTAGCTTGTATCATGGCTTGAAAAGAAAGGGACAAATAAGGGCTAAACAACTCTATTTTGTCAATTGGAAAGTTGATTATGGGCTTAATTATGACCAAAATAGACTTCAGATTTTGAACCAACTCTAATACATACAAATAAAAATTTGAGTAAACATGTGTGTTTTTATTATCTAGACAGGGGTATGAGGAAAACATCACTTTCTTGATGTTGCTGAACGTTATACCAGCATAACAATTCAAAGGCAGACTTTACATAAAATATTTATTTTAAAATCACAAACTGCTCTAATTCCAAGGCATTGGTATAAACACTTTTACTGGTCTAAATATAACACACAACATAATACGTTTCTCTATGACATATGACTGCATCTGAATTGTATGTTAAGATGCTTTTAAATGTTAAACGTATGAAACAGCTGCTAGAAAACAACGAGGGGGATTCAGATGTACAATGGCATACAAACATTCAATTCATTAGTGTTTTCTTCGTTCATCGAGGATCAGCTACATATCAATCTGAGGAGATTTACTTGATGGCACATTCTGTAATCTAGTTAAACATTTGACTCCCCCGATTCGCTGGAAAAAGGGACCTTGCTTCGGAATCTTTGGCGCATGGTATTCAAACAGCAAGTTGTTTGACATTACGGTTGACACTTCTCCTTTTTTCGCCTGTACATGTTTTGCTTTCGGTTGTCTCTTTGGATGGGATTAGCTCTAAAAATGAGCTTGATTTATGTTATGAGATGGCATAAAAATGATTCAGATTCAGATTTTTTTCAAATATTTTTAGATTTTACAGAACCACATAACAGAACTTGGAGGTTTTTTTGCAGGTGACTGTGTGCATTTTCCACCTCCTGAACGGCTTTGCCCCATCAACAGCTTTCACTTTTTGCCAACAGAAATCACCATAGGCACTGAAATATTAATGGGTTTTTTTCTCTCAAAAACTTTCTATAATGCAGACTCAGAGAGCCAGTAGTCAAAATATTTATGATGGAACTAGTTTGAATGAGGCTGTGACATTATCTGAAAAACATGAACTAGCTTGTATCATGGCTTGAAAAGAAAGGGACAAATAAGGGCTAAACAACTCTGATATTTTGTCAATTGGAAAGTTGATTATGGGCTTAATTATGACCAAAATAGACTTCAGATTTTGAACCAACTCTAATACATACAAATAAATGGAACAAAACCTTGTTTTCATCTGAATTTAACATCTTACATTGCTACCATTGGTACATTTATATAACCTACTTCTAATTATTTAATGTTTAACACATTAACACATTTTAAAAATACACCAAAACTCCACAAAATACTAATTTCCCCCTGTTCCGGTTGCTCTGGGTTCACTGCTTTGTGTGTACACAGGGATGGGTTAAATGTAGCACAAATCTGGGTATAGGCCTATTCATCACTTGTCATTATAACATGTATTGCATTTTTTTTTTTATGAAACTCCTCAATTTTAGGTTCTAGATTGTTAGATATCACCATCAAATCCCCAGATGACTCGAGCAGGACGATTAGCATTCTACAACATCAGAAAGATCAATTTCTTCTTACCTGTCCCAACGGACTGCCCCAATGCTCTTCTGGGAGGACTTTACGAAAACAAAGCAAGAGCCATTCACAACTCGCCTCGTCATGTCACACTTTCCCACATACTCAATAATCACAGCAGCCTGAATTTTAGTTTCATGTTCTGTTTAGTTAGCTATGTCATCAGCAAGTTAGCGAAATATGACCAAAAATACAACAAAGATTGTGAAAGAGATTAAAGAACTGCATTCTATCACGATTAAAAGGCAATGTGCAGATATTGTAAGTGCAAACTACACAAACATCATGCAGACCTTTTTCAAAACACAAACACCATTCTCATCTATGTGAATTGTGATGTTAGATTTGTGATTTCAAAACTAAATCATGATTTCACGATTAATTATTTTGTGTTCCTTCATCACTTTTTTGTTAGACAACATTGTTTTTTTTGTTTGTTGTTTTGTTTCTGCCATCTGTTTATTTGCAGTGTAACCGTGTAAGTTGTTGTTTAATTAATTGGTGGAGTTGCTTCTTTAGGTTTTTTGTAGACCGGTTGCATGTATCTTTCAAAACATTTGTGCAGAGCGCCTCTTTAAATGTTCAGAACAACCGAAAACACACTTTATATTGTTCTGCGGGGGTCTGCTACTTTTACACTTCCAGAAAATGAATAAAGGATTACACGAACATGCATGAACCATCTAAATTTGACTCCCGGCATGTTAATGATGAGGGAACAATACTAAAACATGATAAAATGTCAGAAAAGTTGAGTTTACATGGTATGGCACCTTAAATAACAACCTTAGTGTACTGATTTCTCTCAAATATAGCCTAGTCTATTTCGTCCTTATTTCTGCAGGAAAAAGTCCTCTCAGGCAACACAGGAAGATGCATCAATGTTCATGCAAATTTAAGCATCAGCTTGAAGATCAAATGTAATCAGAGCTGTCGTGATTGGACTTCTAAGCACATCTCTTACTTAGCGTAGACTTCCACAATTTTCGGATAATCTTCCTGCTACTTCTATAAATCATTAGCTAGGAGAACCCGTGAACTGTAATCAACAAACCTACTCAGAAATAATCACACTTAGGCTCCCATTCAAAAGGAAGTAAGAAAGTGAACTCCCTGCTGCTTTTGCTTGCTTGCTGCTTATTATGTGGTCGACTGTAGAACTTAATGCTTCGTACTGGATCATGTCATTATCCATATGAAGTACTATTTTTTCTTCTTGTTTGTTTTTGTCTGTCTCGCCCAGCGTCAGGCTGTAACCTTCAGCCGTCTGCAGCACATTATCATGACCAGGCATTTCCCTATGGCTTGAGAAAGAGCTTGCTGCATAAATCAAAAGAATGTGTTGCAAAAACAGGAAATATTCTTCAACCTTTTTCTTGACAAGCTCAACTATGCTCTTATCATTTTTCCTTGCAGTGTAATTATAACATATGTTCCAAGAAACGCATCTTTGATATAGTTTCTGCACCTGAGTTCCAAACCTTTGCAATATTTAATGTTCTGGTGGTTTCCTATGGTTTACACTGTAAAGGCCACCTTGCTCGGTGAGGAAGAAGATATTTTTGACATGCAGGCTTCGTTCTATGGCTTGTTCCTGACTCACTGTTGTCCTTCTTTGTAGACGTCGCAACTGATCAAAACATGAAACCGATGTAATCTTACAAACAGGTCTTGAGTAGGATTTTAACCAGACCTGGTTGGGATAACCTTTCTGTCTACCTGGGAGAGTCATATCCTGTCACCTTTTTAATATTGTAATTTAGTCATTACTCTATTTAGAGATTTTTCTCTGTGATTGTACAAGGCCGCCTTCCCTGTCGCCCCGCTGCACACGGGGAAGAGAGAGTTTCCATATTTTCAGCCTGGCTTGGATATTTGGCTAATACCCGCCATACAGATGTTATCATCAAGTACACTCTATTATCTCACACCTCCACATTGGCCAATAGCGCTTCTCCCAGCGTGACCACATCAGTGTCACTCACCGTTCCCCTATCCTTTGCATGACTGCTTTTGTGAGCATGTACGTGTGTATGCGATTTTGTGTTAATAATGACTAAGAAGCCAGTTTTGCAATTCTGCCTGACTTATGGGTAGATGAGTTTTTAGGGGCTAAAAATAATTGCATTATGATTGCTTAATTTTTTTGCTTGTTTCTTTTTATAAGCAGGTAGCTAACAATTTGTAGGAGTCAAAGTAGTTATGAGGTCAGGGAGATATGGATTAAAATTTTCTTAGTTGATTGGTGATACAAAACATATATCTGTGTATTTTTGGTGATGCAACAGCTGTTTCCCAAAAACTTTACAGCAAATTAGCGTACCTGTTAGATAATTTTTTTTTACCCAGACGCAGTTAGGCAAACACCTTTTACAATCACTAATTATTGATTTACTTCTGATTAAAGTTTTGTTGTTAAGTACATGTTACAAACAATCTCAGTTGCCAAAGGGTTGTACATCACATTATAATCTTTAATTATAAATTATTTGTGTATGATTATTACTTATGGAACTTATTAGATTAGACTTTTTTTCCAGAGTGACATGCATGTACAGAGTACATAAACAACAGAATTTCAATTACCTCAATTACTGAATTTTTGTTATGCACTTTTAATGTAAAAAAAAGGTCCTCTTTTTCTCTCACTTCTCTCTTTCTCTCATCGTGTTTTTAGGCGGGCGTCGGAGCAGACAGGTAGTCTATGAAGGGATATGGAGAAGAGAAATGGGTGCGAATTGCGACTTATGTATTGACATATTACACAAAATTATTGTAAAAATATTTATTTTAAAAATATATTGATGTATATCTAAATGTCTAGATAGTGCCCAGCCCTACTAGTTATCAAATAGTCTGAGCACATGGCAATGAAAATACACATCAAAAATAATTTATAAAGTGCTTCTTCGTAGTTGTTCAAAGCCACTAATGTGGATTAATAAATAGTAATAATCATGACTTCAATTTATATAGCGCTTTTCTAGACACTCAAATAAGCTTAACAATTTTTCATCCTTTCCACATTCACACTCTGGTGGTGATCAGCAACCTCGGTACACCTTAGCTGCCCTGGGGCAGTCTGACAGGACATCGCTGCCATTCTGTGCCCACCACCAAACACACCCCATCACTCACAGCAATGTGGGTGAAGTGGCTTGCACAAGGCCACAGCAGCAGAATGAACCTGGCGGGGATCGAACCACCAACCTTCCAGTTACAGGACGATCAACTTCACCACCTTTCCGCCCCATTAGCAATTTTTTTTTTCTTGATGCACACTAAAAACTGAGCTGGCCATTGTGGGGTGTTATCACAACATCACGGGTTTAGTGATTGAAGAATGTAACCACCTGCACTGTTTTTCTACATTAATTCAACACAATCCACTCATTTTCAGCAGTGGAGGAATTTGTTATTTTGGGGTCCAAGTCAGAGCCCAACAATATATAGATGTGTATATATATATATATATATATATATATATATATATATATATATATATATATATATATATATATATATATATATTTATATAACCTGAATGTATTTTCTTGATCTATTTAGTTAACTATGTTGACGCCCAGTCATTGAACTATTCCAACAAAATACAAAAAAGTGTGTGAAAGAGACACCTCAGTTTACTCAACTTTGGCAAATAATTTTTTGCTTGGAACATGATCATTTGGATTGGTTAGCAAATACTTTTGATAACATTTTGATCACAATGTAGAGTTAATGATCATTAAAAAAAATTGAATTGAGAAAAAGTAGCTCTCTCTCAAGATTTTTCAACAGTTTTTATATTGTTATAAGAGATGATGAATGTGAGGCTGTGTTTATAAGAACTCATCTCGGATGTTTGGTTTCTTCAGATTAGCAGTGGTATTACATAATTGAAGGGTAGCATAAACTCCTGCTGTAATCATTACGTAAATTTCATTCAATTTGGGAATTTTGGGATGAAACTCATCTTGAACCATACATCTTTCTTCAGTCCAGCCTCAGACATTAAATATAAATTAAGTTTTAAGCTTTAACTTTAAAGCTTTAACTAAACTTTTCTTTTTTTTTAATATCACCTTCATAATAATGATAATCGTTTTCCCATAATCAAACATTTTTTTTCTTTCGATGATATTGTGTATAGAGGTAATAACCGCAATGATGTTTGTTTAAAAAACAAACATAAACCCCACCTAAACTGAGAGTGAGTTTTTTTCAAATAGGGGTTGTTGTTTAATGCTGGGTTAACGTCTCTTTAGATTTACTGTTGTGAGTCTCTCTAAAATCTGAATTCATCCTGTCGAGGAAATGAAAATAAGTGCACAGTAATGAAAAACAGTATTTTAAAATAAAAAATACCTTGTTAAAAGCTCCACGCCGGAAACTCTGGTGCTCACAGCATTCACAAACGAGCTCTTAAACTTCTTCCTTCACTAATGACCATTTTATTTGCGCTTTGGAGCACTGAAAAATGCAATCTTCTTTTTATGGACCTAGAACTGTATTTTTTTATTATCCACAGTTAGTGGCTCAGCTGATTCGCCTCCCTAATGCTGCTGAAGCATAAAGACTCAGCATGCGGTAAATACACTGCATGCATATTTTCACCAGGCCAGCTTTCTCATGTCATATTGCCAGGGAGTTGTTCGCACCAGTGAGTGTTTGAGGAGTAATGCAGGGGTGGAGATGGCAGCGTTTGAGGATTTATAAGGCAAAAGTTTGCTTTCTGCTTCTTCCTGGACTTAACCTCAGGATGCCCTCTTGAAAATAGCTTTAACACAGTACCTGTGCCAACGCTTCAGGGAGCAAACCAAATCACTGCTTGATACGAGGGTTTCATTGTGTTTGTGTAATTGTGTTAGACTGACTGGGAGATATTGCATTTCTGCTGTTGCCTGTTGTGGGAGGCTAATCTTATTGTTTTGGCTTTCAATGTTACACATGCAGAATTGTTTAAAGAAAACGCTAGTTTCTCTGAGGGAGCACTCTGACATGCACACTGCTTTCTTCTCTGTGTGGGATGGAAAAGATGGCCTTTCTCTATGAGACTTTGATCATGCTGCTAATGGATGCGTATTATCTGAGAGGCGACGATAGCAGCGTCCTGGTCTGACATGCTGTTTAAACTAGACCTTGTGGAGACCAGTGTCTGACATTCCCACACATTATGGTGCTGTTTTGCCTATTATTTCACTACATACAGGTTTAATTTGAATAGGTTGGAAGTCATAACTAAGGGAACATTTAGTTTGTAGGATAGGGTGTGCATCAGTGTAAGGGACAGGGATGCGGGTTGTAATTACTTTTGTTTAAAGTTTTCAGTAATTTCTTGCATGTTCTAGTGTTGTTTCCTTATAAAAAACATGCTTCAGTTCATATTTAGATTGGTTCATACATATTTGTGTAATCCTATTATCTTTATTTGGGAGTTCAAAACATCTTGGGCCATAGCCACGCCCTTGGGTCGATGCACTAGCCACTTTTTTAAGCTACAAAATTGATGAATGTACAGAAAACCCTAACTGTATGTTTTATCACCCTGGTGTCCCGATTACGATGATCCCTTGCAGTGTTCTAGACACCTTGCACCTGCAGCTCAAAGTAGCGCTCGACATCTTAAGCGTCCCATGTGTGGAATCATTTCCCCCTTGTTAGCATAAGCTTCAGAGTCACATGGGACATCAACACTCATCCTATTCCTGCTCGTAGATTAAAACAACTGCACTTTTATCTTAGTTTAAAAAAAGAAGAAGCTATATTCTGCTGTATTCCCGCATCTCTACTACGAATACTTCCTGTTATATGATGTAAGACTGGGTTTAGTGTGATGACTGATTTTTTTTTTTTTTTTGCCAATAGAGACATGCGGTTGTCGGGGAACAGAGAGATTGAAACTAAAACAGCATCTTCGAAATAGAAACAAGATGGCAAACGGGCTTCATCTGACTTTCAGGTTTATTTTTGATTAGCATGGAAGAGAAACAGCATTGTGATGTGGACTCTGACCTAATTCTGCAAAACTTTTAGCAATAAAAAGATGGGGGTATCTGAGATCTGGGGCTTCAGGAAAAAAGATTGTTTATACACGGCATGTGTTTTACATGCTTAGAAATGTGATTCGGGGTTACCTGCAGCATCTGAGATAAGATTAACGTTATCATACCATCTGATCCGTTCATCCGCATCGCTGTTTCTGATGCGGAGACAATGAGGCGCTCTGGTACCGATCAAAAATGTTGACTTAAGAGCATCTTGATAAAAAAATTGGTTGTTGTTAAGCCGAAGGTTCAGCCTTGTTGCTGCCTTCATTGACTAAACTCAGCTAAGCTAAGGCTATCAGTAGCCTGTCTGGTGTGCGCACTCTTTTATTTCAGGCTGAAGTCAAGTCAGAGAAAGGAAAAACTGAGAAAGGAGGGAGGGCCTCTGCACTGCTTCAGTCACAGTTCAGCTTCTGAATTAAATAGCAGCCTGGAAGAGAAAACGATATGATGGGTGTTCTTTATTTGCTGTAAAATAATAGCGGAAATATGGCTTTTGAAACCATCTCCATAATCATTAACAGACTTCCCAGCTGTGGCTATGAGAAACTAAGATTCTCATAGTCAAGACTAAGAACTCATAGTCAATTTTTGTTGGCAAACTGAACATTGTGTTATGTATTTAAAAAAAACTTTTAAAAGTTTACATTTCATGGACATTCTTTATAACACGCTTTACCCTGTTCATTAGGAATCCTTTTTTCTTTCTCTCTTTCTCTCTCTCTCTCTCTCTCTCTCTCTTTCTCTCTACCTTGCCTCCTTCCTTCCTTCCTTGCTCTCAATCTTTCTTGCTGTCTCTCATTCTTTTTCTTTTCTTTTTCCTTGTTTTTTCTTTTCTTATTTCCTTAATTCTTTTTTATTTATCATCTCTTTCTCTCGCTCCTCTTTTTCTCTTTCACTCTTTCTTTCTTAATTTGTTTCTTTTTTCTATCTTCGTTCTTTTTTGTTTCATTCTTTTGTCTCCTCTCCTCACCTCTCTAGCTCTCTACCATCCATCCTTCTTTCCTCTCTACCTTCCTTCCATACTTCCTTCCTTGCTCTCCATCTTTCTTGCTTCTTCTTGTCTCCTCTCCTCTCCTCTTTTCTCTTCTCTTTTTTTATTTCCTTTGTCTTCTTTCCTTCTTTTTCGTCTTTCTTTCTTTCCTTTTGAGTTTTTTGGACATATTTTGAGATCTATTCTGTTTTTTTTTTTCTCAACAAAAAGTTGTTTCTTTCAAAACATTATCAAAACCCTTTTGTTTTTTAAAATGAAAAAAAAAAAAAGAATTGTATATTGGCCAGTAGTCCTTATTAATTAGTTACTCAAAAAGCAACATTAAACTGTAACAGTATTTATTCAGCTGTAGTTCTTCTATCATCTTTTAAAGGGCTGTAAACTTATGTAATGAGATGCAGGAGTTTGTTCACTGTATGTAGCTAATATATAAATATACATGTATAGCTAACTTCTAGCTAATAATAAGAAGTAAGGGTTTTTTTCAAATACTTTGCAGCTATGTATTGTACAAATGCTCAGTTGTCTACACCTCAACAGATTGGTGTTTGTGATGACAGAGTGTAGGATGTGTGTGTATAATGGGTGTGTGTTGATTTGCAGTTCAGACCCTTATCTCCTGTCAAACCAGTTCTTTATTCTTATCAGCAGTGTTTGATTTTCTCCACACTTCATCTTTCAACATGAAATGTAGCTGTTTGCGTAAATGTTCCAGGGATTGCTCTCTCAAAGTAACCATCAAAACTTATGACAACTTCTTCATTAATGAAAGTAATTGTTGGTCTTAAAACATGTACAGGTTAGCATGTATAAATGTTAACGTTGATTTGCACTTATTTTCTTTTTGCATGAGTTGCAATGAATGATACTTTGCTTTGAAGTAACATAACAAGAAGGTATTTTTATTTGTGATGCAGAGCAGCTATTAAACTCAAGAAACCTGATGTTTGGAGGCGTGCCGTGACATTATGTCAAATGTACCTGGAAGCAGAGTGGATGTTTAAAACATGAGTTTTAACATTTTAACCAAAAAATGACAAAATATTGTTTTATGTGAGTGTTTATACATGTTGTATTCTATATGTATACATGTTTCTATTTTGGATGTAGTCTTTTTAGATGCAAAAAACAGCAAATCAAATAATAGATATTTATGATTTAAAAAATACATACATTTGAAAAATTTTTAACAGCTTAGTAGAAATCAATATTTACTGTATTTTGCATGTGAGCAAGGTGTAAAGCAAATCGAAAAAAGTGCTATTATTATTCAGATTTTTATTATAACATTATGAGATATGGAAATATCCGTAACTTTAATAAATGCAAATTTACAGATTTTTTTACAGTCTACTTTACTGTTATGAGTAACTCAGTGCATATATTGACACTGAAACCCTACAATGTGCAACCTTGTCTTAGAGTATTTAGTGTGTTTGTTTGAAATTAATTTAATTTCCTTATGAAACTCATACATCTTGTGTTAAGTGTGGGGAAAAAATAAATTTTGCATGGTCACAATCTGAGTTTGGTCAATAAAAAATAATTTTTTTAAGGAAGAATATTTTTCTGCATGAGGTTTCCCTGTTTTTTTCCCCAACAGCTCTTCAATAAGCTCAAAACAATCCAGGGTAAAAATTTAGTTGAATGATTTTCTTTGCATTGCTCGAGTATTATTTTATCATTTAAAGGCTGACTTATATTAAATCCCTTGTTGGTATCTGACAGTAGTGACCCTAGCGGGTTCACTGTCCTGTTTGATGAGGGTGAAAATGCTTTTTGACTGACCTCAAACCAGACGATGTTTGTGTTGCCTCAGCTCAACTCTGATTTCTTCTGGCCTTTGGCACAAACATGGTCTTTTGTACCAAGAGCTGATGCTCAACCGGATTTTTTTGCTTTGACAGTTCTTTTTAAAACAACAGAGTCGGACAGATGTTTGACAACAGCAACAAAGCAACGTTGCAGCAATCTATGTCATAAATCAGCATGGTGAATATCAGCGTGGTGACTCAATGCTTTCGGCTGCCTAGTTGCTCTCATTTGTTGGTGAGAAGAAGCGAATGCACAGCAGTATAATTCCGTTAGTGTGTGGCTTAGTTGGCTTGCCAAACCAGAATATTGAATTCAAAATCCATGTTTTAAATATTTTTAGTTGAGTTGAATATCCTCAATGTTTTAAGATATATTTTGATCACGTCACTCTCATCAAAACCTACGCTGAGGCACTGTTCGCTATTGTGTTATTCCTCCATTTCGTTGCCTCTCATTTACAATCCATTCTTGCTTAAATAAATTCCTTGTCTTTGCTGAGAAGGAAAGGTGCTCGTGGCCATTCTGAATGAGCAGAAGGAAGGCAAGCACACTGTGTTGGACCAACAGGAGGAGAATTGGCAGAGCGGGATGGTATGGCCCTCCGAGGAAGAAAGAGAGAGAGAAGGGGAAGTGGAGAGATGTCAGCAGGTATTACTTTCACTGTCATAAGGCAGTCTTGAAAAGAAACTCCCTCCATGGACTACACACTTCTTTTCCCTAAATAGTGAGTATAGTGTCATGAAATGTATCCCCTAACATTCAATACCGGGAATGTGGAGCCCTTCCTTGTGGAGATTAGTGTAACCCAAACAATTAGACTTGCAGAATGTTAATAAAAACATCGTAATTAATATTAATTAACAATATACCTTTTTAGCAGGTGATTAAGCCTAATATTTATCCATCCATCCATCTTGTCGGATTTGTCCCTTTTGGGTCGCCACAATGGAAGGAACCATAAACTTTTATGTAGCCGTTTTTTACAGTAGATGCCCTTCCACACACACTCTTCACATTCATAAACTCTCGACAATTGTTTTTTTCTTGTTCACTTATAACGCATGTTTTTGGACTTCTGGGGGAAACCGGAGCACCCGGGGAAAGCCCACACGATCACGAGGAGAACATGTAAACTCCACACAGAGATACCGACTCGTTTTTTTTTTTTTTAGTTAAAGGTACAAAGCTGTACAATTGCTTCCTCAAAAATTTGCACCTTGAGTTTCAGCCTATCAGAGGCAGATGGCTAGATTTGTTTGAGGCTTCAAAGCAAACTACAAACTACACAAACAGCATGACTCAGCTGGAGAGTACCACTCATATCATCACTCATATGAGTATCTTCTGAGGCTCCAATGTTAACCTTAAGAGTATTTAAATATTTTTGATTTTATCACTGGTTTCATAAAAACTTCATGAACGCATGTTTGTCTCCACACATCTCTAAATGAGTTGAGTTTTCTACTTAACCTCACAAAACCTTTCTCAGGTGCCTCCAATAACAAAAAGTTGTATCGTTTATAATGAAACAAATTAAGGGATTTAACCTCATAATTCAAAACATTTCCAGGGTGTTATATTCTAAGATCTACCATTTTGCTCATATATTGGTAGGAAATTTGAAACTTGAAAATTAACTAAAATTTATCTGGATAGATTAAAATAGTGGCTCTCTTTTCTTTAAAATTGAAGAACTTTTAATGCATTAAAAAAAATTATTTGGTATATATTATTTTGCTCACTGAATTTAAGAATTTAACCTGAAATTTCATAGTTTTTTTTTTCTGAAATCAGTCCCTTAATTGGCAATACAAAAGTTATGTTGTCAAATAAGCCCTCGGCCCCACCCCTACAAACTTGATTAAGATTAGAGGAGGCTATTTATTTCTATCATGCTTTAGATTTATATAAGCAAAAGAAATAGATCGTGTGCTTGATTTGCTTATCTGTAGTGGTTTATTTTAAGGTTATTCTCTATCACTTTATCTTCAACAATAGTCATTTTTAGATTCAAGGGGACTTAAAAAATATTTCCAGAATGTCAATATTATTTTGTGCATTCAGCAGCAGTTGCCTCACAGACTGAAATGGGCTTTTTAGCTAATGGGATTTTTAAGTTGTGATTTTCTTTTTTTTTCTGTTTCCAGAAATTTATGGGATCTTGAACTTTTGGTTTGAGTTTACTTTTATGTGTTTGTTAACTGACAGAATAATACAGTTGTAAATTACCTCCTCAAAATTTGTTGTTGGAAAGTTTTAAAGTATCTTGTGGTTGAAGTGGACTAGAAATAGGTCTAAAACCATGAACACAGCTGTTCCACTTGATTTATTATTTAAAATTATTACTTCTAAGCATTTTGTCTGTTCTCCTGGGTCTTAAAAAGTCTCAAATTTAAAAGCCCTGATTTTAGGCCGTTAAAAAGTCTGATGTTTCTGATGTTCTTGTAAAGCTCATGTGATGTGTGTTTTTGTTGTTGCTTGTTAAAATGATGGTTGGGGTTGCCAATTCTCCTAAATGAAAAAAATGGTTAAATTGTCAGCTAGGAGTTTGAGAAAATGTTCATAAAGTATTCAACTTCGTAAAGAAATCCTTTGTAAAAAATGCTCATAAGGTTTCAAACTATTCATTTGAAGCATACGATTAATTTTGTTAAACCATTTTCTGTGTTTTTGATGTTATGATACAAATCTTAAATTAATAAAAGTCTTAAATTTGATTCTTAACAGTCTTAGAAAGTTAGATTTGACCTCATGAAACCTGCAGAAACCCTGTAGACAGAGGATGCCCTTACAATACTCTCTCCACTTCTGCTTAACAATATATTAATGAAACCCTTCAGAACTTAACGTTTGCACCCAAAATATTGTATCTTTATTTTGAATTAAGCTCTAAACAACATAGAAGTATTTACTTCCAAACAGTGAATTAGCTCCATGTCCCCTCTTGACCTTGGATCCACCTGCTGGATGAGAATTTTTAGATTACCTTCAAAAAATGATAGTAAAAAAATGTGAAAATTCACATTTTAGCAGAATCTTAAGTTATTTTCACATATAATCATCATAATTGTGTCTGAGCAAGCACTTCAGCTCATCCAGGAATGATTAGTTCTCTGAGCTCGTAGCCTGATATTTCAAACGCCTTTACTCGTTTCTTCTTCGCTAGTGGGAAGTAACCAGATATTTTTTTCAACCTCGATTTATATTCTCAGCTAACAAACATGTTTGATATGATCAGGCCAGTCCAGATTTGCGTGAGAGCAGATCAAGAGGAGCAAGATCTGACCTTTAAAATTCACTCGCGCATTTAATCTCTCCCGAGCATCAGGGACGACCGACCGAGTTGGGAAATGGAGTTTAAAATCCTGCAGTGTACTGCAGACTCAGTGGTGTTTAGTAAGATTCCTACCATTATATTAATCCCAGCTAAAAACAGCCATGTCTGCGTAACTGTTGCATTCACATACTATGGAGCGTCTCTAGCTCTGGGTGTGTGATGGACAGCTGAGGGACATCTGCTCTTGTTTTTGAAGATGCTACTGTTATTGTAATGTCATCTGAAAAGACGCCACGGCTCTGTTCCATTGTTCTAGTGCTATAGCTGTTAGTCTCTAATCCTATATTAAGTGGATCATTGGGTCTCCACATGGAGCAGGGGGGGTAAGCTGTGATCACGCAACATGTGTTCTTCTTGAACCCTGTGCTTCAGGCTCTCTGATGTTTGAATTTTCAGATAATGTTTGAAGAAGACAGACCAATGTTTGTGATTGGTTCTCTGCAGCTAGTGAAGGTTGTGCTCGCAAACTTTGAGACATTTTTTATGTATTGATTGAGTTGTAGCAGTTATTCAGAGGTCGGTAGGGTATAAAAGAAATCTATTCAAGTAAAAGTTAAAAAAAACATACTTTTTAATATAGTATCTATTGAAAAATGTACCGGAGTAGTTTTGGGCCGGGCTGATATATTTAAAAAAAACACACACACATTATCGGCTGTGTAAGTGTGTATCTGACACACAAGTCATGGCCCATTGGTTGATTTTCTTAACACACACCGGACTAGTCAAATGAAATCACAAGCCCCTCCCTCCAGCCTCTGATCAAGCTTATAAATGTTCAGTTTTCACCGGACTTTGGATGAAGTAACGAGTTTAGCCGTCTTTGGAAACGGATGTTTCGCACATCTAGTTTCTTTTTAAGCAGACGAAATAGCAGGGTTTGCAGTCAATTAATCAAAATGCTAAAGTCAAGATGCTAAAAGTTCCTAAGTATGTCAGGAATATTCCTGCACAGGTGAATAAACTTTTGTTGAGGTTATTTAAAAGTGAAGATGGTCACGCGCATGTCATTCTCCCCTCTCTGTGCTAGACTAGCACTAGACTAGCAGCCTCGCGCCTGTTCTGATGACCGGAAGATGCTCCAAAGTTAATAAAAAGTTAATGTATCACTAATGTGTGCAGTTGGAAAGAATAAGAACTTTATGGTTTGTTTGTTAATTGTTTTAGTCCCAAATGAATAGTTTAAACCAGATATTCAGAATTAAAATAAGATCGATGCAATTTACAGCACGAGTTTATGCTAGCATTACTCTGCTAATATAACGTGAATGCTAACTCAACAGATAAACTCTTAACAATTAAACATTCGAGATGAATATCTGAAAGTAGATCTGAGTTCAAATAAGCACAGCCTCTCATTATGATCTCTCACGCTAATATTAAAACTCTTGAAAGATATCATAATTATTTAGAGCTTGTGAAAAATGCCAAAATACTAAACAAATAGTATTAGAGATAACTAACTTTATCTTCAAAATGATATTAACTTATATTTAAAATACATTTTAGAAAATAAAAATAATAATCAATGTTTTGGATCACTCATTTTGTAATTTATCTTGCAGGGATGAAACAAATATTTATTAATACAATTAAAACTGTTTACAACCTTGTATTTTATTTTATTCATGAGTAGCGACTAATTAACTTTAAATAAAAAAAAGGTTAACAAAAAAATTCCTGCATGTCAAACATGTATGTGTAACAAATTGCATGTAGAATGTAAAACAATTAACTACTGTGTGTTTTGTGCCAATACCCTGAAAAAGGAGAAAAAAATGCATGGCTGTAATTCTGTGTCTCAGTAATCTTGCTAAAAATCATGGTGGGCCGCCACGGTCAAAAATGCCAGGGCCTTTTTTTGGTCCCAGCCCTGGTAGATTCTGTGGTGTTTCCCAAACAACTTCAAACCTTTCTCTTGAACCAGCAGAGTTTGATGAATCGTTCTGAAATATGACTGAAGTTGTGGCAACTGTTTCTTGAAACCATGGTGTTTTTGATGAAACTCCAAAGTTTGAACCGTAGGTTCAACCCCTTAATTGTTTTACCAACATTAGTGATGAAATCATCTTTTAGTTACTTAAAGGGGTCATGCCATGGACTTTTAGTGGCTTTTATAGTGACTTATTGAATCAAAAGTGAAGTCTTTCCTTAACAAAAAACAAATTTTTTCTTTTAAAAGTGAGTTTTATTTGCCCAATTGACGATGTCACACGAGTCCCATTGTAACGTCACATGATGTGTTATCCACAAAGCAATACAATTTGACAACATTTTATTAAAAATAATACTGAATCTTAAATACTTTTTCTCATGCATTTTTTTTCATGTAAAGTGTAGGTATGTGTTGACTAGATGTGGATGTAAAGAAGATAACATGTGGGATTGGTTTATACCAAACGGTAAAAAGATGATGTCACTTTGTGGGTGTTTCGTGCCGTGGACATCTAAACTCGGTGTGAGAGTCAGATGAGTGGGAAGGGGAAATTCTCTCATTATTTTTACTTCGGATACTGTGTTTTTCTGAGTCGAATTCTATCCGATACGACAAAAAGCATCTCTAATCAAGTCACCCAACACAGAAGCTGTGCACACAAATTTTTTTCCGTCCTGAGTGTGCCTCCTGCGGCCTCTGTGTGAAATGGATGGCGCTTCCTTTCTTTCTGCCTGTCTGCAGCGAGTCCTTCTCTTTGTGCAACTGAGGCCTTTGTGACCCGAGCATGTTCAGAGGTGCTGGGCTCTTCTCCGCCTGCCTTTCAGCTCAGGAAAAACCAATCTGAATCTGAATTTGAAACGTTCTGACAGAGGAAGATGGTGAGGAAAGGGAGGGGTGCAGCAAAGATAGAGAGAGTTACCGGGAGAGAACGGGATGAGAAGGAAGACGGAGCGAGCCTGCAAGTGAAAGAGTTTAGTCCCATGAGATTACAATGCAGTGACCGTGAAAGTGCTTAAATAAACAGTGTGTGTGTGAGAGAGAGGAAAGAGCCAGAGGAAGAGCGACAGGCGCTGGGAAATGGAGACCAGCGAGCATGCACAGCCCAAGCAGGAAAGGAAGCAGAAAGACAGAAAAAAATTGACAAGGAAAGGAAGGGAGAGCAAGCAGAGAGGAAAGTGGAGACAGTGCCTCATTTAATATTGCTGGCTGTTTGGAATGCAGTCTGAGGATTTTTTTTTAAAACATTAACACTATTTATCCATATGTGGGTTTGTCAGAAAGCGTTCATTAATCGATTACTGCAGTTTCAGTCCTCATCGAAAATATCTTCTTTATCATTGATTGTTTTTGCATCTCACACTATTTTAAAGTGGGATAATTTTTTACTACTTTTAGATATTTTATGCAGGTGCTATTAGGGGAATGATGCATTTGTAAACTCTAAAATTAGTGTTAAATTGAATGAAATCACGGTTTCTGCAGGATATGTCTTGACTGCACTGCAGGATAAAGGGGCATGACTTTACTCTATTTTTTTTCTTTTCTTTTCTTCTTTAACCTGGTCCTGTAACCCGCAGTCGTTGCTAGTCAGAGTTTGAGCAAAAAGGTAAGTACGTTGATAAAGCAGTTCAGAGAAGATGGAATGATGTTTGTTATTTGAAAGAGCATTTTCCTTGTCTGAGCATCTACAGCGAGCCTGGGTCAGAGGGACAGTAGATGCTTAGGGAAACTCCTTTGGATTATTCCTCAACTGTGTTTTAAAGCTAGTGTTATTGGAGATCACATAAAATAAACCCGGGTTATAATAAAACCAGGAAGTATTATCGATCTACTCATCATTGTGGTTTTATTGCAAACAGCGACAACCATTCATGATTGTGTATTTTTTTGTATTGTTTTCTTTTGTACTTTGGATGTGTAATATATTTCTGTTAAAACTAGTTTAAAAACTGCAAAAGAGAAATAAATACTTTTTCATAATGTAAAGTAATTGTACTGTCTTTTACTGGTAACTGATTTGACTGTTTAATTTTGTATAAAAACAGATCTCAACTTTTTTAAGCTTTAAGAAACAATCTCTTAAAGTGACTTATTCTTAAAGAAAATGGGTTGTTAATGTGCTTGATTTTCTGTTAAAATCATAATAATAATTGGTCGGTCATAGATCCTTTTTTTATTTTATTATTAACCACTCTGAGAGATGCTTTGGTCAATTAAATATTGTTTATTTTTATGATATAATATTTTAGGAAGGCATAGCTATAAATGATGTAGCTAAGAGAAAAAGGACTGCAAGCTAATGTCCGATTTAATCCTAAAGTCCGATTTCCTTTCGTTTCAAACTGCAAATGTACATGTCAAGCTTCACACTTTCAAACTTTCAGCCAAACTTGTGCCTGAATGAAAAAAAAATGCACTACTGTACAACGTGTTGTTCACTTCTCAGCAAGCAAAATTGTCAGTTTTTAAAACTCTAACAAAGTATCAAGTAAGTGGACAATAATTTTGCAAAGAGAAATGTAATTGAATCCAAAGAAAAGGACAAAACAGGTCCTTACAATGGGAGAACAACGTAGAGCAATAAAACCCCTCACTGTGTAAACTTGGTTAGATTTTTGGATAATTGTTACACATTACAGTGTGAAACCTATGATCTTTTAGCTCGTGGGTATGATTCACACAGGTACATGCACCGCCCAGAACTTCACGCTCTAAAATAGACTGAAACATAAACACTTACGTACTCCAGCCGCAGAGTACTGAGTCAGAATAAGACAAAACAGGGTTTAAAACTGCCTCCATGATGACATACTTGCACATTAAGTTACTTGACTTGAAAAATAATTTTTACAGCGACTATGCAGTCAACCCCCAAAATCAAACTTTATTTAATACTCTGACAAAATGAAACTTGTACTTTCTACTGAGATCCTCATAATCATCAAGTAGATGCATGTGGTGACAAAAGCACATCCAAGTGAACACTAGATTTCATTTTTAAAATGGTAATAATAAGTAAAAAACCGTGCCGCTAAGGCTACTTAAAATGCATTTTTCTCAAAGCCAGTTTAGACATTAAAATGACCAAAACATGGACAGTCCTCAAGAAATAGGTCAAAACATTTAAAATTATAGGAGGTAGCTGGGGTATTATGGCCAAGTGTTCACACCGGGAGCTGAATTTGCATTAAATCGATGTTAAATCAATGACTAGCCACAGTATGGGATCCGTGCGGCATCGGCAGAGCGTCTGCGACAGGTTCCAGCGTGGCGTCACGGAGAATGCAGCAATGGCGTACACGCTGAGGAAGTTGGACTTTTTAAACATTTGACTCCCATTCGTGGCAAATATTCATATTGTGATTTGCATTTGTGCATTTACCAATTCCCTGTCTGAACACGGCATAAGAGTTTGCTATATGGCTGCTATTTGTTTCAGAAAGGTTGAACAAGTTTTAACCACTGCTCAGGTGAGAGTTGATAGATATCTGTATTAAATAATAATATAAATAATATTTTGTTGAAATGAATGATCCTCAAGTAAAGCCACTACACATGCTAACATTTAAATATTGACAAAAAATTAAAGGTTACACATTTGTGGTTCACAAACATATTTTTTCATAAAGTAACTATCTAATAGTATCAACTTCCTTTTTTACCCAATTTTTATCTGTTATTGTTATTGCTGATGCAAAGATTGGTTTGACATTCATGCTATTGGTATATTTTCCTGCCACTCGGTAGGTTTTAGCATTTTTATTTCTCGTGCATGAGAAATTGGAAGGGTGACTTGTGAGAGTGTGAAAGCAACTACAAATCCCATGAGACTTGAGAACCCTGTTAATAATTATAGCTATTTTTTTGCTGCCAGAGGTTGCTATGTTGTTTTGATGGTATCATAGAGGTTTCTGTTTGGAAGTTGCGTGTATTCTGAAAAGTTGATATGTGGATTCACAGGAGTTAAGTAGAGTTCTTGGTCTCCACTCAGTCTGAGCCGTCTCTGACCTGGGTCTTGTCTGTGGGTGTCATGCTGATTTTAATCCAAGAACTTTTAATCCACACTTTCATCAAATAAAACAATTTTATAGCCTATTTTTTCTCGCCTTTCTTCTAAACCCAATCAGCAGCATATTTTATAAAAACAAGCAACAGTGTAGTGTTTTTTTATTTTCTCACCAATAATGCGAGCTCTCTGTAACATTAGTCACTCTCCACCAAAAATTCTGAGAACAATTTAAAAATGTCAGTTATTAGCTTCGCCTTTATGGACCACAAAGAATTCATTTGTGCAACTTCCATGAGGAAAAAACATTCTGCTGTGTGCATATTTTGCAAAACTACCTTTTCAGAGACTTCTGGAACAACGTCTTTGTTCACCAGAAATCTGGAGAGAAAGCGCAGACGTAAGAAATCCTTTAATTAGATTTAACATTAACTGGTAATGAAAAATGACCAAATCTGGCATTGCCTCACCGTAACGTTTACAGTAGGCGCACAAGTTAATTTGAAAAGGGGAAGTTTTTATTGCCATTTTTCAAATTTATTTATATTGCTTAATAGACAAAATAGCAAAAAATAAATGCACTTGTAAAATTACAGCAATGTCTGTTGTTTGCAATAAAGAAAACAAAATGTGTCAAATCTAACGCTATTCTGTTGTTGGTCTCGGTCTTGCCTTGGTCTCAGCCAGTCATGATCTTGGTCTTGTCCTTGCATGCCTTTTTCTTGGTCTTGTTTTGGTCTCGATACGCTCCGGTCATGAATGGATGACAGTTACTATGTGGTCACTAGGTTGTAATTACTAAAGTGTTCTGAGAGGATTCTTTGTTTTTTATTATGTATATGTATCTTGGTTGGGTATTCATAGGATGATTGTGCTAGGGCTTGATATTACATTAAGGTGCAAGCATTTGCCTTTTTAAAACATTTTGAATGAAAATTTCAGACTAATCACTGCAGCCTTAATACCATTCAATTAGCTGTATTTATCGTAAAAAGCTATTTAAATCACCTCAGCTTGTTGGATTCTACAAAATAAGCTGTTTTCTCCCTGTTCCTCTCACTTGCCATTCTCGAGGGAACCTTACCGGTCAATCAGAATTCGCTGGAACATTAATGTTGAGCGCTTCTTTAAAAACATTTTTAATAAGACATGGTGTCTGGCACAGGTCTGCTACTGTTATACTTTCGGATCAGACGATGCATTATGGATTGAGATGAGCTGCATTTGTGATTCATATGATTGGTCAGTGGGAGGCTCATAAAAATGGGAGGTGCTATGATTATCAAGCTGGTTTGAGTTTACAGAAAAGTAATATAAGGTTACACAAACATGCATGAACGAACCTGAATACAACTTGAGACATATTTTTAAGAAAGGAACAACACTAGAACCTGCAAGAAATGTTAGAAACTTTGAGTTTATATAATATGGCACCTTTAAACTATAAGTCAAGAATTTTGTGTTATTTGTTGTTATAATTGAAAGGCCAGATCTATTCTTTCTGTTGTATGTATTCTTAAATTACCAATGGTTGAAAAAGGGCTCACTCAACTTAGTTAATCAGTTTGTATCTTCTGCATCATGCTTTTTTTTAATATATGTTTTGGGTTTTTAAATACCTTTAATAGATTGGACAGTAGAGAGGCGACTGGAAGAATATTTGGGAGAGATATCTGGTGAGAAAGATTCCTTTATCTTTTAAAAGTCATCAAATCATTCATTTCTGCACAACAACCGGTTGGTCGACTTCTTTTATTTGTTTGGAATGCGGTGATGCTTTGGTAAAGTTTTGAACTGAACATTAAGTTATAAAAGCTTAACCTTTTGAATCGAAGCGCAGTTCTTCACAGTTGGATGATGAGCAAATGCACCAAGAGAAAAGAGGCTGAGCCTGCTGCGATTAAAAAAAAAAAGGTGGAGAGAGCAAATAGAGAAAGGCAAGAGTTCCTAGCCTATCAAAACTATGACCCACTTTCACAATGATGGATGCCCAAAGCCAGCTCAGATTTATCGTTATTGCTTATTTGCTTAGCAGGCGCCCTTTCAGTACCGAGCAGCCTTGAACATAGGAGCGCTGCTCGCTCGCTCTAACCCACTTACAGACAACAGCTGGACCTGAAACCGGTGAGACTGAGCCCAGCTCGAACCATGGACCACCGCAGCTGCCACAGTGCCAGTCCTGCAGCCAGACACCTGTCTCTGAGTGCACTTTCCATTGTGTTCGTTTTCCTTTCTTCGGTTCTTTCTTCAGACGTTCCTTCCCCCTCTTACCACAGGGAAAGGCAGCGCGGACTGAATGAGAGCTAAAGTAGGAAGTAGTATTTAAAGCCAAGGCAAGAATGGGTTTTAAAAGATCCTGAGCCATCATTAGTCTGAGGTTTGGAAGTGGTGGTGTAGGAAAGGGTGGGGTGCAGAGGGCCTGCCTGGCGGAGGTCCCAGATCTAGCTCGGCCAAGTCCCAGACCTAGGCACCTCTGGCCTTGTACACCGCCGGGACACCAACATGTACTCATTCATTCGTGTTCATGTCAGTTAGAGCAAACACATGACATCTATTTTCTGTAGTAAGGTCAAAAGGTAGAATCCAGCCCAAGATTGTAAGTTGGAAATTTAAATGCAAACAATCAGAAAAAGAAAAACTTTTTTCTTTTTCATTTCTTCTCTCCTGATTTATACAGTGAATCATTATTGAATAACATAAGTTTGTTGCACAAATATGTTATAAAAACAAATTAGTTAGTTGTAAAAAAAACAAATTGTCATAAAAAGGAAATATTGTTTCATAAAAATGCCCTAGTAAGACATAAAAAGAACACATTATACTGTTAAAAGGAAATATTATGTCATAAAAACTCAAATAACATGTAGTGAAATTACCCAAATAATTTGTAAAATGACATAATATATTGTAAAAAGGAAATATTCTTATGAAATACAAAGACATACAAATAGAAAGACTAAGTCGATATCGTAATATCGCATAGTATATCGTAAAAACTAAACATAGTAGATCTTATGACATTGACATAGAATGGTTAAAAAACTAAATTGTATGTTGTAAAAACTATATTGTGAAGTGTAAAAAGGACATAGAATGTTGTAAAAGGACACAGAATGACATTAAAAGGAATTAGTATGTGATGAAAGAAAATGTTATGTCTTAAAAACTAAATTGTTTGTTATAAAATAAAATTTTTGATTGTAATAATGACCTATTATGTAGCAAAAACATAAAAATACCATAAATTTACATTTATGCATTTGGCAGACGCTTTTGTCCAAAGCTACTTACATTAGGGAGAGACATGATGCAATTTGTTACACCGTCAAAGTCTATCTCAGCTTCTCATAATAGAAATTGTATCAACTGATCAATAAACCAAAGCAGTGAGGAAGTAGAGGAAGAAGATAAATACAGAGGAGGAAAAAAGAAGGTAGTAGTTTTTTTTTTTATAGTAGGTGTTCTTTGAAGAGAAGAGTTTTCAGTTGGTTTTTGAAAGCTGTCAGTGTTGTTGCTTTCCTGACTGGATCAGGGAGTAGAGTAGTACTTTATGTCATAAAGTAGACAGACTTATGTTCTAAAAAAAAGTAAGGTATCTGGAAAAAATTAGGAGTAAAGCACTTCATAATGACAAAGTTTATTTATGTTTTACATTAATGTACATAAGTTTGCTATATTTCCCAGCGATGGGTTGTGGCTGGAAGGGCATCTGCTGCGTAAAACATATGTCAGAGAGTTGGCGGTTCATTCTGCTGTGGCGACCCCGAAAGGGAAGAAAGCCGACAAGAAGATGAATGAATGAATGAATGAATGAATGAATGAAAGATTGCTATAGTGAGTTACCGGTTTGACATTATCTTAACACTAAGCCATGTCAATGTAATCTTTAAGGTTGTAGCGTGAAGGTCCCCGAAGCACGAGGCACATCGCTTTCTGTAGTCACGCACACTTGTTTCTTTTCATTGGGTTTGTATTATTTTGCGTGAGTGGTCTGCTCTACTCAAAACACTTCCACAACATGAAGTTGATTCATTTTCATTTAATACTTCCTCTGAACTTCTTAAAGCCATGCTAGCTCTCCAGCACTGTTCTTTAGCGTCCTCCTTTGCGTTTTAGGTGGTGCGTACGCGGGATGTGTGACTTATGCAAAATGCATGATGTCATTATATCAACAGGTCAGAGTACCGTGATATGAAACATTTTAACCGCATTAATTATTGTACCGGTGTTATCGTGGATGATACTATATGGCCCACCCCTAGTTTCCTAGGTATTTGGTTTATCGACAGCTACCAAACCTAACCCTGTGTGTTTGAAATAATTTTCATGATGAAACTTAAAATCAAAACCAATGTTGTGAACTGGATTAAGCAAACTTGATCTGTACATTTTAACGTTTTTTTTGCTGAGAGCTAATGTGGAAATCACCACTGCTATTTCTTGCACTCAAAGTATCAACCATTAAAAACTTTTTGAGGTCACCCAGTTTGATGGTTCTTTAAGGAAAAGAAAGCATGAGATTCAAAGAAGAGAATATGAACATGCATTTCATGGCTGCTTTGGAGGAATTGCTCATTTATTCAAGTATGTTTGTGTACTCTGGATAATTTCTTGTGTTCCCTACTTTGTCACACCCAGATAATCATCTTTATTTTGCAAATCGGTGCAACCATGATTCAAACAGACTTTTTATAGTTTAAATAGACTGTTGTGGCTGGATTTTTTTGCAGCCGCATTGTTTTGGTGACAACTCTTTGTCAAAAACTGAAACTGCACTTTTGGGCAATTTTAAGAAAAAGTTTGGTAGACAAATTTTCAGAGCAAAACTGTTATCAGTGAATCTTTATTCTTATTATTGCCAAAATTGTGTTTTTATTTCACTTTGTTAAAAACAGAAATCTTTATGGTGAAAAACACAGCTGGAATTTGTTTTACACTATATACGCCATTTGATGATGAAAAAAGTGAAAATAACTTTCTGAATCACTTGTTTTAAGGTCTTTGTCACCTTCTTATTGTTTTCCCCCCATTTTTTGCCTCGTTAGTCTCTTTCAAATATGTTCTGACCTGTATTTTTATTTCTTCTTCTTTGTATTTTCCAGCGATTTCTAGTTCTAACCTTTTCTTTAAGCTTAATACCTTAAGCTTACTTGTCACTTATCAACCTTGTTTATCTTTCCTTTTCCACACCACATTTTACATAGTTAACTTTATATTTTAGCTTTACTTTTGTTTGTCCTCTGTCTCATTTTAGTATAGAAATTTCATTCAATGTTTTTTCTCTTTGCGTATGCTTTTCTTCTATATACTTTATACTTAGAACTATGTATGTTAAGCCATGGCAGATTTATGCAGATGAAAAGCTAGTGATCTAGTGATTTAAAAAAAAATTTAAAAAATTTTACCGTCTTTAACCACATCTTTTTTGGTCTACACGTAGTCTCATGTGTGTAGGCTGTAAACATGTGTGATATTCAATCCATTGTAGATGGCTACATATACCTCTGGCAACCATTTTTTTTTGAATACTTCACTATTCTTATCTATACTTCAACTGTCTGATTAAATAAAGACATGAGCAAACAAAACCTAAAATAAATTTAAATAAAGGTTTGCAACCTCTCAAATATCAGATAATGTTCTCTTTCTCTCTTCAATGTCTGCCCATTCAAAAAAAATCTGTCATTTCTTTTTAGTATGTTTATTGACAGTAAAAAAAGAAGAAAACCCTCACTGTGCTTTCTGAATGTCTTTGAAACTATAAAGTAGGAAATGAAAACCTTTCATGGTATTAAATCAATGAAAAGCTTGTAAAGTGGTCTGGGTCATTCCCTGCAATAGCTATTATTTTATAGCGGTATTAGCTTTATCTGTATTCAGCAAGAAACGCAGCCAGTGTCCACTTCAATAGTTGAGCATCAGCAACAAGCTTCGCATCGAGGCTGAGAAGGCCATTTGCTAATCTCCCTCCCTCAGATCCTGACTTATACACACACTCACACATGCACGCATGCACACCATGCTAAAGTCATCCCCTCCTGTTCTTTGTAGTGCTGTGGGTCCTGCTGACTCTTGGTGAAAGGGCCGTTGTGCTAACAGGCAGAAAATAGCCCGGTTCTCTGTTTGAGCTAGGGGCTCACAAAGTCTTCCGGTCCTTGGCCAAATGCTAACCTTCCCCCTCATTCATATACACATACATGGCACATTCCTTTAAAAAGAACTTTAAGACCTGTCCCCCTGCAGCTAAGCATGAGAAGCCAACCTGCAAGCTTCTCGGAAGGCATCTCTTGAACCCACACATGCTGCATGCGCCTCGATTACAAGAGCATGTAGGTCACTCTTAAGCATCTCTGTGTAATGTATTATCCTGAATGGATGAGCGAGCAAGCCTAATGAACGCATTAATGAATTGAATTAGCGGACAATGGGTCTCGTTTGCGCTGCATGTGTATGTGTTCACTTGAGCGTGACGCCACTGTGTGAATGTTTTCGTGCAGAAATGATTATTATAATTTCCAAATGTTGTCAAGCTAAAATCAAGGGCTTATCAAAAAAGTTGATTTTTCATTAATTATAATTAAGTTACATTTATGCTCTCTACAATTTTAGTGCAAGATGTCAGGGCTTATTTTTTTGCTGCTCCGGTAGGTTGGGACCGGCACCTATTTGATTGGTTCTGAGACCTTCCAGTAATTATAAATCTATAAATTAGTGAAATTATGCTTGTTAGTCTATTTTAATGCACTTTATTCAGATTTAAACAGAGAAAAAGTGATCAATAAATGACACATGACTGATGTCGCAGAGAGACGAGGTGGTGCAATTGAAACCTGAGTAAAACAAATTAGTGGATTTGTGCCGCACTTTAAACAAGAAGCTAGTTGCACTTTTTGCTGACTTAGCAATTCACTGGCTAGATTTAGAGACATGTTTAACCCCTAGAGATCTTTTTTTGCAATATAGCAGCTAGCTGTTTTGACAACTGATGCCAACTGTTGTGGCGCCGTGAGGAATTACATCTCAAGTCAAGCAGGTCACGTGACTTTTTTTTTTTTTTTTTTTATTCGAAAAAATTTGTTCCATTGTAGTTTTGTGAAATAATGTCATTTGATACTCCTCAAATGCCATCTCCACCATCCTCTAAAATGTTTTTTTTATTAATGCGAGTTTTTTCTTAATTTTATTTTCATGTTTCCATTAGGCAAATTTATTAGCACAAACTCAATTTGAGCAATTTTATAGTGTGTTTAACTGCGACTTCTGTCTCTCCTTTTATTTGTAAGCAAGAATCAAACATGTTTCTGTTTGACATTCACTTCTAAATGGATTTGGATCTACTTTGGGCTGTGAAAACAAAAAAAAAAGGTCATTGGGAATGGAGTGAATTTAACTTGTTAATTCTTTATCAGCATAAATAAGGTTTTGTGACTTGTAAAAAAAATCACCTGCAAAATATAGTTTATAAAAAAATTGGGATTCTCGGTAAAAAAAAAATCTATTGTATAAAACTATTGTTTGAAGTAGAACTGTAATTTTATGCATTGAGAATTCATCCCTGTGCATTTGTCATCTGGGTCTGCAGATGCGCCTCCTTCAGCACACACGCTCCATTTCTGCACTGTTTTCCCGTCAGAGTTTAATAAGTTAATGGTGCATCAGCCAATCACAATCCTCCAAGACGCGATGACTGACAGGAGCCACTGGAGGTTGCGCATCTGCCTAACCAGATGACAAATGCACATGATTTAAATGCGGACATACAATTTCTGCTTGAAACAATAGTTTTCTACTTGAAAACGTGACTAATGTGTGAAATTACCTTTCACAATGAATTATGATTTTTGCACACGAACCGATTTTTTTTTTTTTTTTTTTTTTTTTTTTTATATATATATTTTTTTTAATATTTTTATATTTATTTATTTATTTTTATTATTATATACAAGTAATTTTTTTTGTCAATTACAAAACCTTATTTACGCTTGTAAATAATTGTGTTAAATTCACTCCATAATTGAGTCATCAGTTTATTGGTTGTATCTTATTCAATTTCTTGTAATTTTTGTTTTGTTTTTAAATATTTCAATTATTTAGATTAATTGTGCCAAATTTATAGAAAAATTTGGATCAAATTTTGGAGTCCCAAAGCTTTAACCAAGTTATGTCAAGTGTTTTTGATGAATTGCTCTTTTAACAGACCCTGTCTTCTGCTTTAATAAAACAATTCCTGACCCAAAGCCTTTTCTCTCCATCTGACTCTGCTGGAACTCCTTACTGGTGCTTCCAGACCTCCTCGTGGACAAAATAAGCACTGGGGTTGATGCCGCTTAATTTATTTACATAGGTACCTTTGTGTTACTTTTATGGGTGTTTTTGAGAAACCTTCTTAAAATCCTGAAATATTCACTAGTTAAACAAATTCTACATTTTGCAGCAAGATATTTAATTTTGCAAAGCCTTGACATTTATGTTGAAGCCAATGAGTAACGCCGTCACCAGAGAGTGATCTTTTGCAACAATTGCTTTTCATTTGCATAAAGTTAAACCCATCTCAACTTTGATCACTTGTCTACTGTCATTGGAAATACCCTCACCCCATCCCCAAAGTCACTTTAATTTTTGTTTTGTTTAGTTTCCCCCCTCATACAAAATCCAGATTTGTCTCTTTTGGCATGAATGTGGCTAGACCAGGCATCACCACATTTTTTTTCAGACTTCTTTAAGCTATATCCCAGTAATTAAGGTGCTCTTGGTTTGTGAGTGCGTGTGTGTGTGTGTGTGTGTGTGCTTGCAAAGAATAAATTTACCTGATGCAAATTGTTTTTAACTTTTTAAATAGCTAATTTTAGTAATTACATTCAATCCTATCTTAGGCATTCTGGCTGTTTATTTCTCAAGATAATCTGATAAAATTTTACTCCTTGTTTGCGGACCAGCTAGAAATAATAAGGTGTAAAGGTACATGTTTATGCCTTCCGTCTTGCTGTAGATATAAATTGGGGTTGCACATTGTAACACTTAAATATTTTATTAAATTATGTACTGTCTCAGTGGATGATCTCATCGAGTTGTCACGCATCAAGTTTGGAGTTTCTCAAATAGAAATTTGACCTTTTCATTAAAGATGACACCAGATGATAGGGTCATGCCCAGGTCAAGTGAATGGAATTGTGGATTCATTTGCTTTCACTAGTTTTAGGCAGAGAAGGAGAAGAAGAGATGTTGGGACAAAGGGGTGAATTCCTGCTCTCCTTCCCATGCCCAATATGAAGAGACTGAACTATAGTACCTTGACTGGCAACTGGAGGTGCTTTTTCCACTGCCATGTTAAAACTGCACAACTTGGGAGCTCAAAATAACATGTTTACACCCCTGGTGCTACTATGTTTTTTATAATTATTATTCAGATCTCTAGTTTTGACCTTCATAAACAGGGGGTGAATAATTTAAAAATGTGTTTGTTTAAGATATGTTAAATTTAAACCTTCAGCCAATAAGTTGTCTTTACTATGCCCATGCGCCCCCTCTCTGGACCCATTTTAGGTTACCGGGAAGTGATGTACTTGCATGATGATGGTGGTGGGTGGCTATGTCTGTTTTTACTCGGCCTTGTCGTTCATATGAAATATCACCTATGATATGGCTGTGTTCTATACAGTCAATGGTGTTGACCGTTATTTATGAGAAATAGCTGTAGTAGCATCATCAGTGCCCCCTTCAGCAGGTGTAATGCTATGCCTTCATGGTTAGATGCACAATGTACAATGCCATGGGTTTAGAGCACACTTTTCTTTGCACCAGTCATGTGATATTTATTGAGTAGCATGACTGGTGGTTGTAATAACCTTCTACTTTGTCAATGAAGCACATGGCTGTTCTAAATACTACATGGTTGCAGATTATATTGGTGTCATTTGCACTTTGTTTAGTCTTGTTTGACTCTTTCCTTTTATTTATTTATTATGTATTTATTTTATTTATAATTTATTTCACCATTATGCATTTTAAGCCTTTGTGGGCTCGTTCTCTTTAGTTTTTCAATGGGTTAGAATCTGTAGAAGTTAGTTTTTTGCTTAAGCTTCAGTTTGATCTTCTTGGAATAAACCCCAGAAGACAATGAATCTGGATTGCGATCACAAAGTTCTGGGTTTAATATGTCTCTGATGTGTTCTACTCTGTTGTACTGGCCACCAGGGGCATTGTGCCAGACTGTTTTGGGCTATGAATCACTGATTGCACATTATTAGTTGTTGGCTTTTGTATTAATTTTCCCTGTTGTGGTTTTAGTTATTGGTTGAATTATTCAAAAGCATTCCTGAACAAATGCATGCAGAATTATGGACATGCAGAAAATGCAAAGATAATGGCTGATAAAGTCTTAAATTAATTGCGTTGAAATCTTGGTTTGAATATTGGAAACTCTGTCAATGGTTAATTACTTTTCAAAGTACACATTTTTGCAACACATTCGTTATACGTTTTCTACTTAAAAGATGTGTGCATTGTGATTAGGATATGGCAAGAGTTTACATTTTCTTTGTACAGATTAATATTTCTTCATCTTTCAATTTTTCATTTTTACATTTCATAAAGGTTTGTTTAATTTACTTAAAAATGCCGATATTTTGAGAAGAAAAATGCTAGTTAGAGAGCATGTATATGGCATTTCCACAATCCCTTTTTTACAGACTGAAAGAAATCCCAATGCATTCGTTTTATAAAATGCCACAGACAAACGAATTTAGCTTAGCTCAGTCTGTCGCGTTTGTCTTTGTCAAGCTCTCCTCAGCACAACGATACAAATTAATTTGCTGGGCTGTAGTTACATCTTTCCATGCCACAAAAGCCTTGTTCTGAAAAATGTTGAAATCAATATCTGAACTGCTGCACCTGCAGAACAAACTGTAGTTCTGTCTTTGCAAAGATAACCATGTTTGGTGCAGTTCTGTAAGTTAGTTCATTTCTCGATCCTGTCTAATGTCACACACTTCTAAGTGAATATTACATTCCCAGCATGAATTTGAGTTTGTTTAGCATGTGCGGAAATCCAGCAGCTCACAGGAACTGAGCTAAGCCCCTAAAGCACATGTAGCTCCACACCTGGTGCATTTGAAGAGATGGAAAGAGCTATACTCAAAATGTTGACATTATAATTGAAGCTAATGTCAGGAGTCCTAAATGGTTTTGTGTGCATGTGTTTCCTTCACTAGGCTTTGGAATAACATCCATTACCAAAGGCTCTGAATCCCTCTTCCCAACATTTTAAGAAAGATATCCTCTTACATATTGTACCTGCTGGAAATGATGATGGAATGGAAATAGATTTCAATTATTGTGAAATAAATGCCTGAGCCGAGACCAAAATCTCAGCGTTAATATGCTTTTTAGTGAGCAACTAATACATTAAATAGGAAATAATTGCATATTGGGTAACTAGAAGTTGGCAGATGGCCAAAGAGGTGTCTGTCTGAAGCTCTTTAATAGTCAAGTTAGTCAAAAACAACATGGCTGAATGAACAAACACACTCTGAAACGGTCAAGCACTTCAGAGCCACATGAGGAGCTTAGCTCCTGTTGGGTTAGCGCTTGGGCTAACATGAGGTTTGGGGATGTGCCACATGCTGGAGCTTAGGTGGGTTTATCACAGGAGGGGGCAGCAGGCAAGGGCATGTCTGTGGCAGAGTGGCTTGGGGTTTATTTCCTGGTGTGATTTGAATTTCTTTTTGGATTTGGGTTTGTGCACGGCTGCCTTCATCTGGCTCTATGTCCCTGAAGTCTCCCTTCTTTTCTCTGCATAACCGCTGGTGTTTAGCATTTGAAAATCCCCAGGAAAAAAAGCCTAAATTCTCCATGCAGAAGTTTTGGTAATAAAATAGTTTCCAAATGGTTTACACCTCTCTGTTTTTCTTTGGATAATATGATTATGAAAACCAATTTTGTGGTGCGGTGGTGGTTAAATGATTTTGCTGCAGGACCACACTTTTTATTGGGTAACATTTGGCAACCCACCATATCACCAAATTTTTTCATTATACTAAATTTAATTTTAATGGGCTTGTGCTTTCGGCAGCCAATAATTCATGCTACAAATCTCATTGTAGTTGTCACACACCATGTACCCTTTATTCATGTTTTGCTCACAGTGCAGTTTTCTTTGTGCATCTAGAGTTAAGATCATACAACCAGTCCATGAAGGTTTTTTTTTCAGTACTTTTTTACTGTCAGTTAATTTAACCCAATTCTCTCTCTCTTTTTTCGTATTTGACAGATCAGATGCAGTCATTGAAATCTCATGGATTAGAACATATTTAACTATTGGTTTTAAAGCTGATCAGTAAAATAACAGGAACAAAAAACAAACTGATGGATTTGTGAAGAGCTGAGCAAAGGTCACAATTTATTTTTCAATTTAAAGATTAAAGGCTGTAAATAAAATAAGTTGTTAGTCTGGCAGCAAAGAAAAAAAATGGGATGGTGAGGCACAACACTAAAGACATGTGAAGACAAGCATGCTGGGAAAACATGCAACAACAAACAAATACAGGAGTTTTTTATCACATAAAAATGCATAAGGCTAACACTATTGTTTTTATCAATAATGACTGTAACAAAATAGTTTTTTTATTCTTCGTGACAATAACAAGATGTTGATTAGCTAAATACATCTCTGTTATGACGATAACTTGACGCGATGCACATGAGTTTGAACAAGAGTCATTTTGGGACAGTCACATGTTCAAAATGCATGTCATTTATTTGGAACTGTAATCTGTCGTTCAAAATATAAAGTATCTGCCCCCACATGTTATCTGGTCTGATCACATCCTCCACCCGACGCGCTGCATTCACATGGTGCACAAGGCATCTGCGGTCCCAACTCCTCAGTGAGTTTCCATGAATGACAAAACTTCAATTGCCATATTTTCTTCATGCTTATTTTGTTCTTACTCCATTGCTCATATTTGACCTAATATATATTTATTGCACTGCCAAATGAAGAATGTTTTTGTGACTTTTTTTAAAGTAAGGGAGATAAATTCTGTTTTATTTGAAGTAATCCTTAGATCATACATATGTATCATTTTATTTATTAAAGAATGCTCATCAACAATCTCATAATATGAAAATGGAGTATTATTTCAGAAAATAAATGTAAATTCCATTTTCTAATATTTAAAAACTTAAATTAACTTATTAAAACACATTGTAATAAACTAAATATTAGTTTACATTGACTAAAACTAGATTAAATCATTATTTAAGGTGAATAAAACTAGTCAATTTGTCATCAACTAAAACATGACTAAAACATTTTATTTTGAAATTATTAAAATCTGACTAAAAGGAATTATTTTTATACAGTTATAAAAAGAGACTAAGATTAAAACTTAGGTGGTTGCCATTTTCTTCTTATTTTGTATAGAGCAAAGTTATCTGATTTATGTATTTCTCATCTGGTTTACTCAATGACAGCTTTACTGAATAGATTGCATGATGGCTAATACATTTGGTAAATCATTTATTGGTCAAAATTTAACTTTGAGGAAACAATTGCCAATTAAATTGTACAAAGAGCTTTTACCAGATATTCATTTTTTGCAGGTATTACTTACTACTGTTGATGCCGCCAATGAGAAGTGTTCTCCTGGTGTGTGTCTGTGTAAGCTTCAGTGCCATGAATAACGTTCCATGAATTCTGAATTCTTGAGTGCTGGTTTTGAAGTTGTGTCAAACAGCCTCTAACAGGGCGAATCTGCAGCGTGCCTGTCAAACCCTAGAGACAAACGTGACCTGATGAGAGTGAGAGAAAGAGCAAGCTTGGTAGAGGGATGGTGAAAGAGAGAACATGAAAGAGTGAGGGTTAATGGTGAAGATGAGGATGACTTTGATATAGGTCATATGCATGTGGCTTGAAATATTCCACAGTGGAAAAACAGGGAGTAACTGTAGAAAACGGTGATTGAAAGAATAAGGGTTGTCAATATTGGCCAAGAACACTTTGAATGGTTAATTATAAAATTGTAGAAGTAAAAAGTAGATTTGGAAGCATATTGTGTGCCTTTCCTCTCAAAACTCTGTGATGGAGGGATGAGCTACAGACTGATCGTGCAGTGAAACATTGTATTTCCTTTGGGGAATGAGTACCCTCTCTTCTTCTTTTGTTCTTTTTTCGCACCCCCTCGACTCTCCTCATGACTTGCCTGTTGCCAAGAGCTCCAACAGGTTTTTTTTTCTTTCAGGTTTCTTTACAACTGCTTGGAAGAGTTCGGCTTGACTAAGCATGCCAACCCACCTTGAGTCTTCACCCCTTAACCATTCTTCCAGTACCTAAGTTTCTCTCAGTTTGCAGCCTTCTCTATGCATCAAAACTTTCCAAGAGCAAGACCCACATGTACATTTGCTATTCTTTTCACGAAAGCTTGGTGTTGTCCTCCTAGGGGCAGCTTCACACAAATATGCCCCTCTTCTTTGTTTGGCAGGTTCTTTTGGATCCCTCAACTTTGACACTCACCTTCACTGATCTTGGGGATCAAGGTACAAGGCATTTTAACCTACATGCCTTTTATTATCTTGTACATTTTTAACAAAGAATGTATAAAGTTAGTTTCTTTTGGAAAGTTTACTTCACCCCAAAATAAAATGTAGTCAATAATAACTCACCACATGCTGTTCCTAACTTATAAATGCTTTGCAGAACACAATTTTACATACTGCTGCAAGCATTGATCTCCGGGGTTTAAGCAAGTCATTATGGTTGGTAGCTCAGAACCGGCCATGTTTTTTTTTTTTTTTTACTCAAATGAGCTAAATGATTATAAATGCTTGAACATCTGTAACAACTCTTGAGTTGATGGCTCTTAAACTATTGTGGTTAAGAATATGTGTAATCATTACAAAAGAACACCAAATTGGGGTCAGAATCAGAATTAATTGCATGCAACATCTGAAAGAAGACCTGGAGTTTCAGGTCAAAACCTTCTTTTGTTGTAGATTTTCATCTGCGTCATAACTTTTTTGTTTGATTTGCAGTTTATTATTTTTATTTACATTTTGCAACAAGTCGGAAGAAAATACAGACTTTCATTCAAACTTGAGACCTTGAGTTCAAGGGTTTGGAACAACATGGGGCTAAGTGATTGATGACTAGATTTACATTTTTGTAGGAGTCTTTAAGGTTATATTCTTTGCAACGTTCATAAATCAGACAAGAGTCACAGAAAAAGGATTGATTGTGTTATTCAAACAGCTGGAAAGCGCAATTCTAAATAAAAGCTTCTTTTTATTTTACACAACCCCAAACTTCATTGGAATTGGGCTTTGTATTGCTCTGTGGGATGGAAGGATGATTCTTTCCCTGAAAGCGTTGAACACTATGTTCCCTCCCTAAAATGACTTCTTTTGTTCTCGCTCTCCCTCTCAATCCCTTTACCTGGGATCCAGCTGGTTAAGTTCTTACTAGGTTCTTGTATGCCCCTCACAATTCACTTCATTAGAGATTCTTAAATTAACTGGTTAGGACCAGACCTGGCTGTTTTTTAACCAAATTCTGCATTCTGTCTGTTTGGATGGGCAGATGCTTTGAGCTTTTTTATAGTTATGTAGAAAAACACTCAAACCTTAAGTGCAAAGAAGAACAGTCATTTTATGTCATAAATGAAAGGCCTGATGTTTTTGAGTGTAGAATTTTCCTGCTGAATCTCTGACATTTGTTTCAGCAAAGTTTTCGTCAAGTAGGATAAGAGGTATGGTTGACAAGGAATGCAACACTACTAGCCCGAGTGTCAAGTAACAGCCCAAACTGTCTGGTCAAATATATAAAAACTTCAACAGGACACAAGTACAATTAGCTCACTATTGGCAGAAAAAGGCAAATTTGCAACAAACATTGGAAAAGGGGAAAAAAATTCCAGTGCTGGCTTTGTTGAGCTTTGTTAGCGCTGACCTTACTATTGTTTTATGCAGTTATGGATATGATTGCGATTACCCGTCTGGTCTGTGTACTGGACATGTGGTACCAGATCACTTCACTATACAGCTTCCAAATATAAACATGCGCAGCCTCTAAATGGATTTTCATCTTTGATTTTGTGAATGAGTAATTTGAGCATAGTGTTGCTCTCCTCTGCTAGAAAAGGTGATAAGTGGTGGAAATGGGATTATTAGATACATTGTGATGTGGCACTTGCAGATTATCAATCGATTAGAAAGTGTTTAGCATCCTTAATGTGTAATCTTAGATTTGGCAGAACAAACACTGACTAACATCTTAAAGGGATGACAGGGGTTACTTAAAGAACCCAAAAGTGCCTGAATTTTTCACATAAGCGCTAAAGCAACAACCAATAATAAAGCAACAAAACACTGACTATTTCAGAGCTCAAAATTATTATTTGAAAAAAAAAACATTTTATTTTCTAAAGGATTATTTTCCATAAAGGTTTAATGATGTCAGTATACTTTTAACCACCCTCTTCGTCAGTAAAGACAGCAAAACACTATTACACAAAACAAAACACCAAAGTCGAACTCTAGACTCCTAACACAGAGAATCCTCAATAACAGGAAACTCAGAATCCAGGGAAACTCAGCAGCCAAATCACTGATACATTTTTTTATTAATCTAAATCACTTACCCCGAGCAAGCTATTGTGTGCTCTAGCTGACCACTGCACATAAAAAAAGAATACAAACCAAATAGTTCCAGCTGTCAGTGAAATCCACAGCATTACAATCTGTAGAGTAATGTCATCACTGGAATTCAAGAACAGCTCAAATTTGGCTCTGGGTTGCAGATTTCCCCAGCAACCTGCTGAAGCACCGAGCTGAAGTTGTCTCCCGGTTTGCACTTTGAGATTCTTGGGTTCCTTCAGAGAGTCACATGCAGATTCAGAGTTCTTCTGTTAACAGTTAATAAAGCTGGGTGAATCACGTCGACGAAGGTTCATTTCAGGGTGCATCAAAAATATTTGAGTTAATCAGAATCAGCTTTAGTGTCACGTGTCTGTGTGTGTGTGTGTGCGCGTGTGTGTGTGCGTGCACAAGGAATTTTCTGTGGTACAATGGAGCCATCACTGCTAACAACATAAGTACAATACAAACCACATAAATACAGTAAAGTCCAACACAACTAACAAGCAATTAACATAAGGCTTTGTGGTAGAGTATTTAGAAGGATTGATGAAATGTAAACAGTTGAACAAAAGGTATAAAGTTTATTGTGCTTAAGTGCAAAATGTGATGTGCGAGAGTCCAGGTGCAGGTAACATGACGGGGAGCTTAGAGTTAAGAGTTCAGCAGTCTGATAGCTTGGGGAAAGAAGCTCTGTTTGTGCCATAAAGTCCTGGTGTTGGTGGCTCTAAAGCGGTGTACAGAGTTTCTGTTAGCCTCTGTGTGTTGTAGTGGGAATAAATTTGGTGCTACGTTCTCCATTTTCACTGGAAATAACATTTCTGTCTCCAGTCAAAGCAGGAATTAGCTCAGAGCTAGAATTGGACTTTTCAATATCAAAACATTTTTGCCACTGACAAAATAAACAAATTAGTAGAAAATAAAGTTTTAACATTGACAAAAAAAAAACTGTGGCTTGAATATATTACCAAGCATATTCATAAATAGTTATTGTCAGAGAATAAAAGACAGCTTATGTCCTGCACTCGTGTTTGATGTTCAGACGACATCTAGAATAAAGCTCCTTCTCATAAAAAAAGAAACTCAAGCTCATATTGACTCCAGAAGTTCTCCAGAGTTCTCCTGGTCTTTAACATGCTGAAAATGTTTAGTGTGTATTGAGGACTTTTATCCATAATGGGCGAAGTTATGAAACAAGCCAAATCTAAAAGGCTTCTTCCTCATATTTAGCATTAACACTCTACAAATCACGAAAGAGTAAAACTAAAGAAATAAACATCATGGTCTTAATTCCCTGTGCTCTACTCAGGCGCCCCGGCATGTAATATTGAGCAATATGCACTCTATGTTTAAGCTTGAAATGATCCACAGTTGGGGAAACTTCCAGTGTTTTCTCTGAGGCTACTGTCTTACATTTTAAATGCACACGGCACAAGTTGTGTTTGCACTCATGAAGTTGGTTTGCTGAAAGTAAATTACACAAAATCAAAGCGATACTTTTAATGTCAATTTTTATTAAACACAGTTTCAATTTGCAATCAATTAATCATTTTTATATAATTTGCTTAACCGTTTCAGCCCTAATTTTCAGCCCTAAGTTTGCTTGCACTCCTCTGTACCAAAAAATGTTCTGGTATGTGTACACACATTCAACTGGCAATAAAGCTGATTTGGGCTATTATTTTTTTTTTTTGACAGGATGGTTTATTAACATCAGATATAACATCAGATATTTTTGTTAAAACACTAAAATGTGAAACTGAAAAGGTTGTCATACAGTTTTTCGCAGTGATATTGTCATTTCAGTTCAAATGTTCTTTTTTATTTAGTATCATGATTATCATGGACATAAAAGCACCTATTGCATCATTAGCAGAGTTTATAAGGTTTATTATTATTTCCTTTTGTTTAGTAAAGATTATAGTAGGCAAGGTTCAGTCTTTGAATGGAATTACTGAAATAAATCAACCTTTTGTTATTAAGTGACCTGTACTTTTATTATTGTTTGGATTTAATCATGTGGTCCAAAAGCCAAGCGTTTCATTAGGACCCCTCACCATCACCTTCACCACTCAGCGCAGACCCTGCTCAAACCTTCCTTTTCATTTCTCATTTGTTTTTGTTTGTCCTTGTATCGTCAACTATTGTTAAGCAATTAACAGGTCCATTTAGCAATTATGTTGCCGTGTACAGTACGACTAAAGCGAGATTGTGGAGCTCAATTGGTATGCATGGCTCGTCTCGGTTGCTCTGTATTCCTACACCATGGTTGTGAAATAGTTCGTGGTTTAATTATTCTCTTTTATAAAGGGATCAAAGGTGCTGCTGCCAGGGTCAGCCCCTATTTTAATTCATGTTTGCACTCAAGCGTATACTCCCACACCAGAATTTTTTTGGTTTTACTATGAATATGTTCCATTATTAAAACCACGAAGCCATGCTGTAATGGTATAATGACTTCAGTTTGGCTCTAGCGCTGTAGGATTAAATCACAACCCACTACTATATATTGCAGACACAATGTGGATCTTGTAGGATAATCCCATATGCTTGCGTTTAATCACTTAATGATTTAATCATGTAAGATCTAGCGGCTTGTTGCTGTTTTTGTTTTGCGGATGAAATGAAAAACAACCTAATTAACTAAAGTGGACTTTAGAAATCTGTTACTATTTACTCACTTTGTTTGCAATGTGTAGAAATGGAAAAAAATATCATGTTAAATATACTACAAAAAATGTTTGTTTGTTTAAATTGCATTTTTGGCACATGGCACAAGTGTGAACAGATTGAATTGTATTTTATGTGAGGATTGTGTGATGTATTAATAATTCTCAGGATATTGTTTCTATTGAAATAGCTGCCCAAATACTTTATTTACAAATCTTAATTGTGAGTTACTTACATTATTTACTTACATTTATTCATTTGGCTTTTGTCCAACGTGTCTTACAGTAGGGGAAAAGTAGCCCAAGTTTAACTTGGGTTGATCATAATAGAAATTCTATTAGCTGATCAATCAACCATAGTAGGACAGAAGAGTTTTGTAGATGTTTTTAAGGTTATTGTCACTGTTTACTTGACCGGATCAGAGAGTTTGTTCCACTTAGCAGGGACAGTGAGAGAGAAGGTTCTGCTGAGACATTTTCTGCCATTCTGAGATGGAACCTTCTCTGAACACAGGCTTCTGCAGGGCATGTAGGATTGTATGGGCTTGAGAAGGGTAGCTGGTCTGGAAGCCAGTATCAGTGATTTGAGCCAGTGAAGAGTGATGAAGAGGGGCGTAACATGAGCTTGCCTCATTTCCTTGAAGACAAGACAAGCTGCAGACTACTGAATCATCTGCAGAGGTCTAAGTTTGTTTGATGGAGAAGAGAAGAGGACCAAGAACTCAATCCTGAGGAACCCCAGTGAACAGTCAATGAGTATTGGATACCTTAACTCTCCACATTATACAGAATAATAACAAATAAATAGACTAAAATTAAACAAACAAAATCAGTGGCAGAGAGTGCCCAACGTTCGTTCTACCTCCCCTTACCCATCTGTTCACTATCCTATTGGTGGCTATTATTGCTGGAGATTTTTTTCATGCACCTGATTTTTGAGAACACATCCCTTGAAGCAAAGAGTGACAAGCCACAACGATTGACTGGAGACCTACAGCTTGTAAACCCAACATCGGACCAAAAAACAATAAAAAAATAAATAAAAGTTTTGAAAGCTTAAATCACATGCTAAATAATGACACAAAAACACAGATCCAGCAGGAATCGAACATGGTCATAAAGACATCCCCCAGCACATTGCTATAACATCTCTCCACCCAGATATGATAATGACCTCTCAGTCTTCAAAACAACTGATCATACTGCAGCTAACATAATGAGAAGAGGGCTAAGAAACAAGAATCAGTGGAAGATTGTAGAGAAGGCCACCCTCTGGCTTTGGATGAAAAGGGCAGATGCATAGACTGGTACTGGGATGCAAGTCGGGCTGGTACGACTGGATGAGGGTGGATAATGTTGCGAGACACCCTGGGACCCCAGGAAAACATCCCTGATGATGCATCTCAGTGAATCCATGAGGTGTTTCCTGATTAGAGATGTGTGCTATTCCAATGGAACTGGTAGGGAAGTGAATTAGAGATCGCCAAATCCAACTTATATATTTGCTGAAACAGTATAAATGGCTAGACACACTGCCAGTTTGAACAATGCAAATGATAATTACTCTTCATTATTAATGCATCTATTAAAATGTGATACCAACTCCAAAGTTCATCACAGGGAACCTGCCATGTCATCACTGTGCTCTATATGATCATGATTACCACTTGTGTACCCCCACACCCACTCAGTTCAAGCCTTCTTCTTCTCTGCGTTTTCATTTTTCAGACTCCCTGACACAGTCTGACACTTTAACCTCTCACTGCTGATTACTTTGTGCCTCCTGTCCACTATATCTCCTGTTTCTCTTTCTCCCTCACCTATACACCAACACTAACCCTCTGAAAGTAATATGGTAATCCAGAAATCCACTTGCATTGTTCAAACGACATCATTGTCACCTCATCAGAGTAGTAATGGAGATGTGTTATGCAGATGCAGTGTTGAACATAGAACAGAATTGATCCAGTGTGTAAGTTAAGTTTGCTTGAATCCTGATCGATCCGGCCTGTCACAGAGATTGATCAGCAACACTCAGTTACAGCCATTGATCTGCTGGTTGCTTGTCATTGCTCTGAGGTGGGGAGGGAGAGAGAGAGAGAGAGGGAGGGAGGAGAAAACCCATTTCCTTTACCTCTTTATTGGCCGTTCATCTCTGCTGAACTGTAAAAGAGATGAATGCTGTGTCTGGAAGCTCAGATACTCATAATTACAGGTGGCAGTGAATAAGAGTGCTCTGTATGTTATATGCAGTGAAGAATATTTTGACAAAAGAAGAAATTTAGTGAAAAAACACTGTAGAAATCAGTTAATGTTGTTTGTGTTTCTATGTCTAATATCTAATATCTAAAAATATATATATATGTGTGTGTGTGTGTGTGTGTGTATATGTATATATATATATATATATATATATATATATATATATATATATATATATATATGTATATATATGCTAAAAAACATATTTAAAGATTTATTACAATTTAATCATTGGCATAATATGATAATTATGATTATTTAAACTCCAATTAAATATGAAAACGGATCCTCGGTGAGTTATTTTTTGAAAGACAAGAGGAAAGGTCAAAGAAACTTCATTTATTCTAATTCAGAATTCATTCCTTCAATATGGACCGTGTAAACACCCACAACACGAGGTGTTGGTTCCTTCAGAAGAATCTGATCGATGAGAATCTCATGTGCTTGACGGCTAATTAACACCTTGAAGATGTTTTAACAGTGACTGAGCTTACAGTATTAGCAGAGATAATATTAACTGTCAGATTGAGGCTTGACTTCCACATCAGTTGGACGAAGAGATAATTTGTTTCAATGGCTTAGATTTCTTGTGTTGGAAACTATGTTTTCAGCAAGTTTGATTGCCATGCCAAACACATGTGATTTATATGGTAAGTAAAGTAAAGACACTCAGACAGGACCTTTAGGAAACCTTTTAGGGAGATCCTGCTCCTGTTTTTTTTGCTCACAAATGAATACATTTTAGGGTGTCACATGTGAAATGTGTCTCCATGCTCCCCTGTTAAGACTCTTAATGGCCTTTTCCATTTACCCAGCATGCATCAATAAAACGGAATGCACTGACTGATGGCGTTTTTTCTTATTGTATATGTTCTTCATTGAAAGATCTATTTAAATACTTTATATAAAGAATAAGGTTGACACTTCTTGAAAAAATAGATAAATAAAAATGTACTTAAAAATATATAAATAATAAAGGTTTTATTCACATTTAGGGGTAAATATAGACAAATAATTACAGAAAAATGACACATTATAAATCTAATGAAAAATAATCAAACAATAAAAACAAAATACATTTTTTTGTTAGTGTCGGAGGAGGAGGTAGTGAAGGAGAACGGATGGAAGCGGAAGAGACCCATGACCTTAACAATACGCTTTCACATAAAAAGAACACAAAAATGTCCTAAAAAGGTTTCGAAGACCAACACTAAATTGAGTGTTCATGAAGAACTATCATGATACAGAACTATTATGATTAAAATCTATTGATGTGGTGTTGATGAGGTCACTCATTGGTTGAATGATTTTGAACTTCCCCCTAATAAAATCACTCTTACTCTTGTTCTTTATTTTATGCAGTATAGAGTGTCAGTGATGTCAGCTATATTGATGTCAAGAGAGCATTTGATGCAAAATGTGGGTAGTCAGCCCTTTTATTCTAAGTAGTAATAATATTATCAAGCTGCAGTGCCATAGTAGTGCCTTGTTAGGCCCAAGAGCTTTTTTAAACAGCAAAACAGCTTTTTAAACAGCATTTAAACACAATGGTATTAGCATGTGGATTAAAACGCTAATTTGTGTGCAAGCTAAAATATACTCTTTGGATTATTTTAAAGTCTGTGAAAATTACAGGTTATTAAACAAGCACATTTTTCACAAAGTTTAAAGAAACTTATGTTTTTAAAGTTATCATAGTTTAAAGAGCAGTGTTCTGCATAGTAATGTAGACAATGATATGTTAATTTACTAACTAGAAGCAAATTCTATGCCAAGTCTATTTATTATTTAATTATTTAATAAACAACAAGGTCCGTTTAATGTATAATTGTTTACGTTTTCAATTTTGGTTTTAGCGATGAAGTAAAATTTAATTTGGTACTCGCACTCTGGTTGCCCTTTATGTTTGACTAAGTGCTCAAAGCAACAGAGGCTGCTTTGACCTTCATGAACACATATTTAAAACATTTTTGGATTGCATTTTAGGTTAGACCTGTAAATAATAACGATACACAACTCTTAAGTCCAAAACTCAATGGCAAGGCATTGTATCATCGTAAAACTTTTTCACAAGTCTAACCTTTTGTTTGTGAACAAATGTGATTAACATTTTTTATTGAGGGTCATCCAGCTGCTCTGTTATCTCCCAATAGTGCTCTGAACACGTGATCAAACGAGACAACTTTCATTGGTTAACTCACGTCTGTTCTCATTGTTTTGTCTTGAACCATGCTCACACACACTTTCAGACTATTTTAAGTTCGTCTAGATTTGTGATGGCTTTAACGTTTGGTAGTGTGTAGATTAGTTGGATTCATTAACTTTTAGAGCAACCTCATTAGGTAAATTAGTACATTGCAAAACACAAGTGAAAATGTCTAAGTCTGTCTTTGCATGTATTTTTAATCACCATTGATCATTTGACCACCACTCAAAATCTGTAGCTTCTGAAAGAACATTTTACAAGTTCATATCTTAAATAGGCCAGAGACGATAGGGCAGAGACTGTTTACTTAAACTTTTTCCTTTTCTCTCCGCCTGTTGCTTTCTGTCTTTCTTCTGGAAGAGTTCATTAGCCTTTTTCGTTGTCTCTCTGTCCACCCTCTTAACGCACTCACCCCCTCCTCGCCTTCCTCCCATCTCTCTTCCACAGACCGCTCCGCTCTGTCGCTTCTCCACAAAAGAGGCCCGATGACAGAGCAGGACCGGCCGCCTCTTTGGCTCTCGCATCTTGTCTCTTTTCTTCTTCTCCTTCGTGGCCTCGTCTCATCCCTCTCTTGCCTGGTTCTCCAGCACACAAGCACATTCATGCTGAAGAAAGACCAATTAAAATCCATCTTGTCTTCTTGCTGTCTCCCACCAAACTCTCTCTAGGGCCACTAATTAAAAGTGAACTCTTTCTTTACCTCCCTCCTGTTGTCTGTCTCTCCACTCTCTAACCCTCTGTCTCGCTTCATGTGCACTGCTCTTTTGCTCTGGTTCTCACCTGCTCTTCCACAGAATGCTCTTCATCTGCATTTCTGAGGTGTGTCTGAACTCTGCTGCAAACTTTATTCCACCTTCTCTTTAAAGTAGGAATCTTTTCAGGTTTTTTAGAACTCCTGCACTTATTTCTTGAATGGTTTCTTTATAGAGGTAATGAACTGTCTTTTGTTCATAAATTCTGTGCACTGAGGTCTGATTTCAGTGTTGCATTCTGTTACAAAGACTATTACAGTTAGGATCACTTCAGTGAACCCTTTGTTTAATTTAGTGACTAATAACAAGAAAAAAAGAAACTGAGTCTGACAAAGTAAACAAAATGTATTAAATTAACAAGGCATTGTTCTTCTGTTAAACAAACATGTGCACTTCTACTTCAATCAGAAAATATATAGGCCTGCAGTAATAAACAGTAAATACAAATAAACAACAAATTTGACAAAATAAACAGGTCCAGGTATCATAATCAGTCCCAATATTTATAGGCAAACCTTGCTGATATTGACGACAAATTATGTTAATCATTCGATTAACATAAGTGATAATTGACTAATCATATGGTCCCACTTACCTATATTATCTCCAGTATACAAGACATGACCAAAGAGCTAACATCTACATCATGCAAGCTATCCCTCCTTCCACCCCTTCACCACTCAACATGCCTGTTTCACTTCTCACTTTGCATAAGATGGGCTACTCCTCGTTTAAACAGCGGTAATAGTTGTTAAGTTTGGGGGGAGGGGTGGTTCGGTAATCTCCATGCCCAGGTTGTTCAATGGTCCCGACAGCTCTCCTAGTACGCTTCTCCGTTTCTCACCAACCTCACTTGCAATACCAGGCAATTATGAGCAGAGCGAACTCGTGAAATGAAGTGAGTGCAATCCAAGGATGCAGAAGGGATTCAATGAAAGGCCAGTTCTCTGAAATTATTTACTTGTTGTTGTATTTGCAGATGTGGCAGTTAGGGATGCAACGATGAGCTGAATTCACTATTAGCTGCGGTTGAATATTGTTACGGTTAAGTAACTGTGAAGGCTTCTCAACACTGCGGAACGAAAATGCTGCAACTAAAAAAAGGTTTTGCCAACTCTGTGCTAGCTTAATGTTCAGAGTGTAAAACAAGGCGATGCTAACGTATGCGCAGTCGCACCCACTGCAATAACAGCAGCACTCTGTTTCCCTCAAAGAAGCATCTGAAGTCTGCAGTTTGGGAATATTTTGGTTACACAGAATGCACACTGGCATTTTATTCTAAACGTGCCACAAAATTGTTCCTGCTAAATGATCTAACACATTGAATCTGATAGGAAGCTGGTTATTTTACAGTTTAAATTCCTCACGGAGGTATTCATTCTTCACTAAACTCAGTCATGTTACCCTTAACATACGTGTAATAAGAAGCTTTAATGGATGACTAGCGCTGCTGGGACTGTTGAAGTTTTCTTATAAGTTTTCTAGTCCATCTTTGAACATTTCTATATAGCAGCACAGTACCAGATATAATGCCATCTTGTGAAGACAAGAATTGCAGCATTTGAAGGCCACATATTTACCTGTTTTGATTGCTCTTGCACCTTAGTAGTGTTCCTCATACATACTGTATGTGAAGTTTGTTCGTGCATATTTGTGTAATCCTTCATTCCTTTTTTTGGTGTTCTACGAAAACACTCAATCTAACACTCATTGCCTCTAAATTTTTATAGCAAAAACTAGTACTTCAACTTTTTAAATTATTTGTTATGAATTGTAAAACATTTGCTGCATTTGTCGTGCAAGATATGTTTTTTAAAAGAGCATGTTTATGTTTGAATCCTTGATCAACTGTATGTTTAAAAAAAATAATTAAAAAATCCGTATTTTACATTCTAGTGGAAGGAAGACAAACTTTACATTCCACGAGTACCTGTTTTACTGTATATTTTTTTAAGTATTAATCCCATAATATTTATTACTATGAACAAGGTCAAATAATCTTTCGCGTAGTTCTAACAATATCATGCTTTTGCACATGGAGTTATTGGTCAGTGCACTATTCAGATGTATAAACTTAGCTAAATTACTAAAACAACAGTTTTTTTTTTAAGTATAGTCAAAAATGTATGTTAGAAGTTTTATCAATCAGCCAGAGAATATCAAAGTGAAGAATAAAAAAAAAACCTTGCCAAAGCATCAAAACATGATTCTTTCGTTCTTTCTTTCATCTCTTCGGACCACTCTCAATGTTTATTGATGTTGTCTTCAACACGATCCCTTTTAAAGTCAACAGTGCGTAAACAAGCGTGCATTAATTACCAGGCCACTAAGGGGCATTTTATGCTAATTCTTCCCCTATTAGTGCAACTTGACTTTTGACTCTTGAGTGTGTATGTGTGGAGAAAGAAGAATGAAACTCTCATTAATTAGCGTGAGGCTGTTATCGAAAGCTACAGTCCGTATCCGTCCTGACTGAATCTTTTGACCTCCGAGTTTTTCCTTCCTTTTACTATTTCTATGCATGGTCTCTTGGGTATCTTGAAGCATGCTTAACTTAGCAGACACAATTTTAATCTTTATTGCTTTTATCAACTACATTTCTGACAAGAAACACTTGTTGACTTACTGCTAACTCTTAATAATATTCCACAGAACACCCAAGAGAGTTCCAACTCTCTCATGATTCAGTGTTCATCTGCTGGCGCATCAAAAATGTGCTCTCTGCCTTTGGACAAGGGCCATTTTAATGCTTGGGGCCATGAATTTAGCTAGTGACAGAAATACACCCTCTCATCCCCTCCTCCCTCTCTGTCTCTGTGTCTCGCAGGTTAACCGGGGATGATTACTCTGTCCAGGTCAATCTGAGTGATTATCTGGATATACTGTGCCCTCACTATCCCACCGAGCACCAGTCTAGCGGCCCTGTGGAGACTCTGGCTCTCTACCTGGTGGCCGAGCGCCAGTACAAGGGCTGCGTGGAGACTAAGGAGGCCATTAAAAGGTGGGAGTGCAACCAGCCGGATGCTCCCTATGGCCCAGTCAGGTTCTCCGAGAAGATCCAGCGTTTCACACCTTTTTCTTTAGGATTTGAGTTCCTGCCCGGACACCATTACTACTATAGCTGTGAGTAAGCTTTGTTGGAGAACATATGCGCTCGTCATTAAGGGTGAAGAGGTTATGTTCATTACGGGTGGGAAAAAAAAAATCACTATTTATTTAGAGTGTTTTGTACACTATACACTCTGTACACTCTGTTTTGTAATTATTAATAAGTTAATAATGTAAAAAAGGTTCTATTTCACAGTGTTATTTATAATATAGACCAAACTTTTCTGTTAACATAGTAAAAACAAGGAAAACATGCTAAAAGTGAATTATTCTGTGAGAATTGTTGCTCAAAGCTGAAAGTTTTTTTTACATTCAGGCAGTTGCTGAGAACCAAAAAGTTTATTAACAGCTGGAGATATTGTTGCTCTCTTCTGCATCATGTGACAGGAAAGTGAAATCGTTCACTCACAAGACTCTCCACAACTAAAGCTTTTAGAAACATTTATACTAAACATCCTTTATACTTTATACTCGTTTGGTCACAAGTTATTTAGGTTTTACTGTTTGGAGTTAAATGCTGTCTAAAAAACTGTCTACAAGTTCTTTATTGCACGGTTTGACCTTATTGGCCTTCCATACACCGAATGCCTGCGGCCTTTTTGACCCTTTGTGGTAGAATTGATGGCAACTGAAACGTAGGGGATGTGTTGAAGTTGGACTTTATTAACGTAGAAAAACTGTGCAGATGTGTTCTTGAAGTCATTATACAGTAAATGATCGAGGCACATTCAGAAATCAGCGTAGTGTAAATGCTGAGAACTCCACACAGTGTAAACAAAAAATACCAGTGTAAGCAAAACATTTATCTTCAATGCGTAAAAATTGACAAAGTTAACCCTATGCCGTAATGTTTTTATTTGAAAATTACCTCTCATGTGTTTTGAAACATATATTTAAGTTTGAGGAACACCCTAAATCTAAATCTAAAAGAGCTTTGTGTATCTTTGTCTTTAACAAAAAAAAAGTGTTGATTCCGAGTCGCTGAAACAGTTCCTTTTCGAACACGAATCTTTTAGCCCGTACACTCTGACTTAGGACAGAAAAAAATATGGAACCAGATATTAACCAGCAGACACTAAACGAATCTGACAATCACAACCAATCCCGAAAAATTACTTGCATATTATAAGAAAACAAAAGCTTTTTTCGACCATGCGTGTCAAGCCATTTCTGGAGACCTCGAAAATCAAATATATATTAGTACAATCAATGTTAAAGTGCCCTTATTGTGATTTTGAAAGGTTCCTTATTTAATTTTGTGCTTGGCTATTAGCCGCACCTTTTAAGTGAAAAATATATATGCATTAGTTTATCCTTATTTTTTTAGGCAGTTAATGTTAGTAATGCACTGTTACACAACATCCAAAGCATTTGACTTAATAGACCTTTCCCATGTTTCCTCGTAAATTTATTTAGTTTTACAGTGAATTAAAAGTCATGGTTTCACTGCCAAGTTGATCACAAATTTACATTTCATTTTTAATACAAATAGCCATTTTGTATAAAATTACATTATGACTATTACATTATAACAAGGAGCAAATAAGCATTGTTTTATTTCACAAATCATATTAATTATTATTATTTATAAGAAATGTATAAGAAAGGCTTCTACATGCTAAAAAAAGTACTGTAAAAATTATTGGTAGGGTTGCCATGGTCTGAGAAAACATAAGTCACAATTAAGGTTGCCAGAGTTTCATTTTTCCCCATAAATCCTCAAAAACAAAAGTAATGTTTAGCGGCACCATAGTTTGAGAAAAGGCTCATACGCATTAAAAATCTTAAAAGTGATTTTTAGGTATGCCAGCATTTAAGTAATGCTTGTGAACACTTGCATTGTAAATGCACAAAATCTGAAAAGTGATTGTTGAGTGCCAGATAATTGCACAAGACTAAATGTTAAAAGTGATTGTTGGGGTTGCCAGAGATTGAGATATTTCTTCTAAATGATAGTGTCAAAATGACGGTTAGGGTTTCAAAAATGTTTTCCATATGTTTTTATGTTATGATATAGATCTTAAATTTGAGTCATAACAAGCAGTATTTACAAACTCAGGTGTGTGTGTGTGTGTGCGTGAACGTGTGTGTGTGCGTATGTGACCGACCCATGTTTGTAATGCATAGTGTACATTTTTTAAGAATGCATTAAATAGTCATTTTTATTTAAATGCAAAACATGCCTTTTAAATACAGCTTTTAATTGAACCTTTTTGTCATAATTTTCCATTGTATTAAATACATTTATTCCACAGGTCAAGAGAGGTTTCAAAGTATGTTTACAATTTTGGAAAAGGAGATGTTGGCCTGACAAACAGGGGATTGCGTGATAAAAATAAGAAAGACTCTTGAACGTATGGGGGGGGGGGCAGCAAAGGCTAAACAAGGGTGGGAAAGAAAGAAAGCAGCGACAGACAGCGGGGAAGTATCTTTACATAAATTACAACAGTGCTGACCTGGACAATAGAGCATTGTTCAGGCATGAGAGTGTGTACATGCAGTCCTGAGCCATTGTGTCAAAGCTGTTTCCTCAGGAGTGTGTGTGTGTGTGTGTGTGTGTGCGTGTGTGTGTATTGTTCACTTCAAAGTAAGCGTAACGATGTGTCTGTCTGTTTAATTGTTCAAGCTCAATCGTGTAGCAGAAAACAAGGACTCAGTGTGTCCGATCTAAATCCAGGCTGTTGTCTGAGTGTGAAACAGAAAAGATAGTCTAACTATTGTGTGTGATAAACTTTAAGGGTAAACCAGCGCAATCTATTCTCTCAAGAGAGCCTCCCATTGGCTTGTTCTCTACGTGTTCAAGTTCTGAATGAACAGTTATCAAGCGGTCTTAACTAAAAAGTTATTTCATTGGTTGATTTTTAAGGCCACGTCTGCACGGATAGTGTAGATTTTGCTTTTTAAGTCTTTGGTCATGTCCATGGACAAAATTGTGTCCACAGGGGGCACTGTTAAAAAAAAGCTGTCCAAACAACACTAAAGCACTCTTACAATGCTGTAAAGATTGTTGAAGCTGTCAAATATTTTAGAAATTGTGTATTCTACTGAAAAATGTAATCAAGTATTCAGATAAAATATATTTTTGCTTATTTAAAGAGCAATATTACATTTTGAAGAGAATAAGACAGGGCTGTTTAATTAAACAACTAGTTTGTTTTTTTTAAATGTATTTATTATTACATTTTATTTTTGAAAACATGTTATGCAATAAATACAAACAATATTTTTGTTCAAAACTAAACGTTCCATTACAAGCCATTGTTACTATCGAGGGTTTACCCACTGTGAACTACAGTTTTGCTGGACTTCACGGAGATTATAACAATATTTTAAAAATTAAAATAAATAACTTAATAAAAAAACTTTTTTTAAAGTATCAAAACTAAAACGTACATTAATAACACAATTTTTTTTTTGTAGCAGAACCAGCAGGTGAACATTGGTGTTTAATCCAAATTTGGTGTTTGTAGAGGGTTTTGGACAGAAGCGTTTTACCAGTTGATCATAATTATAGATTTTATCCCTTGTGTGCTGTTCATATTATTGTTACTCAGGCGGTGTTTGCGGGTCTGGCTTTTAATTCCAATCAAGACATTTTATGTTAAAATACTTAGAAGATATGTACTTTAGCTAGGAAACAAGTGATTTAAACAGCACATATACTTTATGTATTGCTTATGTCTTCACATTTACAATTTAAACCATGTATGGTGTTCTCATTATTGTTACTTTGGCAGGGTTGGTAGGTCTGCTAGACCCATTGCATTTTGGGTTTTTTAATTCACACAATCATAGAATTTCATACTAAAATCTAAAATTGTATGTTTGTGTCATTTATGTGTGGGAAATTAGTTTTGTAGCGGAACAAAATCTCAAAATTAGTTTTTATTAATTTAATACAAATTTATTATATTCATATATATTTAATTAATGCAAAAAAATTAAGACAAGACAAGGTTATTTGTATAGCACATTTTGGAAACAGGGTAATTCAAAGTGCTTTACATTGGAAACAAAGAATGAAAAGAAAGTACATAAAAAAAAAACATATAAATATCATATAATCATATATTATATTGTCATATAAAATCATTGAGATTAAAAACTGAAAATGTAAAAACATTGATTAAAACGTAGATTAAGATGAAGTACAGAGGTAAAATAGCTGTTCGGGCGTAGGTGCTCAGTCGACAAAAGCGCAACTAAACAGGTGAGAATTTGCCCAAATCAGAATTTTCTCAAAATTTGTTTTTAGAAGAACCAGCTGCTTCAAGAGTTTTGATCCTGTTTTATTTCTTGGAGAAGCTATTGAGCATTTGATCCTTGTTCTAGATTTTGGTAACATTTATTTCACAGAATTCTCTCAAAATTAGCTGATTGTTGGTGTCATTATAATGTTTTCGAATGAATGTTTTAATGTTTTAAGGAGGAGTGTTTTTAGGGTCGGCTCTCTGCTGGCGGTTCCTTGGCCATCTCCTCTCCGCTAAATAGACATTTATACATTTCTGCGATCAGTTAATAAGATTTATTTCAGTTCAAACATCTTTGTAGCTCCTTGCCCATGTGACAAAGATTACAAAGAGGTCTTGTATGTTCATTATTAGCGTTTTTTAGCAAAAAGCTAACCTTTGAATCTTCTGCTAACTTTACTGAAGTGAAACTGTTGCTGTGCTGTGGTATGCTATCTTGATCTTGGACATTTTCCCCCTTCACCCATTACTCAGCCCTCACTAGTCAGTGCTCGTGATCTCAAAACGAAATACTGCCGTCTCCTTACCCTCCTGAGTGAGGTACATATCAGTGCACTGTAACAGTAATGCAAAGATCATGTTTGTGTCAAGTTCAAATCACTGGTGCTAGCTTAGAAAAAACATCTCCAGATCAGTTCCTACATGCGACTCGTGGTTCCGTCCTACAAGGGCAGAAGATCTCTCAGCAGAACCTTCTCTTTCACTGTCCCAGGCTGGTTGAACAAACTCCCTGATCCAGTCAGGAAAGCAGCAACACTAACAGCTTTCAAAAAGCAACTGAAAACTCTTCTCTTCAGGAAACACCTTTATTTTCTTCCTGCTTTGGTTTATTGATCAGTTGATACAACTTCTAATATGAGAAGCTGAGATAGACTTTGACTGTGTAACAAATTGCATATTGTCTCTCTCCTTCTGTAAGTAACTTTGGACAAAAGCGTCTGCCTAATGCATAAATACAAATATAAACCGAATAGAGGCTTTGAGGCAGATGATTATGATCTTTTGTTGTAATCAAATTATTGAAGGAATCGTTTCAGCCCTAAAAGGATATAACAATCCATTAGGTGGCAGCTGATTCTTAACACAAAATCAACTTCTGTCCAATCAGAAGCTTCCGAACTAGTTCAATGTTTGACTCAATTTTGTTTAAATTCAATGCCTGGGCATTGAAAAACAAAATTTTCTAGCCTTTAAAAAAATGTTTTATGCGTATCAAAACTCATTTATATGAGGTTCTCCCAAAATCTGCGCTGTTTGAGTCTGTGTAAATTGAGCAAAGATGAGCATCAGTAACATTGACCCAGGGGCAACCCACCGCTCTCCCTGCTCCAGCCAGCGCAGCAGGAAGTGACTGAGCTGTAGTACCTCGCCCGGGCGCAAGGAGGTGGGGTCAGAAGGGAGCAGGCTATTATTCACGCCAATGCTAGAAATGCCCAACTTTGGAGCTGAAGGTGGGCATTCTTTACACCCCTGGTGCTTTAATGTTTTTTTATTCAGATCAATAGTTTTGACCTTCATGAAAGAGGGAGGTGAATTACTTTTACGTTTATTTGACTGAAAGTTTACATTTTAAACATCTTAAACAATCATTCATCTGTGCTACACCTATGTCCTGCCTCTCTGGATCCATATTTGTTTACCGAGAAGTGATGCCCTTCCATGAAGGCAATAGATGGCTTTGTCCATTTTTAGCTTGTTTCACTGATCATGCCAAACGTTGCGCATGCTATAGTCTATACATTGATCTCACAAAATAAAGGTGAGCTGGATGTGGAAAAATAATTACTGTAATAAACAAAAACATTATTCAATATGTATCAATGTATGAGTTGTATGAATCTCCTGAAAATTTCCTGAAAATAATAGCTTATGTCTAAATGAAAATAATTACCTACTATAGTATATAATAATATATTTAATTGTATAAATTAATTGTTGCTACAAATTTTTGTGCTGTATTTACAGGATACCAATACCTTTTAATAACAATTACTCAAAATAAATAAACAAGAGGATTCCCCATATATTCCCCATAAAAAATATTCGGTTATAGAATAATATTACCTTAAACTAGTCATGTTTAGAAAATCCCAGAAGTGGAATGTTGCAGAATCACATCGATAAACAATTAAAAAAATTAGGGTTTTTGGATGTCCTGGGCCTTAAAGTGTTTTTTTGTTTACCAAAATGTCAATATATTTATTGGAAAAGGGTGGTTTTATGCATGCTATCAAGCAAAACCCGACAAGGGGAGTGGGGGGGGGCAAGAGTACACAGCTAATTTTCCGGAGCACAACCATTTGAGGAGATTCAAAGGCATTGTTTATGATAAATGCTGCCTTTTGAAGGTTGTTAAGAGTGCAGTGATAGTCTAGAGGGGTCAAATATTTATTATAAATGAGTTAAAAAGTGGAATAATCTTGCACCATTAAAAAAATGTAAGCGAGATGTGAGTAGCTGAAAACTCATGTGATTCTCAAATCAAAGATAATATTTTTTTTCCACAATATTAGTAACTGGGGAACACAAATACAAAATGTACTTAAGTAAAAGTGCTCACAAATACAAGTTACTCTAAACATTTACTCAAGTATAAGTGCTTAGTTACCACCCATCTTTGAATGTGAGAAAATATTCTGATTTAGTAAAATCAATCATTTTGAGGATCATTTTTTCATTGTGACAAGATACCTCTAAAGTCCGCAAGGCTTGTTCTTAAAGGGCTTTAAAGAAAAGCAACAATAAAAGTCAAACACACACAGACGAGGAGAGGGAGTGCTCTGCAGGAGTCAGTCGTTCTCATAATTGTCAATGTGAAATTACGACGCATGTTAAATGGATGTAACTGTGGTTGTTGGAAGCTGGGTTAAAAGCCTCTCCTGTAGATGAAGATGGCCGCTGCTGTGCTGCATGTCACTGAAATGGCTCTCATGGATTTATGGTTATGATTAAATGTGGAGCCATGGTCAAGGCACTCAGGAGCTGTGACCTCAGAGCTGCTGATGGGATTCTGGGAAGAGACTTGTGATCGTTGTTTTACAGCGCTCATCCTAATGTGGGCTGATGTTAGAGAGACGGGAAATGTGTGAGCTAATGACTGCCATCATGAGGCACATACAGCACTTGATGTCAGGATACACTCAAGAGCCGTGTGCATACAATAGTGTTTTAATTTAACACAGCCTTTATGGCTTTTGTGTTCAAATTAATGCAAATTTCAACATCATTTTATGCATTTCTTTAATGAAGACAATAAAAAGCTTTATAGTTTTTATTTTGCTATCTGAATAACAGTACTTCAGAGTTCATATCAGGCCCACATATCAACAGTTCTTGTATAAGCAGAGCATCAAGTTCTTATGTGTTGTTTTTAATGCAGTGTTAATATCCAGGGTACCGTCGTCATATCACAGAGAACCATATCCAGCAGGAGAAACTGTAGAGGCTGGCAGAAAGGGGTGCTGAGGGACTTTCCCAGATTGTAATCAAAAAAAGCAGAGCTTACAAAAGTATTACAAAAGCTGCCATATGCTCTCAGAACCTAAATGATCTTGTGAACAACAGGTGCTAACATAATGGAAAAAGGTGCGTTTGGTCTGGGTCTGTTTTGGTGAGAGTGGTTTAATCCTAACCTTAAAGTCTGTTGACAAATTAAAAACCTCCAAAAGGTTTATTTGGGATGGGCACACATACAATCGGTATGAACTTGTGTTTAAGTTCAGTTGAAGTAATTCTCATTTTTAGTGTGACGTTTGGTCAGACCGCAGGGCAATGTGACCCAAATCTGATTTTGTTTGCCCATTTGAGACCTGTATCTGATATGTTCAGGACATTCTGAACAGCTCCGTTCCATTTTTTTCAAGTCCAACCCAGATCACTTTCATAAGAGCTCCTGAATATGAAATAGATTCAGATTTTGTGCTCATGTCACATTTTCTGGGTTTTGGTCATCAAGCCCAACTTAAACACCATTTCTCACAGATACGATGTGCTGGAGAATACAGACCTGCACTGAAATGACTATTATTATTGGGTTTTTAATTTTCAGATCATACATTAAAATACAGATTACACAAATAAAAGCTTTGCATCAAAGGCAAGACCCTAAACTCCTAATGCCCATATGCCATTTGCTATTTTCATACATAGACAAATATCAGAAAATACTGAACTGAAAAAAGGGAGAGCCCATCCAGAAATCAGATAAAGAAAGAGAGAAGAGAAAAGAAAACCAGAGGATTATACCTTCTGCCCTGTAAAATTTTAAAACTGAAGAAAACCATTCCAGTGGGTACAAAACAACCCGGCAGACTTCCACAGTACACAGTTTTTAGAACATCGTCCCAGTATCTCCCCACGGCTTAGCAGGACCAAAACAAATATAACCATGTACCTTTGTCTGACTTGCATCTCAAACTTAATTCGGAGTATGAGGACTTAAACCAATGCTATAAAACATAGTGTTGTCTATGTTATATTAAACTGAAAGAGACTATATTATTATATTATAGAAAGTATATTCTGCAACATTTGTTATTTTCCATCTTAAGGTCTTTATTTGTACTGTTTAGCACAAATAAAGTTGACTCTGATTAGATATTTACATAAAACAAACCCTTAAAAGTGCCCCAGACTAGGCGCTTGGGTATTTACTTTCATTAGCAGTGCATTCTGTGGGATATAGTTTCCTCTTCTGCACTTATGTGACACATTGTGGCCACATTTATGACTTATAGCAGATGCATGTCATTCAAAAAATCCCAAGTGAACATTAAGACTTGCAGACTTGTCCCTATATGTAAAAAGCAGCAGATCACAGAATAACACAGAAAACTAACTAAAGGTATAAAAAAATATCATTTCATTGACAATTTAATACATAATCATATAATGCAAATCAACTGCAATGCAAGTATGAGGCAGTTTGTGAAATAGGTTTTTGTATTGGGAATGTCAGACTCTTTTAAGCGATGGTGTCACACCCAGTTTTACGGCTTGGGCCGTTTCGCAGCGTTTTTGTGTCACCTGCTAGAGCTCGTGCCCCATGCTCGCTCCTGATGTCCACCGGCCACTCCAGTGATTCACCAGTGTGGACAGCGATCGCGTTCATGGAGCCGGCGGTGGCGGCGGCCGGAGTTTCTTTATACACGCTGCTTTAGTGGTGTGTGTCAGGTTTGCTTATTGTAATCATTTTCTAGTCAGTGTAGATTGGTTTAGAGCTTTGTCTGTTCTTAGTTTGAGTAAGTTTGTTTTATTTTGCCTAGTGCCCCTTGCTCTTAATCTCTGAGTGTGTGTATTTTTAAAAGTTCAGACTGAGGTTTAATTTAAGCTTTTTAGCATGACTTGTAAAACTATAAAAGACATGCAGATGAGATGATATCACAGTACCTGGATTCTTTGAGTGAGTGGCAAAGTCAATCAAATAATAGTAGTGAAAGAGTTTAGCGGATTTATGCAATTATAAACACTAAAACAGCTACTCCCTGAGAAATTAAGCAATCTAGAAGATTCTCTCAGAGATATTGGTCAACGAAAGGCAAAGTTTGAAGGACAATTATTGGTTTTGGAACACTAATGCTTAATGCGCATGTTACTTGATGTGGCTTAACATAAATAAACATTGTCCAGGAAAATCCAAATGTAGCCTTTTATTTGCGATTTTTGTTATTTGCTATATTCTGTATAATCTGTGTCAAATGTAGACAGGGATGTTGATTAAATTTTTGAGGGATTAACCAGAATATTGCAGCTGCACATTTAGTGACATGCTAGTATAAACAATGAAATGCATTTAAAAACAACAATGCTACTTTTTTGTTTGCATATCGATGCCCTGATATGTCATTGGTTGATTTTGAAGGTGGAAATAATGATTTGGTGCTCAATAGTGTGTTGTGACGATTTTATCTTCCGTGTAAAATGAAAGGTTGAGTCCAGCAGACTTCTTCTGGAGCCGGCTCGTATGTGTGGTGGGCGACACCTTTGGATCTCTCTGTAAAAGCCCTGATGATATGTGTGTTTTCCTGCAGCTCTGTCAACGGATGACGGTCCTCCTCTACCCTGTATGAAGCTGCGGGTCACTGTGTGCTGTCCGCCTAGTAAGTGCCCTCATCCTCCTCCACGCTCCATTTTCTACTCATACTTTTTTTACTCATCACTTTTTTTCCTTGGAAAAAAGCGCCTCCCCCACACACCCCCCGTCACGCAATCAGACATGGCTGTCTCTGCACGCAACCTCCCTCCCTCTCCTCCTCTCCGTGTCCTTCTGCTGGTTCTTCCTCACCTTCCCATTTGTCCTCTTTCCTTGTGGTTTGTGCTAAAATTCCTTTCATTCTTCTTTCACTGTTAGAGTAGTTTACAGTAATTGTTTTAAAACATTGAAGTAAACATTAAAAATGTGCCATACTGTTAACAAGCAGCGTTTTCTGATGTTGAAAAATAGCTCCTTTATTTCTAAGGTTAAACCATTATATCATCACCAGTGGTTTGATTATTTCTTAAATGTATTAAGATAATTTAGTTTTGTAACCTTTGATTAATTCTAATTTTGAAAAAAAGTAACTGTGTGTGAATGCATGATTTGTTTATTCTATCTATACTTTATAATTTATAAAGTATTTTACGCTATACTTTATTTTTTTACTATATATTCTATTTGTTATTTTACATTTTTCCTGTTTGTAGATATATTTGATGATCATTTATAGGCAAAAAATATTTGTAAATTATATGTTTATGATTATGTCTATTGTTGTTTTAATTTTTGTACTTGTGAAGACATTTATTTATTGAAAAATACTAAACTTATTGTAAGGATTTTAATGAATTGCTTCCCAAATGAGCCATTCATTCTCCCAACACTGAGAGTTTTAAATCCAGACGGAAGACTCATTTTCATTTGCAGCCATTTTAACTATGTTGTTGAGTTAGGGTGATTTTAAAACTGTTTTAAGAGCTGTCATGGTTTGCACTCTGCTGTTTGTAAATATGATTTTTATATAAAATGTACTTAATTACTAAGTAAGCTGTTAAACATATCATATTATTAGCTATAATAATAATAATAATAAAATATAATAATAATAATTATTATTATTATTATCCACCATAATAATAATAATAATAATAATAATTATTATTATTAGTATAAGGAAACAACAACTCCAAGAAATACTACACAAATAAAATTGACACACACACAAAAAGTAATCCATAAATAATATTATAGGCGATACATTTTAATGACATATGCACATAATTGCAAATTATATTATTAATAACATTAAATTTTTTATCAAATATTAACATATTAACATAAAATCAAATTAGTTCACTGTGAAATTACAATCTTGTATATCCTTTTTGAAACATTTTATTACACTCATGACTTTTTATTCTGCAGTCTTCTGATACAATAAATATTCCAGAATCTTTCTGTATATTTTAATTATTTAGTTGTGTTTTTATTTTATTTGTAGTTATTTGCTAAACCAGCCATGATCTTATTCACCGATGTTTACTCTGATCTGTTCCCCGAGTGTTTATCAGTGCCCCGGAGTCAACTGTTCCACTGACCTCGCAGTTAAAAGTACAAACCCCTGACAGTTCAGATGAGTTACTGAGATTAGTTTCGTTATCCAATTAATTAGGGTTTAGTTTTTTTGTAGCCAAACGAACATCAGCAGGTGTAGTGATATGGACCTGCCGGAACTACTTGTGCTTTACGTTACACTGAATATCACTGTGCGTGTATTGTCATCCAATCAGAATGAAGCATTCAGCAGCTATTTTACGGTGTGTGTGTGTGTGTGGAGAGAGACCTGGCTCTCAGACCCCTGCCGTTGTGTTGACCTTCCGCTTGGCTTGGCTGATGCAGGATCAGCAGGGTACGAGCAGGAATGGCAGACCAGACCCATGAGCCGTCTGCCCAAATTCCACGTCCTGTTTCACACACACATACATGAACCTCTCTGTATCTGGCTATCTTCTCATGCAGTGGAGCTATCCTGCTTTGCGAAAAGGCTCTTTGCCTGGAGATCAATCTCTGTTGATTTACCTTTATTTCTCCTCTGTCGTCTGTGCAGGACGTTATCTGCATAGGACTCTGCATTGGCTGTTGCACTACATCTTCAGATTATTTGAGTGATGATTAGGACCACGTCCTTTCAAGTCCTTTCGTTTTGATTCACCTCTAATTCCGTTCCATGTTTTTTTTTATGCTCCTTGCTTAGAAGATAGATGAATGTTCAAATTTTTGCTTTTTTTAAATTAAGCGTTCATGATATTTTAGAATATCACCAAAAATAAGTAAATTACTTAATGTATGTGTAGAATTTTCAGTTGCTTGTGCATGTTTTTCAGTTATTGTAGTTTAGTATTTTGATCTAAGTTGGATTGTCAAACACATGCACAAAGCAGACACAACTCTTGGTTCTACATCTGCTCTGCCCATAACTGTTTCTTGTGATATGCAAACCAAGGGGCCCAAGTGACCGCTTCAGCCTAATCTAAAGAGATTTAAAACAAATCTCTGTTTTTTATTTGCAAGGTTATATAACTAAACAAGTCAAACAATTTCAACTATTAAAAAAACCCCGTTATTGCACAGGTCACTGTCATCTGATAGATAAGATGGGAATGATTGACAGCTCAAATTGCCCTCGAAGCTGAATAGAGATGTGTGTCTGCACAGAAGTTTCTCTCTGCCATCAGAGCACCGTTTTTAAGTCACGTTTTCACAGAGCATCGTTGTTTTTTTTTATAGTCCTATATCTGTACCTCACATTTGATAATAAACCTGACAATGGCCTTAATGGGGTACTTTTGCAAATTTTACAAATATAACTTGATGACTTCACTCTAATTACGAGTGTGTTCACACCATTTATGCATAACTTTGTTTAAATATCTTGGCTTAGTTTTTGTAGTAGGTGTCCTTAAAGGAAATATTTATTTCCCATATTTATGGCAGAACCCATGTATACCTTTTTCAAAATGTTTAAATAGCCATTTGTCTGGATTTGTACCTTTTATTATTCCATCTACCACTGTTGAAATAAACCTAGCATTAAAGTGCGTAAACACCAAGTGTAGAGGATACAGGAAAAGCCAGTGATTAACATGTAAAAAATTGGACTCTGTGGCACTAAGAAGTAGTGCACACTATATGCGAACCAGGAATGCTCACTGAAGTTGAAAAATTTGAACTTGGACGGATGTTCACGCCAACCACTAAGGAGCTAGTTAGCTGGTGACACATCGCCGTGTACTGACTTGTCTGAGTTGTAAACATGATCAAGTAGGTGGATCGTGTTACCTGACTGCTAGCCTAAATCTGCTTGTGAACTTCAGAAAATGTATATTAAAGATGTCATTTCAGACATTTCTTACGTGCTTTATATTGTTCAAAAACCTAACATATTCCGATTGAGTCATGCATGTTTTTGTCACCCTATTGTGACCCCTAATCCTTGTTTCAATTTAAAGGATAAAATATGCATGCTAAACACCATGTTTATTGTGAAACCTGTCCGCTTGATCTTTGAAACAACTGAAATTGAGATCAGCTCAATTTGAAATAGTGATTAACTCCTCACCACTCTTGCAAGCGTCCTACCAGAGCCTTAGTTCATTCTAAAGCTGCGTCAAGAACTTTTATTTTAGTCAGTGTATAATGGGAGGCATTATTTTTGCTCCCGTCCTGTACGTCTTAATGGGAAAATGTTTTGAAAAACAAACTGGATCGTACCAAGTGGTGGGGGGATCTATAAAAAAAACTTGTTTAATTAAGTCTAAAAAATAAATCAAATATTAAGTCCTTGTGTTTGGTATGGTGGATATATACTAAAGACTCTGAATATAAAATCAGATATATGTGTTTTTTGATATATGTTATGTTAGTAGCCTTCTGAGGCTTTATCGTAAATACTTCTTGTCCATCAAAACCTGTAAACTTTTCAACCTGTATTTGATATCTTTAAATTTGCTATGACTTTTTATTTCTGTATGAGAAATACTTCACAAGTTGCCTCCTTATTTTTGTTTAAAAACCATGTTTAAGTCCCATTTCTAATTTGACTTTGCAAGACTGCAATTTGACCAAAAGCAAACGTTTCTTTCGGTTAAAAACTCCAACTTGTGAGACCATAAAGGAGACATTTAATGTCATTTTGAAAGTTGAGTAACTTTCACGCAAAACAAACCTGATTTCTAGTTTAAAAAAACCCTACAAGTAATCGGTTAAAGCTTGCGTATGAAATGGGATCAGAGGTGAGTGTTCATTTCAAGAGTGCTTTTAAGCCTTTGATAATGAAGGATGGAGTTTCTTCATTCGATCTTACCTCGGACCCATAAATGAATGCATGGAATGACCATGTTTCTTCCTCCACTTTGCACATTTTCCTCCTCTCGTGCTCATCCTTCAGAAGCTCCAGTTCTTTCATCTCTCACTCTTTTTCCTCCTCCACGATCTTTTTTCTGTTCTCTGACCGAAACTAATCCAGACTAAACTGTAGCATCCCTCCCTCTTTTTTCCCTGTTTAGTCTTCCTGGAGTGGCACTAATCTCCACACTCTCTTTCTTTTAGTCTTCTCCTTCCTCCCTCATTTTTATGATCTGTCACCATCAGAGCAAAACTAATCAGAGTCTTATCCACTACACTTTCTTTGAGTCCCGTTTCTCTCTTCAAACCCAATGCATTTTGCATTTATACTCCCATCTCTCCTTTGAATCCTGTTCTGAAAGCGTCAGAGACAAATCCAATTATTTCCACACATGGACCACAGATGAAAAACTAAGGAACAGGCCAGAATTTTGTACATGTTTAATTTTGGCAAGTTAGTTACCGAAATGAACCTCCATAATAGCTACAAGTTTGTGATTTAAGCGTGAGGCAGAAAAAAGTGTATGATTTTGGAGGCTAAATTTCCTCAAAAAAATAAAAATAAATAAAAGCTTTTCCAAAACTTCAAGACAACCATCTCTCATACATTGTGTGACTGATTTTTGTCCTTGGGACCTCAAAGCTGCCGGTGCGTTTGAGGGACAATAGTAGTCAACCTTCAATAAAAACAAAGCTGTATTCGGTTTCATCTTAAAACCTAAATATTTTCTTCATACTAATAAGGAATACATGCATATAAACATTTTTCATTTTGTTTTTCCAGTTTCTGTGAGTTATTACAATTAACCAACCAACCAACCATTTAACCAAACGATCGACCACAATCAATCAATCCATAAACCAGCAAAGCAAACCAACCAATCAACCAGTCAGTCAACCAACCATTTAAACAAACGATCGACCAATCAATCAATCAATCAATCCATAAACCAGCAAAGCAAACCAACCAATCAACCTGTCAGTCAACCAACCATTTAAACAAACGATCGACCAATCAATCAATCAATCAATCAATCAATCAATCCATAAACCAGCAAAGCAAACCAACCAATCAACCATTCAGTCAACCAACCATTTAAACAAACGATCGACCAATCAATCAATCAATCAATCAATCCATAAACCAGCAAAGCAAACCAACCAATCAACCATTCAGTCAACCAACCATTTAACCAAACCATTGACCAATCAATCCATCAACTAGACAAGCAAAGCAATCAAGCAGTCAGTCAACCAACTATTTAACCAAACGATTGATCAATCAATCAATCAATACGTCAACCAGACACACAAATCAACCAACCAGATAAAATGTATTGATACAGCATATTTTTTTTACAGCTGCTTCAAAGGAGCTTTACAAAGGGACTTATCATGGACGAACATAGTTTAACATAGTTTATATTATATTTAAATATAGAATATAATGTAATATAGTATAGTATACTATAATTATATATATATATATATATATATATATATATATATATTATATTAGTTATACATTTCTGCTGTAAAAATCAAGGCTCGCAACCAGTTTAGGAAATAAAAATGAAAACTCGAAATGAACCATTTGTTCACGAGTGCTCTTTTGTTGGGCTAATGTCCACACATACCGCTGTTATTTCTTGATCATATGTAAGAAAAAATACACAATAAAAAAGTACTGTTGTAAAAAGAATTTTTTGTTAAAGTAAACTGGTAGCTTTAGACATGAAACTTATGAAAAGACATTTTCCAATCTAATCTGATTAGCAGATCATAAAAGTGCCGTATCAAGCCCTTTTAAATAATGTATAATAGATATTTGACCTTTTAATAACCTTCAAAAAGCATTGTTTATCGTAAGCAATGGCTTTGAATATCCTCAAAAGGTTGTGCTCACTGAAACAAGCTGTGTACCACCAGTTTCTCCCACTGCTTCTGCCACGCCCCCTGCTGGGTTTAGCTTGTTGGTAAGTTGCTGGTGTTTTTGGTAAGCCAACAAACATCTCTGGCCTGGGACATCCAAAAACACTCTTCCTTTTCATGGTTTATTGACACGGCTCTGCTATTGTTACATTCTGGGTCAGTCAGCACATACATTCTTCACTGAGATGAGCTGCATTAGCAGAATGAGACAGGCATCAGTTATAATGTATATAACAATATTTTTAAATATGTATTTGTGACAAATGAATGAACCGATCAGCAATTAGGCAAAAATCTGCTCTGACAAGTCATGGCTGACTTGGTCATCTAACATGTATACTAAATCTTACTGAAAATGTTATTATATGACCTTTCTTAAGTCTTTTTACACAGAAAACAGAGAAAGATTTTCCTCCTATTTCAATTCAAAATGGTAAATCTTTTTCCCTGCAGAAATGTCTTCTCTCAAAAACTCACATATTCGCATATTTAAACAAAAATATCACTGCTGTAAAATTTTACTCAGTACTACTCGTTACTTTTACTTGAGTAGATTTTTAGATGGGTATTTTTACTTTATTTCGTAATGTTTTTGAATGGGTACTTTTATTTTTACCTGTATGTTTTCACTGAATAAACTTTTATTTGAACACATTTATAGTCTCACAGGGCAAGTTACAGTCTAAATATGAAGCGGGCAGAGGAAACCTGGAGGAAAAAAGGAGAATAGTTTTGAGTTTAGAGGTTAAACTCTAAACCAAACCAAAGTTTTACCAGCTAGCTTTGTTCAGATGGTTTGATTCTTATTTTATATAGATTTTTAAGCATAGGTTTAAAACTTTTGGTGTATTATTATAAGTATTATTCATACAGGAATTGAGTCTAACACCTTTCATTCATTCATCTTCATGTCGGCTTTCTTCCCTTTCGGGGTCGCCACAGCGGAATAAACCGCCAACTCACTGGCATATGTTTTACGCAGCGGATGCCCTTCCCTGCCGCACCCCATCGCTGGGAAACATTCACACACACATTCACACTTTAACACTATGGGCAATCGTTCTTATTCAATTCACTTATTCCACATGTCTTTGGACTTGTGGGGAAACCGGAGCACCCGGAGATCACGAGGAGAACATGCAAACTCCACACAGAAATGCCAACCGACCCAGCCGAGGCTCGAACCAGCAACCTTCTTGCTGTGAGACGACCGTGCTACCCACTGCGCCACCGTGACGCCAGTTTAACACCTTTAAATGCCTAATATATTGAAACAATGAAGTGTTTTTTTTTCTAAAACACTGAGAAAACTTAAATCTAAAAAAATGTTATCCTCCAATTTTAAAAATGCTGTTCATTAGGTTACCTTGGATTTTTTTTTCACAACTTTTTTTCACTAATTCATAAAAGCTACATAATTGCTGTTTTAAAAGGTAAAAACTTTTGTACAGAAGGTGGATTAGATTTTTTTTTATTCTATTTTTACCTCTTTCATTTTAAAAGTTTAAAATTTGGTCCTGGAGGGCTGGAGGCCTGCACATTTTTTGTTCAACCATCATGAAGCACACATGTTGTACTGATTAAGCTCCTCTCGGGTCTGAAGCTAGAGTAGTATGCATACTAGAGCAGGGTTGCAAGTAAAATGTGCAGGGTCTGAGCATCTTGTGGAAGAGTAATAATGGAAAACATTTTTACTTTCTGCATCTCATTACGAGCTTATTTTACAGGGTTACTTAACTTTCTCCTTGACAGTAGGTTGCATGTGTGATCCCTTTCGGTGCTGTCTTCATCTTTGCCTGGTCATCAAGGCTGAAATCAGTCATGACAACAAACTCTTTCTAATGAAATTCTTGCTGCTGGCCCTTACTGGAGCATTGCTCCGTCGGATGAAAGAGCCGCCACAGGAAGAGACAGAACCAAACCCAAGAGCAGAGGAACAAACACCAGCTGTGCCAAACATGCCCGGGCACAACGTCCTGTCATACATACACCTCTCCTATCATTCCTCCTCACACACTCCTCAAATGATCAGAGGAAAGATGCTGTAAAGCTGTGCAAGAACCTTTGAGGAGAAGATGGAGGGCTAGAGAAAGAGGAGCTGAGACAGAGGTATTCTGTCAGCTCACCTTCAACATAAAGGAATTTGATTTGTTACAGTACAGTATTGTTTTTAGGTGAATACAAAAGACAATTAAATTCAAAGCTGCTGATTAGAGGAACACTTCATTGCCTTGACATTAAATTAGTTTTTCATTGAGAAACTAGTGAAATGCTTTATACTTTAAGTTATTCCAACTTTTGAGTGGTGTATGTAAACTATGTCAATTCTAAAGCAGGGTTTCCCCGTTTCCTGCCGGAGCCCGAATGAGAAAAAACAAAGAATGCTCTCCATTAAGCTTAATCAATCAACCACTTTTAACAATTACTTCAAAGCAGTTTCACAACGTCTTGGTTTGTTTGCAGAATAGATCAGTGATATGGATTGCTCTAAAAATTAGTTGAATTCACTAGTTAAATAGTGTAGTCTGGTATCACAAGTTATGTGGCGAACAGTAAGGAGGTGAGCTGTCCAAAAAATAGGGTTCAGTATGGATTTTCATGGGCCATGCTTGAGGACTAATGAACTTACCCTTTTTTCAGGAGGCTTGAACACACCATTTTATCCTGAAATGTAAACAAATTTGATCAGAAAAGAAATCACAAAAACAATTCTCTGGGATCTTCAGGATCAGCAAATGCTCCTCTTATGACAGAGTGAGGAAAACAAGTATTAGAGAATAAAATGCTTCGATTGTAACATTTGACTAGGAAATTCTCAAAAATTTCAGTGCCCGGAATCTTCCAGATCCCCACATTTTTTACATTTTAGAATGCTCCAAAATGGAAGACCCGCTCTGTTCTAACCCTTAAACTGTATAAAATTAAAGCAATGAGCTAAAACTTCTGAGCACTTTCACTGTACTCAATACCATGAGGCCAAGGTTTTTTTCGTTTGTTTTGTCTTTCTCTTTCCTGATCAAATTCCAGAACGGAAAAACAAGACAAAATAAAGATTAAGCTAGTTTGGAACAATTTCTTTCAAGTAGGAGGGAAATATCTATTTAAATTGTAAATTGTATTTTTTTTTTGTGAAATAGTGAAGCCTTTTTTGGGCTGTAACGCTCGGCCACAGTTGGATTTTTGTTGCTAAAGCTGATTGATCTAGAGCTTTGGATGTACCACTGAAGTGAACAAACTGAGGGAAAACTCCCAGTTAACGCTGCTGTATATAGAAACAAACATAGACTAAGCATGAAATCAAACCTAAACTTACAGAGATGGAAGCTGAAAGTTAAAATGTAATTATATTAGAAAATAAGAAAAGGAATCCTCACGTTGGTGATTTATTGAAATATCATCTCTTGAACCTGAAAAGTTATACACCTGATTGATGTCCTTCTCGAAGCCACTGATGTAAAAACACGTGGTACTGCCATCAGAAGGTTTTTGAGAGCATCCTCGATTCACATAATCTATACACAGTCCAGAGAAGAGCCTTCGTAAGAAAAAGGCCCTGAGAGGTCATTTTTGTAAACTTGATAATAACATTATCGAAAAGTACATTTTTAGTTTGTTCAATTTATTCTACATGAATCTCACAATATATACACCCTTGAGCATAATATACACCTCAGGAACAGGGAGAGAGAGAAAGTTCAAACAAGAAACAGAAAACAAACAACCATGGAGTGTATGGGGCAGACGTGACCGTCTGGGATAATGGTGAAAAGCGCCCCCTTGAGGTAAAACCACATCCTAAGGCAAGGTTGTATGGCAAAATTTGATTTGAAGTGAGTCATACATTGTTGATGATTTGAAAAAGATTCATTATATCAACTCCCCACACATATTTATTTATTTATTTATTTCCATGAAGCCCATGAGTAAAAGTACACATTTTTAAAAGAAAAAATACTAGTTACTCTAAAAATGTTTCTCGATGAACTGTGTTAATGTAATTCATTGCTATCCATTTCTGGGTGTTTTGAATACATTTTCCAATGATACATAATCAGAGTACTTGGGAGACTCTTAAAGAAAGCTGACCAGTATTCACAGCAGTGATGTAATGACTCTGAACTTCTTAAGAAAAACCCACTGCAACTGTAAAACGTCATCCATTTGTCTGAGGCTGGGTCAGATGGCCCAGACCTCCATCACCAAGGACAATTCCTCCATCACTACGGCGGGCTTCTCACCCTATCTTAAAGGGAGCTCCCCATAAAATTCCTTTCTGAAAAGTATTCTTTCAGAATGGCTAGAGGTCATGGGGAACAGAACGGAGGTTGAGCTGAAAATCGAGAGCTTAGCCTTACGACCCAGCTCCTTTTTCCCCATCACAGATCGATAGATGGAGCCCATTATTGCAGCCGCTACACCGATCCACCTGTCAATCTCACGCTCCATGCTTCCCTCACTTGTGAATAAAACCTAAAGGTACTTGAACCCCTCCACCTGAGGCAAGAAACTATCCTTTTCCGGTTGTGAACCATGGCCTCGGATTTGGAAGTGCTGATCCTCATCCCTGCCTAGCCTCTGCTAACTGCTAGCCTCCCCAGTACCTGCTGTAGGTCCTGGCCTGAGAGAGCCAATGGGACAACATCATCCACAAAAAGCAGAGAGGACATCCTGCGGTCCCCAAACGGCACCTCCTCCAGCCCCTGGCTCTGTCTAGGAGTGAATATTTCAGATTTAAGCCAGAACCTGGATGAATGGAATTATGAGGCATGAAATGTGAAGTTATTCAAAGTAACTATGTTTATTGCCGTAAAAATCAGTATCTTTGTACGTGGACTGCAATGAAAAATACAAAAGTAATGAAAAATAAAGCTTGTTTGCCTTTATTTTGTTCTTAGTATTCTTATTATTCATTGTTCTTAAAAATCTTAGGAAAAATAATCTTAAAGGAAACCACACCAACGGCCCTCTGTTATTTTGAAACGGAGCATGAAAGAATATTTACCCCATCATACTCAATCAGAAGTCTGCTAATATATAGTTATTTTAAACCAAACTGAGATACTTCGTAGGGACTGGAATAGCTTGCCACAAGTTTGTTCAGAGAAACGAGGTCATATGAAGACTGCCAGTCAAATCTAACATCAATAATGACACAACAGATTTATTTCACATAACGCAGAGTTGATTCCTTTTTAATGTTCAGAATCACTCCCTGTCCAAGCTTTTTTCATTGACTATTAACTATACCTGTTTGTGTTATGTTGTTGTGCCAGCCAATTAAACGAAAAGAAATAGAAAGTTGGCATAAAATCAATACATTATTATTTTACAAATTATAATACAATTATCAATTACAATAAATTATACTAAGTTTCATAAACAAAGACAGCAGTGATGACTCTAAGCTTCTTGATAGAAAAAACCCACCACAACTGTAAAACGTTACTCAGTACTGAAGTATATTTTTCATTGCCTTATTTTTTATCTCAACTTATAAATAAAAAGGCTACTTTTTGTACTTGAGTACATTTTCTCAAAAATAGCAGTACCTTTACTTGAGTACAATAAAGCAAAGCAAGTGACTGAAAATGTCTTGCATGAAAATATCAAACTGTTGCTGGATCATGGCATATTACATTTATGAGCCATAAAATGTGAATTTATTCCAATTAACTATGTTTACAATCTCTGCAAATTGACTGCAATGAGAAATACAAATTGATTGAATAAAACAAGCTAACTATACCTGTTTGTTTTTATTAAGTTAACGAGCTAGCCAATTAAACAGATACAAAAAGCATAAAGGCATACAATGAAGAGTTTGTCTGTTTGCAAGCTATTTGAACTGAAGATCATTTCACTATTGGAAGCTGAAAAGCGTAATATGTGACCATGGCGGGTTGTGCTGTGCAGCGCGTGCTGCTGATCATTTGATCCCATGAGAAGACGATGCAAAAAAGGCTTTTTTGTGTCTGGTTTTGGAATAAAATCGTGGCCATAGATGGGCGTCGGAGGAAGTGTTTGTGGGCTGTCTCGTCTTTGAGCTGCTCGCTCTCTCTTCTCCTCTCTTCTCTTCTCCTCCTCTGCTCGTGCACTTGTCAAAACATTAATTCTGCTGCTGTTTTCTCCCTCCGCTCCATCGTTCGGCATCTCACTCCGTCTTGCTCTCCCCTGCTGTGAAAACCCATTTCAGTCACTTCTACTTTCTCTAATTGATCCCTGTCTGTTTGTCCTCTTTTGGCTGGCTCTGTCCTGCTGAGTGCACTCCATTCCCTTCACCCGTTCCTTTCCCCTTCGCAATATTTTAATTGTTAAAAAGCTGGAAATATGTGGGTTCTGCCCGTGCTCACCTCAGCGGACACCTCGTCCTCCCGGCTTTTATTCAGCTCTCTCGTCTTGCTGGGTTTTTCTTTCACCGAAGTGATTTTAGGGGAAAAGCTGTATTTTGGAGGTGTTTTTTGTCCTGCGGTGACCGCTTGTTCGTAAAAGAAAATCCAAACCTGCGAATGATCGTTTCGTTTTTTGGATTGCTAGCTGTGCTTTTCAGTTGAATGCGAATAATGTTTAAAATGGCAGAGAGGAGAGAACCAGGAGAAGCTTTTTTTTCTTTTCATTCCACCTCAAGCATTCTCGTCCCAGAGCATGTTTAGATCACATCGTGGCAGCCATGTTTCCTCCAAGGAAAATGCAAGAGTTGCAGCCATTTTGTGCTTAAAAACAAAACAAAAAAAACCTGCCATTTTGTGAATGCAAACATTTGAAAATCTTGCAGACAGGAATTGTACGTATTGTTTGGTGACTGATTCTTTTTTTTTTTTACTTGTTTCATGTTAATTGTAAACTGTCATTATCTAAATTATTTAGAAATATATACTAAATACAACTTTTAAGGATTGATTAAGATTTATTACTATTTTAATTCTTCCAAATAATGCTAGTTTATGCTTGTAGTTTTTTGTAACTTAAAATCAAGCTCATTTGAGTGTTTGAATGGTTTCTAATAAGATTGGTCATAGTTCATTATACATTCTAGACATTTAGTCAGTGATTTTTAAACTAAATGTAGATGTGAAATTAAAAATATAATCATCAGATTTTATTTAGGCTTAAAATAATGTATTACATCACATAATATAATCTAAAGTAAAATCTACAAATTTTTCTGACTTAAAATGTGCTTAGTCTTCTTAAAAATGTGTGAAATGTTTTTTATATAGATTTTTTTTTCATACAATATACACATTTTTATGTAAATATTTAGCATATATCCTTTATTTCCTTCACAGTTGTGCAAAAACCCAGTCTCACTTTTTACTAAGTAAAATACAATCTGTTACGAAACATATTTAGTCAATAATTTGATCTTAAAATCATCACTCTGATATTATTTTAAAGTTGAGTTGATCCACAAGATGTTTTACTTCATCAGGACAGCTGTGTTAAACATTGTAGTATGTATGTTATCTTTCTATATTTTCTTTATTTGATCATTAAAATTCCCTCCTTTTGAATCAGTTACTTTTTAATGAAGGCATCTTCCAAATCAATATACATTTAAAATTGTTTAGTTGTTAAGAAAATACTTGAAAATTTTGTGAAAGTTTTCATGGTTGTTGATTTTGTGATTGTTTTTATTGTTGTTGTTGTTTTGTGATTGTTTTTATTGTAGATTTTGTTGTTGTTTTTGTGATGGTTATTATTGTTGTTGTTGTTTTGTGATGGTTTTTATTGTTGTTGTTTTTGTGATTGTTTTTATTGTGGTTGATTTTGTGATTTGTATGTTGCCATGGTTACTTAGCTACCTTGAAAGATACCTTTGTTTTGGAACTGATGTCTGGGTTTATCCAATAACTTACTCTCAGAAATATCCGTTTATGCCACATAACCAGCTTTTTGGGATCCCCCTGAGGGTCTCAAACTCCATTCCTGGAGGGATTTTGTTTCAACTCTGTTTCCAGAGACCTTTTCAGACAAGCTTAGAGGAGCTTCATTAGTGGAATCAGGTGTGTTCAGTTCAGGTTGGAACAACACTGTGGAAGGCTGCGGCCCTCCAGAAGTTGCATTTTAAATTACTGGACTTTATTATTAGCGCCCCTTCCTGATTTTTATAGCTTTGGTACCGACAGATTTTGGACCTGCCGAGTTTTTGGAAAAGTGATGTTCCAAGCAGTAACTGCCAGACTGTTTCCTCTCATTTCATCCACCATTGTCAACTTCCATCTCTCTCTCTCTCTCTCTCTCTCTCTCTCTCTCTCTCTCTCTCTCTCTTTATCCATTTATCTTTCCTCCTTTCTGTCAGTCAGCGGAACGAGGCTCAGACCTCTTTCCTGTCATCTCTTTACCGTCTGACCTTTTTTCAGGCTCTCTCTCTTCTGTTCTCACACCTCAGCCCCTCGTCTTTTCTTCTGTCCGTCTTCTCCTGTGTTTCGCTCCATCACTCCATCTTTGTTGCCCTCCTCTGTTCACTCTTGTATCGCTTGCTTCTTTTCTTTCTCTAAATCTCCTTTTTCCGCTTCCTCCACTTTTTGCATCTCTGTGAATCTTTCATCTGGTTTTGCATTCATTTCTTTTCTTTCGCTGAGCGACCTTTAAGAAAATTTGCATCTAGCATGTATTTTGGGCTTGCGGAGCTGCTGGTCATTATTCAGACCAGTTCTCTCTGAGTAATGGTGAAGCTGTCTCAACACTGTGTGCCTTTCTCTACTCCTTTATTCTCTCATTTTTTTAGTTCTTTAAAAGAAAGTTAAAGAAAGTGCTAACAACCCCCTTCCTTTCTCTCTCTCTCTCTCTCTCTCTCCTCTTCTCTCCTCTCTCTCCTCTCTCTCCCTCTTTCTCTCCTCTCTCTCCTCTCTCTCTCCCTCTCCCTCTCCCTATTCTCTCTCTCTCTCTTTCTCTTTCTCTCTCTCTCTCTCTCCCTCTCTTTCTCCCTCTCTCTCTCCCTCTCCCTATTCTCTCTCTCTCTCTCTCTCTCTCCCCTCTCTCCTCTCTTTCTCCCTCTCCCTATTCTCTCTCTCTCTCTCTCTCTCTCTCTCTTTCTCCCTCTCTCTTTCCTTCCTCTCTCTGTCTCGCTTCTCTCTCTCTCCCTCTTCTCTCTCTCTCATCCTCTCTCTCTCCTCCCTCTTCTCTCTCTTTCCTCTCTCGTGTCTCGCTCCTCTCTCTCTCTCCCTCTTCTTCTCTCTCTCTCTCTCTCTCTCTCTCTCTCTTTCCTCTCTCTGTCTCGCTCCTCTCTCTCTCCCTCTTCTCTCTCTCTCTCTCTCTCTCTCTTCTCTCTCTTTCCTCTCTCTGTCTCGCTCCTCTCTCTCTCCCTCTTCTCTCTCTCTCTTTCTCTCCCTCTCTTTCTCCATCTCTCCCATAGCAACAGCTGGTTCTTCAAGACAAGAAGGTTAGTATTAATCTCTTCAATGTTTTTTACATTTTATGTTTATTATATGGAACACGTTTTTGTATGTTCTTTTAGTATGTTCATAGTGATCAATTAATATGTTAACTAAATGCAGCTATTTTTTTCATTGAACTAAAATGAACAGGTTTTACCTTGAAATTACAGTGAATACAATTTTAAGTTAAATAAGTGATGTGATCTTTTAAACTGAAAAAAGCTGTTATATTGTTGTTTTTGTTGCAAGTTTTTGTTTTATTTTTACATGCTGTGAATCTGTTAAATGACAGAGCTTAGGTTTTAGCATGAAGGTTTTAATAAGTTAACTTAAGCCTTCAAATGTTTTACTGTATTATGAATGTTGGAATATAAATGTGGTTTTTAAACCATTTTAATAAAAATGTTCCCCTTTGTTAAGTAGTCAACCTTAAAGATTTAAATTCATGTAACACCATGGCAAGAGAGTTACAGTTAAAAGTGTGGTATGTGGTTTAACGATCAAAAAAGATAGAAACAAAAATAAAAACAAAAACCACTTTATTATTGTGTCAGGAGTTCACTCTTGCTTATAATTGCCCAGTATAGCAAGTGTGATTGGCGAGCAATAGAGAAGATAATTATAATTTCAACATATCTGCTTTGTATAAATGTATGTGATTTGTAAAGTAAAACCAATTCAAAAATGCAACTCAACAAAGCAAAGTTGTGTTTGATCTGATTGAAAGTGCTGAAAGGAACCTGTTGGTTGGCCTACTGTATATAACAGGAAACAAGACATAACATGTCAAAATATGATTCAAATTATTATTAAAATCCTTTATGCTATATGCTTAAATAACTACACAAGTCAACATCTTTTTTTGTTGACACAAATCCATTTTTTTCCCACAAAATAGTAGCTAAGTGGACACATCCAGCCATTAGCATCTTGATAATGTGTGAGTTCTGTAAAGAGAAAAATTAGCAAAAATGCCAATGCACCTTTCTACGTGACAGTCCGGATCTTGGCTGCTGGTCTAAGTGTGTTTACTAGGGAAGCGATTAGGTCAGTCAACACGTACGTTGTTCATTAAGATGCTTCACCTAGCATCTTTAAATTACAAAAAGAGTGTTGGAGCAAGAGCATTTTTTTTTTATTACATTTTTTTTATCTGTATTCAAACATGGCTCTTTTCATACATCCAGTCAATTTATTTGACTTCTATTTTAATATAACTCCTTGATTTTAACTAGCAATAAAGACTAGCATTCTTAAAATTGGAATTTAGAGCCTATGATTCATTAAAGACAGTTAAACTACACGATCACTGTAACCACAGCTGAAAATGCTGTCTTTTTCCAGAACCACTCTAATTTCTCTGATGAGAAACTCAAATAATTCTCAGGTAACATGATCCTTACAAACAACTTAGGCAGGCTTTGAACCAGGCATGGGACATCTTCAAATGGGACATTATCTTCAACATACCTGTCTGAAAATTCACTGCTCCTTTGCCAAAACAAACTTCCTTTTTGTGCAAAAGGTAGCAGGACATAGATTTCACTGCTAACGCTGCTTAGCGTGTTAAGACACCTTTATGCACACCTTTGAGTAATGTCAGACTCTCGTCAGGTTCAGCTTTTAAAAAGCTATGTTAAAATAAACAAGAAAAAACAAATGTTTATTTGGCTTGGGCATAATTTGCTCTTTAATACAACGGTGGTTCCGCAGGTCCTGTGATGAGTGTGTTTCTCCAGCAGATGGCAGTATTCCCACACACTTGGATCTATTGGAAAATTGATTTGAATTTACTGACAGTGAACAAGTACTAAATCCTAGAGAGTGTCTTCCAGAAGGGATGTTAAATCAAAATAAATATAGAGAACAGCACTGAATGTAGAAGGTGAATGTTTGTGAATATCATACATATGTAGCAAACTTTTTGCCAAATTTACATACAAATAGAACTGTTCTTCGAACAAACACAATCTGTCAAGGATAACGTGACTCGCAAATGAACTAAAACCTGTTTTTAATTATAATGGTGTATTAAAACAAACCAACTGAAACCAAACTATAGCATAAACTCAATGTTGTAAACAAATAAACCTTTTTCTAATCATTATAATATAATATTATTTTGAATCAGATTCATTCAGGTGAGTTTTGGCACAAAAAATTACTCCTGATGTCAGCTGTCTGCATGACCACACGTGTGAGAAGATATGAGATGTGTCAAGTCTATGTGACAAAATGTATCGCTTATGTTCACAGCATTGAGTTCATGCGGCAGTTTGGTTTCCGTTAACTTGCTTCAAACCACTTTTATATTAGCAAACCGGTTTCGGTTTGTTTGCAAGTCAAGTTATCTTTTGCAAAACAGATTGTGTTTGTTTAAAGAACACTCTATTCATTTGTAAATTTGGCACAAAATTTGCTCCATAATTATATTTTTGGTTTGTCACGTTCTCTTTGGTTTGGATTTCCAAATGAAAAATAAAAAGGGAATGAATAATTCATGTTTTTTGTTGTTTTATCACAGCCACAGAAAGGCCGTCTCGGGGCAGTGTTGTCCATCCCGAGGCAGTCACGCTTCTCCCTCTCCTCCTCGTCTCATCGTTGTTCCCTTACTTCCTTTGACACCTTCTCTGAACGCGGCCGCTGAAGAGCTGAGGCGGAGGGTGCAGGACTGCAGCGCTGTGGCAGGAGCTCCACTGACGTCTGCCTTCAGAGAGCATTTCTTCCTGTTGGTTTCTGTAAATGCAGCTCTTGAGGAGCTAGACCCAGCCTTGCTGTAGATCTGATGCTGGTGGACAGACCTCACCTGGGATCATGTGACAAAGACGATCATCACTTTTATTTTTTTACCAAGGAGAACATTTTTTTACTGCCAAGTTTTTATTCAAGCAGGCTGAACAATTGGAACCCTGCGTTTAGTTTTTGTGCTCAGAATTATTAGTATTTCTTATTTTTATATAAGAATGTCAAGCACCTTGGTTGTGGATTTCCATTCTGGATCCTGGACTCTCCGTTGAGCAGATTAGAACTTCTTCAGGCTCATGTTTCTGACATTTAATTTGTAGTTCTGTTTGATGAGATGTAAAGTTTGTTTAACTTATTGAAATGTGTTAATCAGTTACTGTTTTGAGTTAAAAGAGGATTTTTTTAACTTTTTTAATTTGTTTAACCATTTTGATCATAGAACAAAATGAGGGCAGAAGGTTTTTGTTTGTATGTGATTTAAGCTTTGAGCAGTGCTGTAAATATTGATGGAAGAGGAGACTTGGAATGTTAAAAAAATAACGAATACAAAACTGGAAATATTTTTATTAAAATCAAACTCAAGGCTAGATTTCTTTCATTTGATGATGCAGCACTCGCTATTTGTATTCCACGGGTTCCAGGCTAATACTCAAGTTCTTTGTTTTTCTGTAGTTTATTTGAAATTGGGTGAATTTTGTGTTTGCTAACTTTAGATTTACTTTTTTTATAAATGTTTGTCAGACAGATTCTTCCGTCAATTTCTTGTGTGATTTTCACATTTTTGTGAAGTGTTTCAGCTTCTTCCATGAAGAAACTTTTGTTTTGTTTAATTCGTTTTTTTTTTTCAGGAAGATGAGCTACAAAAAAAATAAATAATGACTTTTAAATAAGACTCTCAAGTATTTGTCCCTACATATTTGCATTTGAATTTTAAATGCATAGCAATTTATTTGTAAGGCATTTATTTGTTAGGCAATAATGTACATTTTTGTTTATTTCAGCATAATATTGTCATTGATAATGACTAATCTTAAGAAAGAAACTTGGCACAAAAAATCTGTTTATCGGTCAAGACCAAAGAGCAACAACGAGGTAAGTACAACCTGAAGATTCACTTTCTTTGCATAAGCCAAAAAGAATGCAAACAAAACCCAACGCAGGAAAAAAAGATATGGTAGATCCAAACCAGACTGTGGTTCAGACGAGACCGGGTAAAGTACGAACACCGTATTGAAGAGAGCCGGCGATTAAACACTCTCAGGGACATGGAACACGGCTGTGCCCTGATAATACGTGGGTAGTGACACCTTATGGGATCGGGATTGTTGTGTGGCATGGTTACAGTTTCAGTGATGTATTTGACCTTATTTATATTCATCTTGGTCATCTTTACATATATGACCAAGATTTAGAGAGCATTGTTATCTTCAGTGCAGATTAGGAAATGTGGTTATATGTAACCCCTTACTACGGCCGACACTTCACTCCTAGCCACCTTTACAATCCAGTGTTCTAATGATTAATGCTGTGCTTGAAGGTGATGTACTTTTAGAATATTCATAATAAATATTTGCCCCTCTAGACTATCACTGTACCCATAGTAACCTTCAAAAGCCACTATTAATTGTAAGCAATGTCAGAAACCTCCATGTTCCTTCAACTGCCATGTTTCCATCACGTCCGCTCCCGGGTTTTTTCTTGTTGGCATGCTGAAATCCACCAATTTCTGACATATACATTTGTCTTTTGATAAGACAAAAACACTTTCTTTTCATTGTTTATCTACTATGGTTTCACTTCTGAGTCAGTCAGAGCATACGTTCTTCATTAAGATGCATTAGCAGTTCATCTGATTGGTTAATGGACGTCGCCATATGCTATGGACGTAGCTATATCAAGCCGTTTTGAGCTCCTAAAAACCAAAATAGGATGAAAATATGCATGAACCTAAATATAACTTGAGGCATGTTTTGATGAGGGAATAATACAGAAAAGTGTCAAATTCAAGCTTAAACGATACGACACCATTAACAAGTCATTAATAAATCATGTTTTGGCCCATCTCATATTAAACTCAAGAACCTTTAGAGTACTGCATCCTTGCTTTTTCCAAAAAATATTGTTGTTTTGAAAAAAATTGTAAAGATGGCAAGGTGTGAAACTAACGAAAAAGCCTTCTGCAGAGAAGTCATCCAATCGAGGAAGCAAATTACAAAACATCTAGATATGCGACTTCTTTAATATTGCTTAAATAGAAATATTAAAACAAACATTGAAACACAGCCCCTCCAATAGACCAACATTTCATGAGTTGTTCCAGGATTTTATTTTAAATGATTGCATCTTATTTAAAAGCTAAATAAATAGTTAATCATTCCCTAGAATTGCGTTCCTCTTCCTCATTTTCCAGCATGTGTGCTGCTTTGTACCGGGTCACACCTCTCTCATCCACCATCTTAAGAGATGGATTTCTGTACGTGTTATCCATACTCCCTAAAGAAGTGTACCTGTGAAAAACAAAGAACAAGGCGTCAGCACATTATCTCTTCAGAGGAATGAGGACTGACGGAGCGGAGCTGCACCTCACCCTTTATCATACAGAATGCAGTAAGGCACATACAGTGTTCTCAGGAAGGACCAAATGTCATGGTATGTCCATTCCTGCAGAGCAAGAAAGCCATGGTGAGTTTGAATCAACCATTAGTGATTCTGTACTTCTGTGGCTTTAACTAATGAAGATGACCAAAGTGTGTGAGATTGTTGACAGGAAAACAAATGTTCAGCAGAGAAGAGTTCAGGAAACAAGTGATTCACAAACAGATAAAACAAATTCAACTCAGTTATTGTAAGGGAAATTCCAATTCAGTAGGGTCCATTACAATTCAAACCATGCATTTAATTAAAAAAATATATTCTTTGCAATAAAAACAGCATAGCCATTTTTCTATGACTCAAATAAAGATGTACATGTCACTTGACTAAATACTTAACAATTACTTTACTTGTAAACAACGCTGTGAAAGGAGATGCCTTCAGAAGTGGAGCTCGTGTTATTTAAAATCAGGCCAGGAACACAGTGAATAAGATCAGAGCAGCTAAAAGGAGCTACTCCAGCAAGCTGGAGAACCAGTTCTCAGCTAACGATCCTGCATCAGTGGGTTATGGGTTTATGGGCAATCAAACTTTGGTGTACCAGCTCAATGAGTTTTACAGCAGATTTGAAACCCACAGTCTGACTCTCCCACCCGCTCTGATGACTCTGATCCACCAGAGCAAACATCAACAACTGAAGCCCTCACCCCTACACTTCAGATTAGCGAGGTTGATGTGGGTCGACTCTTCAGTAAGTAGAGAGCAGCAAAGCACCAGGTCCTGAAGGGGTCTCACGAGCATGCCTCAGTACCTGTGCTGACCAGCTGCCACTTATTTAAACAACCATCTTTAACATATTATTGGAGTTGTGTGAAGTTCCTGTGTGCGTCAAATGCTCCACCATCCCCAATAATCCAATCACAGGACTCAATGACTACAGGCAGGTGGCCCTGACATCTGTGGTCATTTGAGAGACGGGTGTTTGCTTACCTAAGGATATCACTGGACCCTTATTAGACCCCCTGGAGTTTGCCTACCAATCCAGTCAGTCTGTGGATGATGGCAGTCAACATGGGGCTGCACTACATCCTGCAACATCAGGACAAACCAGGGACCAGGGACTCCTCCGGAATATACTCCACCAGCTCTGTTTGGAGAGTCCGTGGTCCGTGGTCACCAGGTCTGTTCTGTGCACCTCCATCACTGTTTGGAGACTCTGGATATCTGATTTAAATGTTGAGCTAAATCAGAGGACAGTTCCGAATGCTGAAAGATCATTGGAGCTCCCCTACCCTCCCTTCAAGAACGGTACACCTCCAGAATGAGAGAGAGGGTTCTCAAAATCACTCTGGATGCTCCTCACCCAGACTAGCACCTCGTCCAGCTCTTACCCTACGGCCGGCGCTTCAGAGCCCCAGACACCAGGAGAGCCAGGCACAAACAGAGCTTCTTCCCTCAGGCCAATCAGCTCCTGAACCCATAATTTCCCCACCAACACTCTCAAATATTTCCTTAGAATATTGCACTAAGGAACAAGACTCATTCTGTTGTTCGGTTGCTGCACTTGTCTTTAAGCTTTGGTCTGCACATTTCCCTCCAGAGCACATCTGTTAAGCACCTTGGACTTCTCAAATTATGGATCTATTACTTTATGTTTTTACTACCTCTATTTCTAGAGTATTACTAGATTCTACTTACTTTTTACTTTAGAAGTTTACTTATATAACCTGTGTTACTGTGCCACATTCACGTTCTACCACAACAAATACAAAAAATTCCTTGTGTGTGCAGATCTCCTGTGCAAGATCAGAGAGGTCGTCGGAACTTTACGATCCCAAAATCTCCCTGCGACTGAACTTTCTTATTCAAGGATGTGGCACACATTCTGGTGCAGCAGTCACCAGTGAAGGCTCCTGCACCTTTACAGAAGACCTGTTTCTACCTGTGCTTGTGTGGACATGGCCTCAGAGTTAACTATTTACAACTATATATATATATTTTTTTTTTGAGCAAGAATGAAGAGATGGAAGGAAAGTTGAATAAACAGAATTGTTAAATATGTGAAATAAAATGTGACCGTGTGAATATAGCTCAAATGAATGAATAAACATGTTTTTTTCCCTCACACACCATTCATTTATTTTTAAAAGAGATATTCTTTCTGTTCCTCTCACCAACAGTGGGTTAATCCTCATGTAGTCAGGCCAGCCAGGGTCTGTGGGACAGAAGGGTGTCAGCGTGTGAGAGTATGGATCGGTTCGTCTCGTTCCCATCAGAACGGCCCGTAGATCTGGCCTTCGTTCCCGGACCTCGTTCAGAGCCTGTCTGATACTGCCCTCCACCGTGAACAGCTCTAGGTCATATCTACAGAGGAGGGAGATGGAGCAAATAATTCCTCCTGTGGAGCTCAGAGACACTCACACATCACTGAGCGCAGGGTTTCTGCAGGCTTCATCAGGTCAAACTCAACACTTTTTAAGACTGCATGGAATCTAAGACTTATACCTTAACATCCATTATGCATACAATTTTTGCATAATAGAAATCAGGGTTCAAATACTTTGTTTGAAACCCTAACCACCACTTTCATGTTTTTGAGCATTTACGAAAGTTTTCTTAAACTTACCTAACCATGCCTTACAAAATTAAGCATTTATGAGCATTTTCTCAATATTTGGAACCCCAACAATCACTTTTAAGCATTTGTGCACATTTTCTGAATATCTGGCAACCCTAACATTACTTTTAAGATTTTGAGCATTTAACAGTGGTCATGAACTTTTGCTCAAACTCTGACCACCCAAAACATTACTTGTAACATTTTGAGTGTACATGAACATTTTCTTAAACTCTGACAAACATAACCATATTTTTTCCTATACATTTTTTGCAATTAGGAGATTTTATCTGGAACCCCAAGCAATAACAAAACCATATATCAGATTAACTTTACATGGACATCTATAAATAAGACCTGTGAAAACATTTAAGACTTGGAACAATTAATTTAAGTTGAGCTTTTAAACCCTGTGAGTCCAAGATGGTCCAGCACAGGCTGCAAGAATGCAGGGTCAATATGAAGAATATGGGAAGCTATTTTGGGCTGTTGTTGAGAGCTGTGTTTTAGATATTAACTGTACTGGAATTGAATTCCTTCTAACTGTTGACCCCCTTGACACCTTTGAGGACAATGAAGATTCACACCAAGACCATAAATTGTGTAATTAGCGAGTAATTCATGTGTTCTGTTATTGCAAGCCCGCGATATAGAATCTGTGTAGTGACGGTGGACAAGTACTATGTGAAAACATCAGGCACTTTTTGGTTCCTTAGGTCAACGCTCCTTTAATCAACAAGCCAATGGAACCAGTCTCTGCCTTACATTTTTACGAAGAAGTATTACACCTGTTTCAGACTTCTGCAATCCACTCACCTCTTAGCTGTGTCCTTTAAAAACTTCTCCATCTCTGGAAAAGGAGAAACAACTCGAATGTACAGAGCTTTCAGTCGATCTTTACTATCTGGAAACCCCCTATAATTAAAAACATGACATTTTAAGCTAAGAGAGTGCAGATGCAAATGCCACTACGTTAAATCCATATAAAACTTCGATAAATCCCAGATCTTTGATGCTAGTTACATCTCAAAGTCTTTGGGTGAGGTGCCTATTTGTTAACAGGTTGACTAAAGAGTATTAACAGAAAGTAAAAGATTTAGAAGTAAAGATAGCTTGCTCCCCACCACCTTAGCCACTAACCCTGCCTTTGTACCACTGTTTTATAATTGTAAAATACTGCCACCTATTGTTCACCTTC